>JBBGZY010002661.1:0-145000 GCA_037952925.1 Lithobates clamitans | reverse complement strand
TGATGAGGGTCTGTTTTGTATTTTGGGGGATTCGGATTGCATTATTTACAAAACAAAGGAAGGTTGCAAAGATTGAACCAATAGCCTTTTTAAAGTGCCTTTTTTTTTTTTCTTTGTAAATGGTACTATTTTGTTTACGTGGTAGAGATGCGCCACTTCACAGATCAGTTTTAGGGGACCCCACAAGTGTAGTTTCTCAAGAAATCTCATTTTTATTGTTGCCCTTTAACCATTAATACATTTATTGCTCCCTGCACAACTGTATTTTTAATTTTATATTTTATCTATTGCATTGGCCCCCCTGTGCTCCCCTCGCCCCCATCCAATTTTTGGCTATTCGCCTTCGAAATGAAAGCAGAGTTCCACCCACTTTTTAAAGGTGGTCTTAAACCTAAAGATCACCCCTCTACCCCTCATTTTTGATAATTACATTTTTTTTTTTTCTTTTGTACTTTTTACTAAGTGTACATCCATCCTAGGTCAGCAGCGGCCCAGGACGTCATGCCCTCTTCTGTGGCGAGTCCCCCCCCTGGCCAATTTACAAAGCGCCGCGCAACTCACGAATGCACAGTAGGGAACCAGCTGCAAGGCTCCGTGCCGGTTTCCCTTGGTTACAATGGCGGCACCTGCACCCGATCCAATGGATGAACAGGTCGGCTTCGGGGGGGGGGGGGGGCACATTGTGGGCACCCTGGACAGGTAAGTGTCCTTATTAAAAGTCAGCAGCTACAGTGTTTGTAGCTGATGATGTTTTAAAAAAATGTTTGACTGGAACTCCGCTTTAAGAAACTTGACTTGGCTCCAGTTGTTGATTTCAACAATGCTTTGAATTTGTCATCCAAACTTTTTGATGTGTATCCAAAACCTTCCCAAACGGAACTCAGGTGTGTTCATCTCATCCCTACCCAGGAGTATTGGGGTAACTATGGGGGTTGCGGTGCAGGCTCCCGGGGCATAAGCAGGGCAGTGCAGGGAATGTCCACTCAGTTCTAGACTCAGAAGTTGAGGGCTTCAGATTTATTCTGCATTGAACTTGAGGAATGATGCACAATGTCTGCACTGATCCTAGGATGCTCCTGATCGGAGACTTCTGAATTTTAATTTTTATTTTGAATCTTCTGCCTCCAGGAGGATCTCATCTCCACCATCGGGGAGAGCGCCGCGCAGGGGGTGGCTGGAGTAATATTTTGGGGAGACGCGGAATACACCAAAAATAAGGTGAGTGTTCCCCCTTATGTGGCTTGCAGGGTTTGGGGATCCCAGGGGCTCAGAGGATGATCCTAGGATGCCAGCAAACACCTGGTCCTTGTTGCTTTAATAATAAAAGCAGGAGACACAAACTTACACTGTTCATGTTATCTCTCATACACCAATAACCACCTTTGGGGTGTATTCTTCTTTTTTTTTTTTTTTAGTTTTTTTTTTTTTTATTCCTGCAAAACTACATGTATATTAATTTTGCGTGAATCGGGATACATTGAATATTAGGCTATTTCCTCCTCAGGTTGACTATCCCTTAATAATCAAAAAAAGGGTGGTTCCGGAAATTACTACATTATTGCCTCCTAGATGGAGCTGATTATCATAGTAAATACGTTTTTTTTGTTTTTTTTTTTGTTTTTGTTTTTTTTCTATGCTCCTCAACTCCCATCTTTTGGCCATAATACTTATTTTCTTCTCTGATCCACTTTATAATGAATGAATAACATTTAACGTGGGGATAAAATAGCCTAATAGCATTTGATTTTGCACAGGATGAATAGCTTTGCAATTATTATATATAATAATTTTTTTTTATTGCCCTCTATAATAATAATTCTAAAAATGTATATATGAATTAAAAAAAAAAAAAGAAATTCCTTCTTCCTTTCTTCCTTTCTTTCTTTCTTTCTTTCTTTCTTTCTTTCTTTCTTTCTTTCTTTCTTTCTTTCTTTCTTTCTTTCTTTCTTTCTTTCTTTCTTTCTTTCTTTCTTTCTTTCTTTCTTTCTTTCTTCTTCCTTCGTTCGTTCTTTTTCCTTCCTTCCTTCCTTTTCTTCTTCCTTCTTCTTTCTTCTTCTTTCTTCTTCTTTCTTCTTCTTTCTTCTTCTTTCTTCTTCTTTCTTCTTCTTTCTTCTTCTTTCTTCTTCTTCCTTCTTCTTCCTTCTTCTTTCTTTCTTCTTTCTTCTTCTTTCTTCTTCTTCCTTTCTTCTTTCTTTCTTCTTTCTTCTTCTTTCTTCTTCTTCCTTCTTCTTCCTTCTTCTTTCTTTCTTTCTTCTTCTTTCTTCTTCTTTCTTCTTTCTTCTTCCTTCTTTCTTCTTCTTCCTTCCTTCCTTCTTTCTTCTTCTTCCTTCCTTCCTTCTTTCTTCTTCTTCCTTCTTCCTATTTCTTCCTTTCTTTCTTTCTTTCTTCTTTTTTCTTTCTTTCTTTCTTTTTTCTTCTTCTTTCTTTCTTTCTTTCTTTCTTTTTTCTTCTTCTTTCTTCTTCCTTAGCAGAAGATGGATATGGATATAGATATAGATAGATAGATATAGATTTATATATATATATTTTTTTTTTAAATTCATATATACATTTTAGAATTATTATTAGAGAGTTATACATTTTTATTATTAAATAAATATATATATTTTATTTTATTTTTGTCAACTCCTGTTCTGTTTTGGTTTTGGTCTTGCAATGCTTGAAAAGTGATTTTTGAGCTGTAATTGCTGATTAGAGCCCAATTAATCCATGATGATGAGGGGGAGGGGTGGCGGGTCATCATTACCAAGCCTTTTGTAATCTGCCTCTCCTCCCTGCAGGAAACCTGCCAGAAGATTAAGTCGTATGTGGATGAAGAATTGGGGCGATACATTGTGAACGTCACCACCGCGGCTTCTCACTGCAGCCAGGCGCTGTGCGGTGGGAACGGACGCTGCCTGCGCAAAGAAAACGTCACCGACGCCTTCCTGCACCTCAACCCCGCCAACTTCCGCATTGTGACAGCCAAATCGCCCGCGTCCAACGCGTCCATTCCTATATGGGCGGAGGGTCAGCTCTCGGCAGGGGACGTGGCCCTTCTGCGGACTCAGTTCCGCTGTCAGTGTTACATTGGCTGGCACGGGGGCTCCTGCAGCCTGCAGAATAGTACGTATAAAATCGCAGGGGCCGCAGAGCTCTTCTATGGCCGCGTATGGTTGTGGTTATTAATGGCTTCCCTTCTAATGCTGCTTTAAGGGTGGCGACCTCGTGGGACACTTTAACTTTTAGACACTACAGCGGACGCCGGACGCGGCCTCCAATCCGCAGCGATGAGAGGGAAGCGTGAACATTTATTTATTTTTTACTGAACTCTCCATCCTGAGCTGGGATGGCTCTGTGTATTCCTACCTCTAGGACCTGATGATGTGGGGGGAGGGGACCCCCCCCCCTCCGCACACCTGCCGCTACACCAGCAGTAGGTACAAGGGGGCGAGCGGGGTCACCCTGGAGCCCGCCAATTCTAAGAACTGTGCAATATGATTCTCTTCCAGTGTCCGGAGATTCGGGGAGCTGCTTATTTTTTAACCAAGTTGATGCCTTGCTAGCGATCATTGCAGTCCTTTCCGCCGTGGTCTCCGGCAGTGCTAATGGCGGCAAGGCGCTCAGGAAACGTACCATTGTGCCACTCACCACCGGTGCCTCCAGCCGTTTGCTGCTCCAGTCTGTTTAGCATTTTGTAGACTGATGTTGTGCCTTGTGTTATTATTTTTTTTAATAGAAGCTGCATTTTGTCTGCAGTATCATCATGAAGCCTCCATCAGAGGGGGCTTTGTATGAATGAGAACCCCCAAATCCAGAGAACCAAACTGGTGACCTGTCATCTCTTCTACCAGCTCTGCCAAACTCGGCACAAGACACAGGAGAGACCTGGAAGAATAAAACTTTACAACTTTTCAGAGTTGAGTCTTTTATTGTGTTTAACCAAAATTTTGTTTGTGGTATTCGGCATCAAAGAGCTGCACCTCACCTAAAGCGCCCCCTCCACTGAGCTCTGTGGTTCCTTCCGCCCACCAGCTCCTATCTCTTGTAGTGACGGACTGAACCAACGTTGGCAACTGGGGGAGCAGCCATCCAACACACCCACCAGAGCTGTCTTGTCCCACGCTGCACTCTGTGGTTCCCTCTACCAGCTCCTATCTCTTGTAGTGACAGGTGGAACCAAAGACTACAGCAGGGGTGCAGGTGTCCATCACAACCAGCAATTTCTTGTCCCCTGCTGCTCCCTGTGGTTCCATCCACCAACCCCTGTGTCTTGTAGTGATAAATCGAACCAAAGGCTGCTGGGTATTGGATGTTAGAATCCCCTGTTGCAATCTTTGGTTTCATTTATGACTACAAGACACAGGGGCTGGTGGAAGGAACCACAGGGTGCAGCAGGGGTACAAAGCATTGCTGGGTATTGGATGTTAGTACCCCCCTGTTGCAATGCCTTGTCCCCTGCTGCTCCCTGTGGTTCCATCCACCAGCCCCTGTGTCTTGTAGTGATAAATGAAACCAAAGATTGCAACAGAGGCTTCTAACATCCAATCCCCAGCAGCCTTTGGTTCCATTTATTACTACAAGACACAGGGGTTGGTGGATGGAACCACAGGAATCAGCAGGGGACAGGAAATTGCTGGTTGTGATGGAAAGATTGCAACAGGGAGGATCTAACATCCAATACCCAGCAATGCCTTGTCCCCCTGCTGCTCCCTGTGGTTCCATCCTCTAGCCCCTTCCTCCTGTAGTGCTGAATGGAGCCAAAGACCGCAATGGAGGGGAACAGTTATTCAACACACCCAGCATTGTATTGTACTTGCTGCGCTCTGTGGTCCCACCCACTGTTTTCTGTGCCCTGTAGTGATGGATGGAACCAAAGACTGCAACAGGGGGTTCTAGCATCCGATACCCAGTAATGACTTGTCCCCCCCCCCCCTGCTGCGTCCTGTGGTTCCATCCACTGACCCCTGTGTCCTGTAGTAAAGGATGGATCCAAAGACCGCAGCAGGGAGTGCAAGCATCTGATGTCCAGCCTTGTCCCCCCACTGCAAACTGTGGTTCCATCCGCCAGCCCCTTTGTCCTGTAGTGATGGATGGAACCAAAGACTACAGCAGGGTTACAGGTAGCCATCACACCCAGCAATGCCTTGTCCCCTGCTGCACACTGTGGTTCTATCCACTGGAACCTTGGTCCTGTAGTGATGAATGGAGACAAATACTGTAATGGATGGGAACAGCTATCCAACACACCCAGCAAATATCTTGTACTCACTGCACTCTGTGGTTCCACCCATTGGCATAGTGGCAGACTAGATAGGAGAGAGCCTGATTGGGGGGTGACACCATGTTTCACCAGGGCATAGTGGCAGGATAGATAGGAGAGAGCCTCATGGAGGGGGGGGTTGTTGGGGGTAACACCATGGTTTACTAGAGGACAGTGGCAGTCTAGACAGGAGAGAGCCTGATGGGGGGTGACCCCATGTTTGACCAGGGTCCTGTGGCAGGCTAGATAGGAGAGAGCCTGATTGGGGGGGTTGGTGATGATCGGGGTGTGACACCATGTTTCACCAGAGCACAGTGGCAGGCTAGACAGTATAGAGCCCAAATAAAGGGGTTTGTTGGGGGTGACTCCATGTTTCACCAGGTTACTGTGGGAGGCTATATAGGAGAGAGCCTGATGGGTGGGATGGTGGTGGTCGGGAAGGTGACACCATGTTTCACCAGGGCACAGTGGCAGGCTAGACAGGGGAGAGCCTGATTGGGGGGGTTGTGGAGGTGACACCATGTTTTACCGCACCAGGTGACACCATTGGCCTTTTAGGCCGCCTTCACACTTACGAATGGGCCCAACACCGATTACATGCGAGTCTGCATTCATACACAGGTGACCGCTCCATGTAAATGGTCTATGGGGGCTGCTTCCCACAGCTAATCACTGGGAACCCCTGCCGGGGTTCTTGCATGTGTTCAGTGTCGGGCAATCCACAAGTGTGAATATGGCCTAAACCAGTGGTTCTTACCCTCAGTCCTCAAGTACCCCCACCAGGCCATGTTTTGGGAATAAAATAGCTGTCCAAAATACCAAGCCCTTGACTCTGGTTTAAAGCACCTGTGCAAGATAAAGGAAAACCTGCAAACATGGCCTGTTGGGGTCACTTAAAGGGGTTGTAAAGGTTCGTGTTTTTTTTCACCTTTATGTATCCTATGCATTAAGATGAAAAAACACCTGTACGTGACCGGCCCCACTAGCCCCCCTGTTTTACTTACCTGAACCCTTGAACTTGTCCCACGGGGACGCGCTCTCTCTCTCGGCCCAGGGTTCTCGGCTCTTGATTGGATAGATTGACAGCAGCGCAGCCTTTGGCTCCCGCTGCTGTCAATCAATTCCAATGACCCGGGCGCCGGGGGGGGGGTTGAGTCCTGCATTCGGCCTCTATGGACGCCTAATGCTGAACTCGGGAGTGCGCCCGCAAGGTACCCCCCGGGAGAGCGCTTCTCCTAGGGGGTTATCTGATGTGGGGAGGAGCCGCGAGAGTCGCCAAGAGACCCCAGAAGAGGATGTTCGGGGCCACTCTGTGCAAAACGACCTACACAGTGGAGGTAAGTATGATATGTTTGTTATTTTATTTTTTTTAAACTGAACCTTTAGTGTCACTTTAAGGACTGAGGTTGAGAACCACTGGCATAAACTACGTCTAGCTGACATCCTATCCAGCAATCTCGTTGTCTCCAGCGAGCCTCCATTAGCAATAAATGGGTGATAATGGAGAACAATGAGCTGCATTTCACAGGACATTAAAAAAAATACAACTTTCACAGCCGTATTATGGTGGTAATTTGGAGTAGAAGCTTCCTGCCGTGGTCTGTACGCCGATTTGGCTTCTCCCTGGCTTAATGGCTTACTTTAAATGATCCTTTAATTGCCTTTCTTCTGCTGGGTTGTTGATCCTTTTACTGTGAAATGCAGACGATCGCCCAGAGTCTGTGACTCTCCTCCGCTTCCTCTTCTCTGACCTCGCTGACCAGAACAAAGAAAGGAATAAACTCGAAAATCAGGAAGTTTATGTTAATAAAGCAAAACCTGCAAAAACTGCTCCCCATCCGGCACATTAGGATTTTTTTTTCTCTGCAGAGACAAAATTCTGACTAAATTTTCATAGTTGAGTATTGATTTGTTACATGTAAAACATACCAATGTCCTAAAAACTGATACATTGTGGTAGATTTACTAAAGGCAAACAGACTGTGCAGTGCTAACCAGTCCAGGGCTAACATGCCAAATTGACCCCCCCCTCCCCCCCCAAGATGTATGAGCATTATGTGTCTGCAAAAATCCCACCCCCAAATAAAAAAAAAAATCGAGCACTAATCTGCATGCTTACCCTCTAGGTATAAATTCACCCTCCTCCCAATGAAAATCTGCCCCCTGCTGAAATCCCCTTCCCAGAAAAAATCTTTGCCCTTTCGCCCCAGCTTAAATCTTCTCATTCCCCATATGCCCTCAGCATAAATCCCCCCTTCCCCCTCTCCTAGTACAAATCCTCTACCCTTCAAAATTCCCCTCTGAGTACAAATCCTCACCCCCCCTCATTCCAAATCCCCTCCTCCCAGCACAAATTCTCCCCAATCCCCTACAAATCCTCACCCCCCCCCCATTCCAAATCCCCTCCTCCCATCACAAATTCTCCCCAATCCCACATCTTAGCACAAACTCCCCCCCTCCTCCATATTTCCCCTCCTAGCACGAATACCTCCCCCTCCCAAAAAGAATTCCCCTATCACAATTCCCCTCCCTCCCTATCCTATTACCTTTTCTAGCACAACCCCCCCAAAATTCCCCCTCCTAGCAAAAATCATCTCCCCATACCCCCTCCCAACAAATCCCCTCAAATCACCACTACCTAGCACACCTCCCCAAATTTATCCTCCTAGAACAATTCTTATCCCCTGCCCCTCCCCCCCCCCAAATCCCCCTTCCCAACACAAATATCCCCCCCCCCAAGCTCCTTGTGGTGCCCCCCGCACCTCACATGATACCACAATCCCTCCTGCCCACCCCTTGTTCCATCCCTGGCTCCAGAGCTTAGTAAATGAGCAGAAGCTCTGCTGACTTCCATCATCCAATCATGTGCAAGCAAAAATGCTGTGTTTTTTTTCCCCTTGCATGTGATTGGGTATTCTTTGCAAAGTGAAGCTTCACCTCATTTACTAAGCTCTGGAGCAACTGCACTTGCAAAGTCCACAGTCTGTTTGCCTTTAATAAACCAACCCCACTATGTCAGCGTGATACAGAGTAACTCATATGTCCTGCTAAACTGTTCCAAATATGGGGAAGCCACACTAGTTCATACAGTCCTTTTAAAATATTTTATTTTGGAACAGCCAATGTGTTTTTCGGGGGCTCAACATTCCACTTTATCAGGGCTAAAATACCAATCATGCAGGCACCTGTACCATCTGTATTTCAGGCCTGATGAAGGGGGGTGTTGAGTCCCTGAAACACGTTGGCTGTTGCAAAATAAAATATTTTACAGGACTGTACAAACTATTACGGCACTCCCATCTTTTCAACAATTTTGTAAACTCTTCCGAGGCTCCGGCGGGACATTTGCTTGGTGATTACCTCCCGTGACCACATACCACCTGTTATGTTAGATTATATCACCATAAGGTTCGGTGACCCTATACCACAAAACAGGTCACATTTCCTGCTGACATTTATCTCCTGTAGTAGAGACAACAACAGCTCAATCCCTGTGCCCCCCCAAACCCCCCCCCCCCCCCCGCATCCTCCTCTCCTGATCTGGGAGCCTGTGAAAATATAGTCAGTGTGTTCCCTGGTTCTGGCCCCACCCCCTCTCTTCTCCCTACAGCTCTGCCCAAACACATTGCAGTAGGAGTGGGAGGTTCATATGACAGGCTGCATACCTACTGAAAACACTGTGAATATTAAAACCAGGTAATGTACAGTAAGTAGAGTCATTTGGGTCTCTAAGGGGTAAGGAGCCAATGTGGTACAGATGGGTCCCAAACTGTGGGGAACACCTGGACCATTTGACCAGCATTAGGGAGTTTTATCTGTTTGGGGTCATTCTTATTAAAGGATTGAGCAGGCATTAAGTTGGGGCCCCCTGTAGAGTAATTTGGGCCTGTGGGGGGGGGACTCACAGCGTACAGATGGGCCCCAAAAAAGTGAGGTACACTCAGATTATTAGTGCAGGGCTAGGGAGATATGACAATATGAAGGCACTAAGTTGGTGCCCCTGTAGAGTCCCTGTAAGGGGTACGAAGCCAACGTAGTACACATGGGTCACAAAAAGTGAGGAACACCTGGACCATTTGGGCAGCACTTGCGAGTTTTGTATGTCTGGGGTCATTCTTATTAAGGATTGAGAAGTTGCTGATTTGGGACCCTTGTAGTGTAGTTTGGATCTCTGTAGTGGTCAAGAAACCCACGTGGTACAGCTGGGCCCCAAAAAGTGAGGAACACCAGGATTATTAATGCAGGTCTAGAGAGATTTGTTTGTCTGGGGTCAGTCTTTGTAAGGGGTTGAGAAGTCACAGAGTTGGGGCCCCTGTAGAGTACTTTAGACCTTTTTTAGGAGGTAAAATGGTCAGGCCTTACAGATGGGTTCCCAAGATTGAGGCTCACCCAGATTACTAGTGCAAGGCTAGGGAGATTTATCTGTCTGAGGTCAGTGACAAGGATTTAGAAATCACTGAGCTGGGGCCCTTGTAGAGTAGTTTGGGCCTTTGTAGGGGGTAAGAAGCCCACATTGTACAGATGGGCCCCATAAAAGTGAGGAACATCTGGATTATTAGGGCAGGACAAGGGAGATATGACTGTCTGGAGTGAGTCATAGTAAGGATTGAGAAGTTGCCCCAAAAGGTAATGAACACTCAGGATTTTAGTGCTGGGCTAGGGGGGGTTTGTCTGTCTGGGATCAGTCTGATGCCGCGTACACACGGTCGGACTTTTCGACCGGACTGGTCCGACGGACGCCGACGGACCAAATCCGGCGGACAATCCGATCGTGTGTGGGCTTCACCTGGACCTTCAGCGGACTTTTCCAGTCGCAAATCTGATGGACTTTAGATTTGGAACATGCTTCAAATCTTTACGTCGTAACTCCGCCGGACCCAGAAATCCGCTCGTCTGTATGCTAGTCCGACAGACAAAAAAATGACGCTAGGGCAGCTATTGGCTGCTGGCTATCAACTTCCTTATTTTAGTCATCACGTACGAATCCGTCGGACTTTGGTGTCTGATCGTGTGTAGGCAAGTCCGGTCGTTAGAAAGTCCATTGAAAGTCCGCCAAAAGTCCGTCGAAAGTCTGTCGGACGGGCTGTCGGACTTTTGTAGCTGAAAAGTCCGACCGTGTGTACGCGGCATTAGTAAGGATTAAGAAGTCATTATGTTGGTGTCCCTGTAGAGTAGTTTGGGCCGCTGTAATGGGTAAGAAGCCCATATAGTACAGATGGACCCCAAAAAGTGAGAAGGACTTGGATTATTAGGGCAGGACGAAGGAGATTTTTCTGTTTGGGGTAATTTTTATTAAGGATTAAGACGTCGCTGAGTCAGGACCTCTGTAGAGTAGATTGGGTCTCAGTGGTGGGTAGAATTGGTACAGATGGGCCTCTAAGAATGAGAAGCACCCGCATTATTAGTGCAGGTCTAGTTCGATTTGTCTTGCTGGGGTTATCCTAAGTAAGTCAGGGGCCTCTGTAGAGTAGTTTGGGCCTCTGTAAGGAGTAAGAAGCCCACGGCAAACAGATGGTCCCTAAAAAAAGAACACCTGGGGATTTAGGGCAAGGATAGGGTGCTTTACCTGGGTCAGGTTTATCAAAGATGGAGTATTCGCTGAGCTTGGGGCCCCTGTCGAGTAGTTTGGGCCTCTGTAAGTGATAAGAAGCCCACGTGGTACAGATAAGCCCTCGAAACTCAGGAACACCCAGATGCTTAGTGTAAAACTTGGGGAGATTTGTCTGTCTGGGGTCAGTCTTAGGAGGGATTGAGAAGGCGCCGAGTCGGGGGGCCTCTGTAGGGTAGTTTGGGCCTCTGTAGAGTGGTAGAAAGCACATGTGGTACAGATGGGAACCAAAACGTGAGGGGCATCCAGATTATTGGTGCAGATCTAGGGAGATTTGTCTGTCTGGAGTCTGTCTTAGTAAGGATTGAGTGGGGGCTCTGTAGAGTAGTTTGTGCCTCTGTAGGGTGTAAGAAGCCCATGCGTTACAGATGGGCCCCCAAAAAGTGAGGAACACTTATTAGTGCAGGGCTTGGGTGCTTTGTCTGTCTGGGGTCAGTCTTGGTAAGCATTGAGAAGATGGTCAGTCTGGACCTCTGTAGGGGGTAAAAATCCCACTCCAGTCAGCCGCAGAACCTTTTTTTCAGTGCAGAAATGGCACCAATCTGATCCCAGGGAAGTTGCATAACAGAAGATAAGAATCTCCATGTACGTTGGAGGCGGTTTAGGTGTTGCATCACCAGGAGCCATGTATGGGCCCCCCAGCGCTGTGCAGCTCCTCCTGCTGCGCCCTTTCCTCTCCGTTCACCACTAACCCAAACACCTCGTCCTGCAACGTCTTCCAGATGTGACATCCAAAATTTTCTGCATCCACTGACGAGAGCCACCCCCCCCCCCCCCCCCCGGGTGGGAAATGGGAATTAACTCTTTTATGGCTGGTCATAAAAAAGATTGTAAGGCTGAACATGAAACTTAAAGGACAAACTGGTCTATGTGAAAGAGGTTTTATGGACGGTGATGGAGAAAAGTTTCCAGAATTATCAGAGCCAAATCTATGTAAGGCAAAGGTGTCGCAGAGAGGGAAGATTTTTCCAGCGCACAGTTGACTTCCTGTTCAGTATTCCAATAGAACACATCCAACTGTCTCTCTCCAGCCTCCTTTAGATGTCAGTACATGGTGAACAAAAGGGGACACATCGGTCTCTGTGACACACTCAAGGAACCAGGACACCAAATGTTATTAAAGGGACACTCCATCAATCACAAATTATTTTATTTATAGAGCTTAAATAACATTAATAGTCATGCGCTTAGCGGGCAGCTCATTTGCACGATGGTTAACACTCCTTGGCTTGCAGATCAATGTCCGGGGTCAAATAATGGCATTGAGTTTATGTCCTCTGTGTATTTGCTCTCGAGTCCTCCCACAATATACAGTATCTGACAAAAGTGAGTACACCCCTCACATTTGTGTAAATATTTTCTTCTATCTTTTCATGTGACAACACTGAAGAAATGACACTTTGCTAACATGTAAAGTAGTGAGTGTACAGCTTGTATAACAGTGTAAATTTGCTGTCCCCTCAAAATAACTCAACACACAGCCATTAATGTCTAAACCGCTGGCAACAAAAGTCAGTGCACCCCTAAGTGAAAATTTCCAAATTGGGCCCAATTAGGCATTTTCCTTCCCCGGTGTCATGTGACTTGTTAGAGTTACAAGGTCTCAGGTGTGAATGGGGAGCAGGTGTGTTAAATTTGGTGTTATTGCTCTCACTCTCTCATACTGGTCACTGGAAGTTCAACATGGCACCTTATGGCAAAGAACTCTCTGAGGATCTGAAAAAAAGAATTATTGCTCTACATAAAGACGGCCTAGGCTATAAGAAGATTGAGAAGACCCTGAAACTGAGCTGCAGCACGGTGGCCAAGACCATACAGCGGTATAACAGGACAGGTTCCACTCAGAACAGGCCTCACCATGGTCGACCAAAGAAGTTGAGGTCACGTGCTCAGCGTCATATCCAGAGGTTGTCTTTGGGAAATAGACGTATGAGTGCTGCCAGCATTGCTGCAGAGGTTGAAGGGGTGGGGGGTCAGCCTGTCAGTGCTCAGACCATACGCCGCACACTGCATCAAATTGGTCTGCATGGCTGTCCCAGAAGGAAGCCTCTTCTAAAGATGATGCACAAGAAAGCCCGCAAACAGTTTGCTGAAGACAAGCAGACTAAGGACATGGATTACTGGAACCATGTCCTGTGGTTTGATGAGACCAAGATAAACTTATTTGGTTCAGATGGTGACAAGCGTGTGTGGGGGCAACCAGGTGAGGAGGACAAAGACAAGTGTGTCTTGCCTACAGTCAAGCATGGTGGTGGGAGTGTCATGGTCTGGGGCTGCATGAGTGCTGCCGGCACTGGGGAGCTACAGATCATTGAGGGAACCATGAATGCCAACATGTATTGTGACATACTGAAGCAGAGCATGATCCCCTCCCTTCAGAGACTGGGCCGCAGGGCAGTATTCCAACATGATAACCACCCCAAACACACCTCCAAGATGACCACTGCCTTGCTAAAGAAGCTGAGGGTAAAGGTGATGGACTGGCCAAGCATGTCTCCAGACCTAAACCCTATTGAGCATCTGTGGGACATCCTCAAACGGAAGGTGGAGGAGCGCAAGGTCTCTAACATCCACCAGCTCCGTGATGTCGTCATGGAGGAGGGGAAGAGGACTCCAGTGACAACCTGTGAAGCTCTGGTGACCTCCATGTCCAAGAGGGTTAAGGCAGTGCTGGAAAATAATGGTGGCCACAAAAAATATTGACACTTTGGGCCCAATTTGGACATTTTCACTTAGGGGTGTACTCACTTTTGATGCCAGTGGTTTACACATTAATGGCTGTGTGTTGAGTTATTTTGAGGGGACGGCAAATTTACACTGTTATACAAGCTGTACACTCACTACTTTACATTGTAGACAAGTGTCATTTCTTCAGTGTTGTCACATGAAAAGATAGAAGAAAAGATTTACAAAAATGTGAGGGGTGTACTCACTTTTGTGAGATACTGTACAGTATAAGGTTATTTGTATCCCCCATAAAAAAAATGACTTTAGCATGGTGGGGACATTAGACTATGAGCCCCAGCGGGGGAGGGGACTGATACAAAGGTATTGCTGGGTCACTGAGCTGGAACATGCATGATCTGCTGATCTGCAAACTTCCTGTTCTTTAATTCTATAGAAGAATGCTGACAGCTTTCACCTTGTGTGACTCCTATAGATGTCCCCATTGTTTTCCTGTTCTATGAGAAGTCACAATGGTGATAACACAATGTGGGGGGACAGGAAACCAAATAATCACATTGGTGTCATGATGAGGAAATGTGATTATTCAAAGACACAATGGTTTCCTCTATCCCAATAAACACCAATCACTCCAGCAATAAATCACATCCTGGGACATCCCATACATTGTATGTAGATCAGGGTTCTCAGTGAGGGGCAAGATTTTACTATGGAGCACATAATCCAGGGAGTGTGGCTCCATCTAGTGGAGGAATGGCAGAATGCAGGCTCACAGACAATGTCTTCTAACATTTAGGGTCCTAGAACAATGACACGCTGACACTTGGGGGTCCAGAACAATGACACACTGACACTTGGGGATCCAGAACAATGACACCATGACACTTGGGGGTCCCAGAACAATGACAAAATCTGCCCTCCAAAATGCAATTCTTGCCTCCACACTGCCAAGCAGACCTATTTTATCACTCTCCATAACACCTTCTCATCCAGTCCCCATCAACTCTTCTCTACCTTTCACTCTCTACTTCGTCCTCCACCTGCTCACTCACTCAATGCCCAGGAGATTACTAGTCACTTCAAAAATAAGATTGATTCAATTCACCTAACCACCTGTCCCCTGGACCCTATTCCCTCTCAAATACTACGGTCACCCTCTGATTCTATCCTACACTCTCTAACCTACATCTTCAATCTCTCCCTCTCTTCTGGCATCTTCCCCAATGCTCTAAAACATGCACTGGTCACCCCCATACTTAAAAAGCCATCCTCGGACCCTACCAATCTTAACAATCTATGCCCTACCTCCTTGCTCCACTTTTCCTCTAAACTCCTTGAATGCCTGGTCTACAACCGAGTGACCACCTCATTAAGAATAACCTTCTTGATCCCCTTTCAGTCTGGATTTCGCCCTCAACACTCTACAGAAACTGCTCTTCTAAAACTCACAAATGACTTACTAACAGCAAAAAAAAAACTGGACACTACTCTGTACTCCTACTTCTAGACCTTTCGGCTGCCTTTGATATGGTTGACCACCCTTCTCCTCCTCAATAAATGTACTAACTCAGTCTCCGTGACTGTGCTCTTCAGTGGCTCTCGTCCTACCCATCCCACCGCACCTTCAGTGTCACTTACAATTCTACTTCCTCTTCTCTTCCTTTCTCTGTTGGGGTCCCCCGAGGTTCTTCTCTTGGACCTCTCCTATTCTCAATCTACACCTCCTCCCTGGGCTTTCATTATAATCTCTACACCAAAATCTATCTCTCCACCCCTCAGCTCACTCCATCAGTCTCCTCACGCATCACTAACTTACTCACTTGGGGGGTCTAGAACAATGTCACACTGACACTGGGGTGTCTAGAACAATGACACACTGACACTTGGGGGATCTCACAACAATGTTACACTGACACTTGGAGTTCCATAACAATGACACATTGACCCTCCGGGGTCCAGAACAGTGACACACTGACACTTGGGGGTCCATAACAATGACACACTGACACTTGGGGGTCCATAACAATGACACACTGACACTTGGGGGATCTAGAACAATGTCACACTGACATTTGTGGGATCTAGAACAATGACACACTGACACTTGGGGGTCTAGAACAATGACACACTGACACATGGGGGGTCTCAGAACAATGACATACTGACACTTGGGGGTCCCAGAACAATGTCACACTGACACTTGAGGGGTCTCAGAACAATGACACACTGACACTTGGGGTCTAGAACAATGTCACACTGATACTTGGGGGTCTAGAACAATGACACACTGACACTTGTGGACCCAGAACAATGACACACTGACACTTGTGGACCCAGAACAATGACACACTGACACCTGTGGACCCAGAACAATGACACACAGACACTTGGGGGCTCCAGAACAATGACACACTGACACTTGGGGGCCCCAGAACAATGACACGCTGACACTTGTGGACCCAGAACAATGACACACTGACATTTGGAGACCCCAGAACAATGACACACTGACATTTGGAGACCCCAGAACAATGACACACTGACATTTGGAGACCCCAGAACAATGACACACTGACACTTGGGGGTCCCAGAACAATGATACACTGACACTTGGGGGCCCCAGAACAATGACACACTGACATTTGGAGACCCCAGAACAATGACACACTGACATTTGGAGACCCCAGAACAATGACATATTGATATACGGGGGTCCCAGCGCAACAAACCACTGACACAAATCCCAAACAATATCTGTAGGACGACCCAGATAATATATCAGTAGCTGATCACAGGAGCTTACGCTCTTTCTGCTCGTGACGTAATATCGAAAAGGTCAAGGATGAGATTAGCCTGGAAAGTACACCTTGAATAGGAAATCGTCAGAGCTTCTTTTGTTTCCATAAGTAATACAGGTATGCAGCCCGACAGGTATTCCTATTGATGGTATGCGTTCAGTGCTGTATGCGAAGATTCAGAGGCTGATGGGACCCAACAAGAGGCGCTCCCGATTTCCAGGCTATATTGGAGGCGGGGGGGGGGGGATCCAGGACTGACAAAGGTGTATGAAATAGAAAACGAGGACAGTGAAGACGGTGAGTCAGGATCTCATTAGAATTGATTGAACTCTTAGTCATTGTAACATTCCTGTGATAGAAATTGTTACACAATCCCAGTTCTTCTGATGTCACTGAGCTACAATGTATCAGGGTACGGAGAGGAGACAATTGTATCAGACGCAAAGCTACCACCCAGGTGGAGAGACCTGATCCCGGCATAGGAGGAGCTGACACCCTTGGTGAGGTCAAGGTAAGCGTGGCTTTAAAAGGGTAATCTTGGTCTGGGATTAAAGTGTATGCATAGCCAATTTTATTTTAGTTTTGGATGGAGTAGAGGGGGATTAGAACCCCTGTCGGGCTTTTATTGCTGGTTGTGCCCCAAAAGCAGAATGTATAAAGTTCAGATTTAATTTAATTTAGGCTCTTATGAAACAATTCAACAGGTTTCAGGTGTTCAAATGGTTCCTCTTCATCAGGGTTTGCAGAGGAAAATATTAATATGATCGCAAATGCTGATTTTTTTATTGCTGTCTGTGACTCACCTACGATGTAACTATGGGGGTTATTTACAAAAGGCAAATCCACTTTGCACTACAAGTGCACTCACTGTAAATCTGAAGAGTAGATCTGAAATGAGGGGAAGCTCTGCTGATTTTATCATCCAATCATGTACAAGCTAAAATGCTGTCTTTTACTTTCCTTGCACGTCCCCCTCTGATCTACAGCGACTGCACTTCCAAGTGCACTTGCAGTTCACTTGTAGTGTAAAGTGGATTTGCCTTTCATAAATAACCCCCTATGTCTCTTCTTCATCGATTCAAACTCTCTATTTCGCCTTTTGAGCGTTGTCTCCAGAGCAAAAAAGTGATGAGAGATTCAACATTTTGCCGTTGTCACCGGAGCAAGAAATGAGGGGAAATCATCCAGTGGGGACACCCGTTCTGTCTAAAAGGGGAATTTCTCCTCTCTGTGTACAGAATTCTTGTCACTTCCTGTTACATCTATCAGAGAGGAACTGAAATGAAATCAACAAAAGCTAAAAAAAAAAAAAATAAATAGGTTTTTGCTTTTACATAGAGATTAAGTCAGAATGAAGTGTATACAGTAGTGTTAACAGTGGTGTATAATAAACCTGAATTCTAATAAACCTTAATCAGCTCCACTGATCCCCGCTGAGCAGGCAGATAACAGGTCCTGCTGTGCAGAGCGGACACGGGCACAATCCCACTCTCCTCTTTGGGGAAATCAGATGGAAACGAAACGCCTGCAGCAGAACAACACCCCAAACATACAGCCAATGTCATTAAGAACTATATTCAGTGTAAAGAGGAACAAGGGGTCCTGGAAGTGATGGTTTGGCCCCCACAGAGCCCTGAGCTCAACATCATGGAGTCTGTCTGGGATGACATGAAGCGACAGAAGGATTTGAGGCAGGGGACATCCACAGAAGACCTGTGCTTAGTTTTCCCAGATGTACATAGAAAAACATAGAACAACCGACCTGCCGAGTTCCTTCATAAACTGTGACTAGGAATGGAACCGATTAACCAAATTGTGAAATATTTGGCTGTAGCGGGAGGCAGTTAGTCCGCGAAGGGCTGGAAAGCGGTAAAATAATGAGTGTAATATAAAGTATAAGCTGGAGTTCAGCTTCAATTTGTTAGTGTGTCTAAATCTGCTAGTATATATAACACTCCCCCCCCCCCCAGACTGACAGTGATGCTGTTCAAAGGTGCCCCCTGTGCTCCTTTATCCAGAATTGGGGGGGGGGGCGCTCTAATAAAGGAGGTGTGTTACTGGTCAGATCCCCAGGTGAAAACAGAGGAAAAAAAAGCCATAAAAAAATAAAGAAAACAAATGCAGCCACCATGTCAAATGATTGCAATATATTACATTTTTGTTTTTTTCTTTTTAAATTTTTTAGGTAATGTGAACATATAACAAACATACAGTATAGTGGAGGGTTCTCAAACTTGACTGCAAAAATTGAAAGGTTTTGGGGTGTTAAGTGTTCAGTTTTAGGGTTTTATATTTTACTGTTAAGAGTTAATGGTTCATCTTAGAGTCAATTTAAAGTTTGGGTAATATGAAGTGTTAAAACTAAATATGGGGGGAGGGGGAGTACACTGAGCATTGGGCTGTTAATTGGCCATTGTTGACTATCTTTTTCTGCCTTCTCTGTGTCTCTGTAGGGCTTTTCAGACTTGGTTCCTGATTTTCTCACAATGACGCCCCATCCTGGCCTCTCTTGTGTCCTGTTGTCTATCATCGTGGCTCATGGTCAATCATCCATCATCGGGACAGGGAAGCCCACCACCCCACCTTTATTTACTGATCGCCCTTTCATGGTGGCTTGGAACGCTCCCACCCAGAGCTGTTCAACACTCTTCAACGTGTCTCTTGACCTGCGACTCTTTGATCTGACCGGCTCGCCCAGCGAAGGTATGGTAGATCAGGATCCCACCATCTTCTACCGGGAGCGACTGGGGCTCTACCCTTACTACGACCAGCTTAACATATCCATCAACGGAGGTGTGCCCCAAAACGCCAGCCTCCAAGATCACCTGCTCAAGATGGTGGATGGACTCAACAAATACATAACGTTCAACAACAAAAGTGGATTGGCGATCATCGACTGGGAGGACTGGAATCCGATTTGGCTACGGAACTGGAACACGAAGGACATATACAGGCAAGCTTCACGGCAGCTGGTGGCCTCTCGTCATCCCGACTGGTTGGCCAATGATGTGAACACAGAAGCCCAGGTTGAATTTGAAAAGGCTGCTCGCGACTTCATGGTGGAAACGCTCCAGCAAGCCAGAAAGTATCGCCCCCGCCAGCTCTGGGGGCATTACCTGTTCCCGGACTGCTACAACCACGACTACATGACCAACTGGGACAATTATACTGGCAAGTGCCCCGACGTGGAGATGTCACGAAATGACCAGCTATGGTGGCTGTGGGAGGAGAGTGAGGCCCTTTATCCATCCATCTACCTGGAACCCCCACTCCAATCTTCCATTAATGGGCGCAAATTTGTTCAATACCGGGTGAAAGAGGCCATGAGGATCGCTCAGCAACACACGGGCTACTCTCTCCCCGTCTACGTGTTCACAAGACCCACCTACAAAACCAACCTCGACCTTCTCTCCCAGGTGAGAAAAACAGAATGCTGGAAAATAAAAATTCTAAATCTGTATGAATTTTAATGACAGGTCCCCTTTAAGAGTATGTAAACCTCCAACAAAGTATCTTATTTGCACCCTGTCCCTGTTTATCTATTAAATATCCCACCAGTTACATTGTTCCCAGTTCTCTGTATGGACTACAGAATGCTATGGAGATAAGGAGAGGGCAAGGTTTTCTGTGGTCCTGCTCTAGGAGACTACAGGACCTCCTTTCATAGATACAGTATAGTGGGTGAGCGCTGTGACCCTAGGAAGTGTGTTACTGGCAGGATCACCAGGTGAAAACAAAATGCAGCCACTCAGTGCCGGAACAAGGTCATCCAGGGCGAAGATGGCAAACTGCCCCACCTCCCCGGCAGGTAAAGTCCCCCATTACATCAGGTGTCCCCAGTAGGGTCCCCCATTACATCAGGTGTCCCCAGTAGGGTCCCCCATTACATCAGGTGTCCCCAGTAGAGTCCCCCATTACATCAGGTGTCCCCATTAGAGTCCTTCATTACATCAGGTTTCCCCAGTAGGGTCCCCCTTTACATCAGGAGTCCCCCCTTTACATGAGGTGTCCCCAATAGGGCTGCCTTACACACATCACGCAGGAATGCTCACAGAAATGCAAAGAAATGCGCACGCACCCTAGGTCATACTGCACTAGTACTAAGGGCTGGTAAGCTGCAATAAGTTACAATTTTGGGGTTTAGTAACATTAGGAAATCTATGACATGGTCGCTTCTCAGTGCAGGTTCCATTGTCTGCTCTCCTCCCATGACTCCGCGGTCAGTCCTATTGAGGGGTGATTGTTAGACGTTTCCACAAATCTGAAATAAATGATAACAAAACAAATCTTTCAAATTTGAAAATAAATTCCTATTCTAAATGGAAACATATTGCAATAAATACAGTAAGGTATACAAGTGAAATAAAATGATTCCTACTATAGAATAGAATAGAAAAGAATAGAATAAAAAATTAATAAAAAATAAAAAAGAATAAAACAGGAAAAAATAGAATACAAAGGAATATAATAGAATAAAACACAATAGAATAGAACAGAAAATAAAAGCAAAATAAAAGCAAAGAATAGAATAGAACAGGGATCTCCAAACTTTCTATACAAAGGGCCAGTTTACTGTCCTTAAAGCGGAGCTTCACCCAAAACGTGCCCTGCACAATTAGCACTTTTGAGGAAGGGGGTGGGGGGTGGAGCAGGTACCTGATTTTAACTGGTACCTGCTCCCTCTTGCCGAGTGCCCCCACAGCAAGCAGCTTGCTATGGGGGCACCCGAGCCGAGCCCCAGCTCCCTGTGTCCATTAAGACGCAGAGCTGTGGCTCGGCCCTGCCCCCCCTCTCTCCTCATTGGCTCACTGCCTTTGATAGCAGTGGGAGCCAATGGCACCAATAAGGAGGGAGAGTCCCTGGACCTCGTGGCTCTAGTGCAACATCACTGGATTGAGATGGGGCTCAGGTAAGTAGTAGAGGGGGGGCTGCACACAGAAGGCTTTTTTTTTTAATGCATAGAATGCACCTTCTGCCTTTACAACCTGCTTTTGACCCCCCCCCCTTTACTACTTTAAATCCTGTAGTGTATGATGTCATACCTACATACATATATATGTATACCCAGAAGTACAGTTTTTTTTTATGGTGGTTTTGAAGGAGCTTTGCTGTTTTATTTTATTTATTTTTGTGAATATAATAATAAAAAAGGGCTTTTATATAAATACTGCACTAAGGGCCTTTTTTATTCTGTATATTTATTTGGGGGCAAATGCTGTTACCAATTTTTATTGCAATTTAGACTTGCATATATTTAATGGGTCATAGGGTTCCGAGGAGCGTCTGCCTGGTTGTGATTGTGAAAAAGGGTGTGACTAATGAGTAGCGCAGAGGTCTATATTATATTATATTAATAGTGGGTCATAGAGTTCAGATGAGTGTTCCGTCTTCCTGGTTGTGATTGTTAAAATTATATATACACTCATAGGTGTGCGCAGCCTATTGCATTAGGGTGTGCACCCTAAAGCTCAAATCTACGTGCGTGTTTATATGTCTACATATATATGACCCCAGGACATTGATCCGGCACATTGATCTCCCAGTGAAGGAGAAGAGCATAAACACTTCTCTTATTTGCAGAGCCGGTAAGAGGGAGATCTTTCCCATCTTCCTGCTGGCACACAGAGCGATAATGCTAATGCACATGGGGTGATTAGGGTGTGCCCAGGCACACCCAGCACACCCTGTGCGCACGGCTATGTATACACTATAGGTATGAGGTATGGCATATTACACTATGGGATTTTCATCTTTTTCATTATGACACAGTGAAGTAGAGTTACCTAAGTGAAAGGGGGGATCAAAAACCACCAATTCGAGGATGTAAGACACGAGGATGCAAAATATACCACAGATTTTTGAGATCGTACTTTTCTTAAATTTTGGCAAAATAGTTTGTCAAAATGTGAAATGAATATGTTTTTGGCAGTTTTTTAAGGGTGCAATAAGCTTTAAATGATTTTGGGGGGGGCTATAGAAGCTTCTACCAGTGGACCGCTTCTTGTGGTAAATATGACCCATCAGTAGCCTCATTACTTGTCACAAGTAATAAAAAAGGAAAAGGGAACCTCTCATATTGGGCACAGCAGGTGTACAGACCCGGGAACTCAGCACAGGGATGGTGGGAACCCCTCATAATGGGCACAGCGGGTGTACAGACCTGGGAACTCAGCACAGGGATGGTGGGAACCTCTCATAATGGGCACAGCAGGTGTACAGACCTGGGAACTCAGCACAGGGATGGTGGGAACCCCTCATAATGGGCACAGCAGGTGTACAGACCTGGGAACTCAGCACAGGGATGGTGGGAACCCCTCATAATGGGCACAGTGGGTGCACAGACCCGGTAACTCAGTACAGGGATGGTGAGAACCTCTCATAATGGGCGCAGCAGGTGTACACACCTAGGAACTCAGTACAGGGATGGTGGGAACCAGGGGCGTTGCTAGGTCTACAAAACATCTGGGGCTAGAGCCCATAGCAGCGTAGGAAAGAAAGTCATACGCTTGGGCGGGCATACACATGTATATAATATATGTGTGTGTCTGTGTATATATATCCCCAGAGAGCCCCCCCTTACATCAGGGTCCCCAGAGAGCCCCCCACTTACATCAGGGTTCCCAGAGACCCCCCCCCTACATTAGGATCCCCAGAGAGCCTCCCCCTTAAATCAGGATCCCCAGAAAGCCTCACACTTACATCAGGGTCCCCAGAGAGCCTCCCCTCCCCTTGGGGACCCCTGCAGAGATTCGGGGCTATGGGCCCCAGATTAGGGGCTATAGCCCTAAAAGCCACCCCCTAGCGACGCCACTGATGGGAACTCCTCATAATGGGCACAGCAGGTGTACAGACCCGGGAACACAGCACAAGGATGGTGGAAACCCCTTATAATGGGCACAGCAGGTGTACAGACCTGGGAACTCAGCACAGGGATGGTGGGACCCCTCATAATGGGCACAGCAGGTGTACAGACCCGGGAACTCAGCACAGGGATGGTGGGAACCCCTTATAATGGGCACAGCAGGTGTACAGACCTGGGAACTCAGCACAGGGATGGTGGCCAGGAACACACCAAAGCCCCTTTAAAACCACCATTAAAAAAACGGTACTTCCAGGGTTCCATGTACATATGACATCACTTCCAGTCAACGCATTTCGTCATGTGACTTCCATAGAGTTTGGTCAACTGGAATCTGTATAACATTTTTTGACCTACACTAGTTCAGTGGGTCACAACTTGCCATCTGCCCGCACATGACTGAAGAATTTGTGTATGGATGTTGTTACCTATTTGTATTGCAATTTAGACTTGCATATACAGTTGTGCTCATAAGTTTACATACCCTGGCAGAATTTATGATTTCTTGGCCATTTTTCAGAGAATAGGAATGATAACACAAAAACTTTTCTTTCACTCATGGTTAGTGTTTTGCTGAAGCCATTTATTATCAATCAACTATGTTTACTCTTTTTAAATCATAATGGCAACAGAAACTATCTGTTAAAAAGTTTACGTACCCCAGTTCTTAATACCGTGTATTGCCCCCTTTAACATCAATGACAGCTTGAAGTCTTTTGTGGTATTTGTAGATGAGGATCTTTATCTTGCATGAACTGCACGTTTGAGATCTCCCCAGAGTGGCTCAATGATATTGAGGTCAGGAGAGTGAGATGACCTTCACTTTATTCTGCTGTAGCCAATGACAGGTTGACTTGGCCTTGTGTTTTGGATCATTGCAATGTTGGAATGTCCAAGTACGTCCCATGCGCAGCTTCCTGGCTGATAAACGCAAATGTTCCTTCAGTATTTTTGATAAAGTACTGCATTCAACTTACCAACAATTTTGACCAAATTTCCCTTTGCCTTTTGTAGCTCACACATCCCCCAAAACATCAGCGATCCACCTCCGTGTTTCACAGTAGGAATGGTGGACTTTTCATCATAGGCCTTGTTGACTTCTCTCCAAACGTAGCGTTTATGGTTGTGGCCAAAAAGCTAAATTTTGGTCTCATCACTCCAAATGACTTTGTGCCAGAAGGTTTGAGGCTTGTCTCTGTGCTGTTTGGCGTATTGTAAGAGGGATACTTTGTGGCATTTGCATAGTAATGGCTTTCTTCTGGGGACTCGATCATGCAGCCCATCCTTCTTCAAGTGCCTCGTTATTGTGCATCTTGAAACAGCCACACCACATGTTTTTATAGAGTCCTGTATTTCACCTGTAGTTATTTGTGGGTTTTTCTTTGCATCCCGAAGTATTTTCCTGGCAGTTGTGGCTGAAATTTTAGTTGGTCTACCTGACCGTGGTTTGGTTTCAACAGAACCCCTCATTTTCCGCTCCTTGATTAGAGTTTGAACACTGCTGATTGACATTCTCAATTCCTTGGATATCTTTTTATATGCCTTTCCTGTTTTATACAGTTCAACTACCTTTTCCCACAGATCCTTTGACAATTCTTTTGCTTTCCCCATGACTCAGAATCCAGAAACGTCAGTGCAGCACAGGATGAAAGATGCAAGGGTCTGTCAGGAGTCCAGAAACTCATTGACCTTTTATACACACACTAATTACAAGCAAACAGATCACAGATGAGGATGGTTCCCTTTAATAGCCATTCAAACCCCTTTGTGTCAACTTGTGTGCATGTTATCAGGCCAAACTCACCAGGGTATGTAAACCTTTTAACAGGGTCATTTGGGGTAGTTTCTGTTGCCATTATGATTTAAAAAGAGTAGACACCATTGATTGATAATAAATGGCTTCAGCCAAACACCAACCATGAGTGAAAGAAATTTTTTTTTTTTGTGTTATCATTCATATTCTCTGAAAAATGGCCAAGAAATCATAAATCTGCCAAGGTATGTAAACTTATGAGCACAACTGTATATATAGTGGGTCATAGAGTTGAGGTGAGCGTTCCGTCTTCCTAGTTGTGATTGTGAAAGGATGTGACTAATCATTGGTTTATGAGTATAGCCTACGCCTATATTATATATACTATAGGTATGAGGTATGACAAAATACACTACAGGATTTTCCCCTTTTTCCTTATGACACGGTGAAGCCGAGTTAAGGAAGTGAAAGGGGGGTCAAAAAGCACCAATTCGAGGATGTAAGACACGAGCCTGCAAAATATACCACAGATTGTTGAGATTGTACTGCTCTGAAATTTTGGCAAAATAGTTTAGCAAAATTTAAAAATAAAGATGTTTTTAAGGGTGCAATAAGCTTTAAATGATTTTGCTGGGGGGCTACAGAAGCTCCTACCAGTGGACCACTTCTTGTGGTAAATATGACCCATCAGTAGCCTCATTACTTTATGTTGTTGTCACAAATAATAAAAAAGTAAAAGGGAACCCCTCATAATGGGCACAGCGGGTGTACAGACCTGGGAACTCAGCACAGGGATGGTGGGAACCCCTCATAATGGGCACAGCAGGTGTACAGACCCGGGAATTCAGCACAGGGATGGTGGGAGCCCCTCATAATGGGCACAGCAGGTGTACAGACCCGGGAACTCAGCACAGGGATGGTGGGAACCCCTCATAATGGGCACAGCGGGTGTACAGACCCGGGAACTCAGCACAGGGATGGTGGGAACCCCTCATAATGGGCACAGCGGGTGTACAGACCTGGGAACTCAGCACAGGGATGGTGGGAACCCCTCATAATGGGCACAGCGGGTGTACAGACCCGGGAACTCAGCACAGGGATGGTGGGAACCCCTCATAATGGGCACAGCGGGTGTACAGACCTGGGAACTCAGCACAGAGATGGTGGGAACCCCTCATAATGGGCACAGCGGGTGTACAGACCTGGGAACTCAGCACAGGGATGGTGGGAGCCCCTCATAATGGGCACAGCGGGTGTACAGATCCAGGAACTCAGCACAGGGATGGCAGGAACCCCTCATAATGGGCACAGCGGGTGTACAGACCTGGGAACTCAGCACAGGGATGGTGAGAACCCCTCATAATGGGCACAGCAGGTGTACAGACCTGGGAACTCAGCACAGGGATGGTGGGAGCCCCTCATAATGGGCACAGCAGGTGTACAGACCCGGGAATTCAGCACAGGGATGGTGGGAGCCCCTCATAATGGGCACAGCGGGTGTACAGACCTGGGAACTCAGCACAGAGATGGTGGGAACCCCTCATAATGGGCACAGCGGGTGTACAGACCTGGGAACTCAGCACAGAGATGGTGAGAACCTCTCATAATGGGCACAGCGGGTGTACAGATCGGGATCATACCTAAGAGCTGCTTCTTTCTGTATTGCACTGGATCCAGAGTTCCTCATGTTTATGATGACAGTCTTGGCTGCCTCTATAATACTTTTTGGTTTTACATTTTAATTTTAATTGACGTTTTTGTATTTCGTCCCTTCAGATGGATCTCATCTCCACCATCGGAGAAAGTGCAGCACAGGGGGTGACGGGGATGATATTTTGGGGTGATACTGATTACGGCACAGACAAGGTGAGTGTTTCTGATAACATGACCTTAACATTCTGTGTTCTGATCCAGAGGCCCATCTTCTGTCTCAGTTCATTGTGTTCCTTCTCCCCTGTGCTTATTATGTATTAATCATCAAAATAATAAAGAAAATAAAGATTTTCATATATAGGGAGTGCCAGGAATCTGAGACAAAACCCAAACCTACAGCTACCCTAAAATCAGCAAATGATATTATTCCACCCAGTGGCGGCTGGTGCTCAAAATTTTTGGGGGGTGCAAACAAACTGAAACATCAATTGCAACCTCGCTGTGCCCATCAAATGCTGCCACTGTGCCCATCAAACTGTGCCCATCAAACACTGCCACTGTGCCATAAAATGCTGCCACTGTAAAGATCAAATAGTGCCACTGTGACATCCCCTGCCCGTTCGCCGTCTGCCCGGCACTTACCCTGTCTCGGTCAGGCAGCGGGTGACGGCGGCGGGCGGTGGGACCTTGCAAGGGCTCCTGTGTCCTCCGTGCATCCCCTCTCGATAGGCGTCCAATTGTAGCACCTGTCGTTTCAGCCAATCAGGTGACGGGTAACAGACCCACGCACCTGATTGGCTAAGAGGCGGCTCAGTGTTAGGAAAGCACATATTAATTCGCTTTTCTAACACACCTGGGTGAACTGCGAGGGAATGCTTTGCGCTCGTAGATCACCTTTTTTTGAAGCCTATTAGAGCCTATGGCTCTAATCATGTGCTTCAAAAACACCCCCTGCCGCTGGAATTCAGACGCCCAGCGTCCAAAAAGGGGCCCTGGGCGCCTGAATACAGGGTGGCTACAGCGGCCATGGTTAGATTCATGCAATGCATAAATCTATCCATACTACACAGAGGGGGGTGGCTGAAGAGAGGGGGTGGCGCCCGTGCGCCCTTAATGGACGCACCACCACTGGCAGCTAACATGTACCCACCATAACCATTACATCACCTACCTAAGACCCACCACCTCATTATGCCCCCAGCTAACCTTTTCCACTTCGAAAAGCCCTCCTCCACCCCTAACCACCCACCTCTTATAACCCCTCCTCCACACCTACCCACCCAACTCCCATAACCCCTCCTTCACTCCCAACCATCAAACTCCTATATCTCCTCCTCAACCCCTAACCACCCAACTCCTATAACCCTTCCTCCAACCCTAACCAACCAACTCCCATAACCCCTCCTCCACTCCCAACTACCTAACTCCTCTCTCTCCTCCTCCACGCTCCACCCCTAATCACCTAACTACTATAACCTTTCTTTCACACCTTACCAACCAACTCCTGTAACCCCTCTTTCAGCCCTAACCACCCAATTCCCATAACCCCTCCTCCACTCCCAACTACCCAATTTCCATAACCCCTCCTCCACTCCCAACAACCCAACTCCTATAACCCCTTCTCCAACCTTAACCACCCAACTGCTATACCCATCCTCCACCGCTAACCATCTAACTCCTATAACCGCTCCTCCAACCCTAATGACCTAACTCCTGTAACTCCTCCTGCACCTCTAACCACACAACTCCCCTAACTCCTCCTCCACTCTTAACTCCTGTAAACCCCTTCTAACCCCACACCTAATGGCCCTATTTTTCATAACCTCTCCTCCTCCACGCTAACCACCAAACTTCTATAACCCTTCCTCCACACTTAACCACCCAACTGCTATAACCCCTCCTCCGCACGTAACCACCAAGCTCCTATAACCCCTCCTCGACACCTAACCACCCAACTCCTATATCCCCTTCTACACATTTAACCTCTCAGGTGCTATAACCCCTTCTCCACACCTAACCACCAAACTCCTACAACCCATTTGGGTGCGTCTAGGTAGGACCTGGCAATGACCCAGGAAAGGGGCCCTTTTTGTAGTTACAACCTCTAATATCCTCATTTGCATTTTTTACAATGTGTAGAAGTTTTTTTAGAATGTGACATTTTAGGTTCTCTAAAATCTCTCATTTGGATCTTTTCCTCACAGGAGACCTGCCTGAAGCTTAAGTCGTACCTGGATGGAGATTTGGGTCGATACATTGTGAATGTCACCACCGCGGCCTCTCTTTGCAGCCAGGCGCTCTGTGGTGGAAACGGACGCTGCCAGCGCCAAGAAAACCGCACTGACGCCTTCCTGCACCTCAATCCCGCCAATTTCATCATCATTCGGGCACTTCCAGGGTTCAGCTCCACCGTTCCTAGGTGGGTCCAGGGCCAGCTGTCAGAAAGTGACATCAGTAATCTGCGTTCACGGTTTCAGTGTCAATGTTATGTAGGCTGGAGTGGAACCACCTGCAACATCCCACCACCATCCACCTCAAACCCTGTGGGAGCTGCAGCATCCCCCACAGGCCATGTACTGGTGTGGCTACTGATGGCCTACCTCTGGATTTTTCTTTAAAGGCCAGGACAGTTTTATTTTTTTAGGTGCTGCTGAGGACCCCGCTATGGGGGAGCCCATCCCTTTCCAAGAGAGTGTGGAGTTTATTTTGACTCTCTATCCGGGGATGAAATGGCTTTGTGTTTTCCTACCTCTAGTTCTACACCTGCTGCTACACAGTGTTAGGTACAAGGTCGAGCAGGTCACCTTGGAACCCATATGTTACAATTGGAGCCCACCAGTCCTAGAACTGTGCAATACAATTCTCTTCCCGTGTCCGGAGATCCGGGAGGATGTTAACCAAATAACTGCCTTGTTAGAGATCGTTGCAGTCCTTTCTGCCCTGGTTTGGTAGCCCAGGGGTTAATAGCGGCAAGACGCTCAGGGAATGTACCATTGTGCCATACATGGGGCCCTCGAGATTTACATTGGGCCCTATTTTGGTTGTGCATCTCTAACTTTTCGTTATGAGCCTTCTAATTTGACTGAGCTTTGTATGAAGGATAAATCTGGGGCTCAAGACTTAAAAAAAAAAAAAAAAAAGAGACTATAATGTTTTTTGTCCGTTTTTGGTTATTAATGAAAATAATTATATTTTTAAATTATTAAAAATTTTTAAAACCTGTATGAATAGGCACAGTCTTTGTTTTACAATTAATATTGGGATAAGCAATAACACAGGATTCCCAGAGCACCATGGGTTTTTCCTAAGAGAGAAGAGCAGAAGCTGCTTTCTTTTAGACCCTCTGTCTCTGATTCAAACAGAGAAAGCTGCAGCAGAGAAAGGGAGGAGCCACAACTCTTAATTATCGGCTTGTGTGCTACTGAGTTTTGTAATCAAACAGGGAAAGAAACCTGGATCTCCACCTGCCTGCTGAAAATCACAATACATAATACATCATTTTAACCCCTTCACGTCGACCATACGCAAATATGCGGCCCCACTGGACTGGGCTTTTTTTTTTTCCATGGGGACGCATATTTGCGTATCTCCCTTTCTGCTGGGAGCGCACTGCAGGGCACACTCCCAGCACAGAGACCGGGGTCTCATGGAGCGCCCCGGGCCCTGTACTAACGATCAGGACCCCGATCGCCCAATTTTTATTTATTTTTTAACCATTTTGGCCCAGTTTTCCTTTACTAATAAAAAAATCAAGAGATATCCATTACCGTTTACCACCAAAAGGTAAAAAAGAGTGATATAATCCACCTGGATGCACTAGGTAGTTGTGGTGATGTGTTAGTAAAACTGACTGTACATATGTCAAAGTTTCGAAATTGTGCTTAGGCATTTAGATTTGTTTTATCCTTAGGCGCAAAGTGGTTAATATGCAATATTTCATTTTTGAATATTTTTTTAATGATCTGTTCGGTCCCTACTATATTAACTAGAGATCCTTTGTTGCTTTGCAGTACTGCTGGTCTCCTGAAGTCTTTGTGCAGTCACTTCATGTCTTACATGCCTTCCAGCGAAGGCTGCGTAGTATTTCTCAGGGGAGGTTTTTATTATGGTGACAACAGTGGACCATGCCTGTGTAATTTGTGTTGAAAGGGTTACTTGTAGCCTCCATCGATCCCCAGCAGCCATGAGGCCCATCTTTGCTTGGGTAATGCACCATAAAGTTCTTGTTTTTTTTCCTCTGGAAGTTTTATTGATCTGACACCTCCTACGAAGTGAGGAATGAACACAACCAAACACAAACCATAATGAGGAAATGGCATTCAGTTTTTGTGTGTGAGCCTTACATCTGCCTTTATAGGGGAACCTGGGGGTCCAGGGTCATTAGGCAAGACGAGAGGAACATTAGAGGGAGAAGGGGTTGGTGGACTTGTATATGGCTGGGACGTGTGGAGTCATCCTATTATGAAGGATCTGACTTGCGCTGCATTCAACGTAGAGTAGTGGCCTCCAAATTGCAGCCCAGGGTCCAGATGTGGCTCTTTGCTTGCCTTTATCCAGCCTTTTCGAGCACCATTCCTCCCCACTGACACCATCAATGGGGCACCATTCCTGCCACTGATACCAAGAATGGGGCATATATATATGTGAGGTAACATTGCTGTATCAAAAACACTATGTTACCTCACATATATATGATTTAGATTGAGTTTGTCTCAATATAACAGCTGCAGTGCATTAACATTCAGTAATTTGGCGCGGTACCACTCCCTTAAGAATGGGGCATTGTCTACTCCCACTGACACTGGGACATTTTCTACTGCCACTGGCCAGTCTGGTCCTCCTAAAGCCTGAAGGACAGTAAACTGGCCTTTAGTTTAGAAAGCTTGGAGACCCCTGAGGTAGAGGATGAGTCCTCCAATGGGATGAGTCCTGGAAGAGACCTGAAAGATGTTCCCCAAGAGTGAGGAGTACCCATATTATCAGTGCAGGTCAAAGGAGAGTTGTCTGTCTGGGGTCTGTCTTAGTAAGGATTGAGAAGTCCTTGAGTTGGGGCCCCTGTAGAGTACTTTAGGCCTTTGTAGGGGATAAAAGCCCCAAGAGTGAGGAGGACTCATATTATTAGTTCAGGTGTAGGGAGATTTGTCTGTTTGGGTTCAGTCTTAGTAAGGATTGAGAAGTCGCTAAATTGGGGCCCCTATAGATTACTTTAGGCCTTTGTAGGAGGTAAGATGGTCATGCGGTACAGTTGGGTTCTCAAGATTGAGGATCACCCTGATTATTAGTACTGGGGCTGGGGAGATTTATCTGTCTGGGGTCTGTCTTAATAAGGATTAATAAGTTGCTAAGTAGGGACCCCTGTAGAGTACTTTAGGCCTTTGGAAAAAACAGAATTTAAAAGCTGCGCTCAAGGTTAAAAACAAAAATGTGTTGTGAAACCAAAGCAGCCTGCACCAAGATCTAGTCTCCAAATCTCATCATAGAAAAAAATACAAAAAAGATGCGGCGCTAAAACATGATTGAACAAACCACTAAAATTAATTAATAAATTTGAAGTGAATAAACGTAGAGGTATATGTAAATTTATACACTAATATCAAATATAAACCAATGTGAGATGAGTATAAGCAAAATCATACACTGATATCCAAAAATTGGTAATAATTAATTACGAAATGAAAATACATATACGTGGATAAGTGAAAACATCCCAAAAATGATTATTAAAGTCCAAAAAACCAAAAAAGGAATCCGTGATGAAAAAGAACAGTGCCAGAAAGTGCCAAAAAGAAGATAAAGATGCAGATGGGAAAATCTTCTATGGTTCCTCACACCCAAGGTGGAATATCAGATGCGCTTACCAGATCCCGATGACTGCTATTACGGCAGTCATAAACGGCACAGGGAATTTGGGGCTCCCCACAGCCTCAGCATAAGGTACCCGTAAGCGACAGATGATATCTAATTCCAACAGCGTGTGGAGAGCAGAATTTAGACGAACTGTCAGCGTCTGTAGAGAGGGGTAGAAGGAGGCCTGGCCGTCTTGTACCCAAGCTGGCAGATGTCCAGAGAAGTTGTGAGGCCTATGCTTTCCCTCCTTCTCAGGAACCGTTGTCTGCTACTTGTTCTGTCCCTACCAGGCGGGGTACCTGTCCCCACTTTACCAACTCACAAAATGCATGTACTTTAGGCCTTTGTAGGAAGTAAGATAGTGATGCAGTAGAGATGGGTCCCCAAGATTGAGGATCACTCGGATTATTAGTTCCGGAGGCTAGGAAGATTTATCTGTCTAGGGTCCATCTTAATAAGCATTGAGAAGTCAATGAGTCTGGGTCCTGGGAGAATAGCTTCGGACTCTATAGGAGGTTACAAACCCATGTGGTACAGATGGGCCTCAAAAAGTAAAGAACACTTGTATTATTAGTGCAGGTCTAGGGAGAATTGAGTTGCTGAGTAGGGGCCCATGTGGAGTACTTTAGGCCTTTGTAGGAAGTAAGATAGTGATGCGGTACAGATGGGTCCCCAAGATTGAGGTTCACTCGGATTATTAGTACTGGGGATAAGGAGATTTATCTGTCTGGGTTCCATCTTAATAAGCATTGAGAAGTCAATGAGTCTGGGTCCCGGGAGAGTAGCTTTGGACTCTATAGGAGGTTACAAACCCATGTGGTACAGATGGGCCTCAAAAAGTAAAGAACACTTGTATTATTAGTGCAGGTCTAGGGAGAATTGAGTTGCTGAGTAGGGGCCCATGTAGAGTACTTTAGGCCTTTGTAGGAAGTAAGATAGTGATGCAGTACAGATGGGTCCCCAAGATTGAGGATCACCCGCATTGTTAGTGTAGGGCTAGGGAGATTTATCTGTCTGTCTTAGTAAGGACTGAGAAGTCACTGAGTATGGGTCCCCGTAGAGTACTTTAGGTCTTTGTAGGAGGTAAGATCCCCAAGATTTCCCAGATGATTGAGGATCACCCGGATTATTAGTGCAGTGCTAGGGAGATTTATCTGTCTTGGGTCCGTGTTAGTAAGGACTGAAAAGTCACTGGATTCAGGCCTCTATTGAGTACAGACATTTTTCAGGATGTAAGATGGTCATGCAGTACAGATGGGTCCCCAAGATTGAGGATCACCCAGATTATTAGTGCAAGGCTAGGGAGATTTACCTGTTGGGGTCATTCATAGTAAGGATTGAGAGTATGCTGAGTCTGGACCTCTGTAGACTAGTTTGGGAATCTGTAGGAGGTTATAAATCTACGTGGTACAAATGGATCCCAAAATACGAAGAACAACTGGATTAGGGAGCTTTGTATTTCTGGGGTCAGTCTTAGTAAGGGTTCAGAAGTGACTGAGTTTGGGTCCCTGTTGAGTAGTTTGGGCCCCTGTAGTGAATAAGAAGCCCAATCCAGTTGGCCGCAGAGCCAGTTTCCAGTGCAGAAATGGCACCATACTCATCCCTGGGGATGTTGCATAATAGAAGATAAGAATCTCCATGTACATTGGAGGCGGTATGGGCCTCCAGCGCTGTGCAGCTCCTCTTGCCGCGTCCTTTTACCACTAACCCAAACACTGCGTCCTTCAACGTCTTCCAGATGTGACATCCAAAATGTTCTGCATCCACTGACTGGAGCCCCCCCCGGGGTGGGAAATGGAGATTAACTCTTCCATGGCTGGTCACAACTAGGACTGTAAAGTGAACATGTACCGGGAACAGGAAACTTAAAGGACAAATGTAAAAGAGGTTATACTGACGGTGATGGAGAAATGTTTTAGGAATGTATCATAGCCCAATCTATGTAAAACAAAAGGTGTCGCAGTGGCGGAAGGTTTTTCCAGGACTTCCTGTTTAGTATTCCCATTGAATACGGCCAACTGTCACTCAAGAGCTTCCTTCAGAAGCAAATGCTGAAGAACAGACGGCACATTTCTCTGACATAGAAGAAAGCAGGAGACAACATTTTATTAAAGGGATACTTCCTGTAGTGAGCAGCTGACAACACTGCCTCTGCTCGGGGGGGCCAGGACAAGGGGTGGGCAGGAGGGAAAGTTGCCCTGGGCACAATGGTATTGTGTGAGGTGGGGGAGCACCACAAGGAGATTGGGGGGGAATTTGTGTTGGCAGGGGGAATTTGCGGGGTGGCAGGGGGTAAATATTGTCCTAGGAGGGGAAATGGGGGGGGGGGGGGGGTGCTAAGAGTGATGATCTAGAGGAATTTGTATTGGAGGGGGGGTGGGGGGGGGAGAATTTGTTTTGTGCTAAGAGGGGGGATTTTGGAGGGAATTTGTGCTGAGAGGGAGGGATTTGAAGTGGATGGGGGAGAGGGTAGATGTGCTAGAATGGGAAATCCTAGGGGGTAGAGGATTTGTGCTAGGAATTGTGTTTGTTTTTTTTTTTGGGGGGGGGGGCATTTGACCCCAGGGGGATTTGGGGGATGGGGGTACAATTATTAGTGCTTAGAGGGGAGATTTAAGCAGGGGGGTAGATTTGTGCTGAGAAGAGGGGGAATTTAACCACTTGCAGCCCCTGCAGTTTTTCTGCAGCAGAATGGCACGGCTGGGCGAAACGGCGTTATGTAACGTCGCTTCCCCCTGTGGCTACTAGGGGCGCGCGCTTTCCGCTGCTCGCCCCCGGGGCCGATGCGAGTGCCCGGCTGTTCGCACTGACCGCCGCGCTCCCGTGATCGCTCGCGACACACCGAGAACCGGGATCGTGTAAACACAGTGATCCCGGTTCTCTGAGGGGAGATGAGACTGATCGTGTGTTCATACAAAGTATGAACAGCGATCTGTCATCTCCCCTAGACAGTCCCCTCCCCCCTTCTGTTAGAACACAGAGAAGGGAACACAGTTAACCCCTTGATCGCCCCCTAGTGATAACCCCTTCCCTGCCAGTGACATTTTTACAGTAATCAGTGCATTTTTATAGCACTGATCGCTGTATTAATGCCAATGGTTCCAAAAATGTTTCAAAAGTGTCCGATGTGTCCGCCATAATGTCGCAGTCCCAATAAAAATCGCACATCGCCGCCATTACTAGTAAAAAAAAATAATAATAAAAATGCTATAAATCTATCCCCTATTTTGTCGACGCTATAACTTTTGCGCAAACCAATCAATAAACGCTTATTGCGATTTTTATTACCAAAAATATGTAGAAGAATTCATATCGGCCTAAACTGAGGAGATATTAGCTTTTTTTTTTTAAAGAAATGGGGATATTAATTATAGCAAAAAGAAAAAATTTTTTTTTTTCAAAATTGTCGCTCTCTTTTTGTTTATAGCGCAAAAAATAAAAGCTGCAGATGTGATCAAATACCACCAAAAGAAAGCTCTATTTGTGGGAAAAAAAGGACGTCAATTTTGTTTGGATGCAGCGTCGCACGACTGCGCAATTGTCAGTTAAAGCAACGCAGCGCCGAATCGCAAAAAATGGCCCGGTCATTCAGCAGCCAAATCTTCCGGGGGTGAAGCGGTTAAGCTTAGGGGGTGCGCATGCAGATTAGTGCTGTTTTTGTTGGGGGAACTTTGCTGACACATAATGCTATTTGAGTGTGGGGGGGGGTGGGGGGCGCAGTTTGGTACATCCGCCCCAGGCTCTACATGACCTTGTCCCGGCACTGCCCCTGCTGCACTGAAATTCTAAGCATCGTTGTCAACCCTGTCTTATTCTCCCCAGCCAGACTACAGGCCATTTTTTTTGCGATTCGGCACTGCGTCACTTTGACAATTGTGCGGTCGTGCGACATTGTACCCAAACAAAATTGACTTCCTTTTTTCCCCACAAATAGAGCTTTCTGTTGGTGGTATTTGATCACCTCTGCGGTTTTTCTTTTTTGCGCTATAAACAAAAAAAAAAGCGACAGTTTTGAAAAAAAAAAATAAAATTATTTTTTTACTTTTTGCTATAATACATATCCAAAAAAAAAAAAATGTCTTCATCAGTTTAGGCCAATATATATTCTTCTACATATTTTTGGTAAAAAAATCGCAATAAGCGTATATTGATTGGTTTGCACAAAAGTTATAGCGTCTACAGAATAGGGGAAAGATTTATGGCATTTTTATTATAATTTTTTTTTTTACTAGTAATGGCGGTGATCTGCGATTTTTAGCTGGACTGCGCCATTGCAGCGGACACATCAGACACTTTTGACACTATTTTGGGACCACTGACATATATACAGAGATTAGAGCTATAAAAATGCACTGATTACTGTGTAAATGTCACTGGCAGGGAAGGGGTTAACACTAGGGGGCGCTCAAGGGGTTAAGTGTTCCCTGGGAGGGGCTTCTAACTGTGGGGGGGGGGAGTCTGACAGGGAGTAGCGAGAGATCGCTGTTCCTGATCACTAGGAACGGATGATCTCTCTCTACTTCCCTGACAGAACGGGGATCTGTTTACATTGACAGATCCCAGTTCTGGCTCTCTGAGGAGCGATCGCGGGTCGCTGGCCAAAATCATGGACGCCGGCCACGAGCATCAGGTCCCCCCGCGCCGTGCAGAGGGTGCGCGCACGCCTGCTATGGCTCTTAAAGGAGCCGTCGTACAGCTACGGCGATTTGCGGGAATGAGCCGACCCGCCGCAGTATGCTGGTTGACAAGAGGTTAACCACTTCCCGCCCGGCCTATAGCAGAATGACGGCCGGGCGGTGGTTCAGTTATCCTGACTGGGTGTCGTATGACGCCCTGCAGGATAACAGCCGCCGAGTGCCCGTGGGGGCGCGCATCGCGGCGATCGGTGGACCAACGAAGGCTCTTTACCACGTGATCAGCCGTGTCCAATCACGGCTGATCACGATGTAAATTGTAAGAGCCGGTGACCGGCTTTTCCGCACTCGCGTCTGACAGACGGGAGTAGAGGAGAGACGATCGGCGGCTCTCCTGATAGGGGGGGGTCTGCGCTGATTGTTTATCAGCGCAGCACCCCCTCCGATGCCCACACTAGACCACCAGGGAAGCCGCTAATACCACCAGGGAAGCCCCCAGCATGTGGATGGTACGTACCCCATGGCCATCCACATGTGAAAATCAATGCCAATCAGTGCCCACAAATGGGCACTGACTGGCACCTCTATGGCACAATAAAAATTAGTGATGCCCAGCAATGCCACCCATCAGTGTCCATCATTGCCACCCATCAGTGTCACCCATAAGTACCCATCAGTGCCGCCTACGAGTGCCCATCAGTGCCGCCTACGACTACCCATCAGTGCCGCCTACGCGTGCCCATCAGTGTCGCCTACGAGTACCCATCAGTGCCGCCTGCGAGTGCCCATCAGTGCCGCCTACGAGTGCCCATCAGTGCCGCCTACGACTACCCATCAGTGCCGTCTATGCGTGCCCATCAGTGTCGCCTACGAGTACCCATCAGTGCCGCCTGCGAGTGCCCATCAGTGCCGCCTACGAGTGCCCATCAGTGCCGCCTACGAGTGCCCATCAGTGCCGCCTACGAGTACCCATCAGTGCCGCCTACAAGTGTCCATCAGTGCCACCTACGAGTGCCCATCAGTGCCGCCTATGAGTGCCCATCATCAGTGCCGATCAGTGCAGCCATATCAGTGCCTGTCATTGAAGAAGAAAACGTACTTATTTACAGAAAAATTTAACAGAAATAAAGAAAAACTTTTTTTTTTTTTCAAAATTTTCGGTCTTTTTTTATCTGTTGCACAAAAAATAAAAACGGCAGAAGTGATCAAATACCACCAAAAGAAATCTCTATTTGTGGGAACAAAATGATAAAAAATGTAGTTTGGGCACAGTGTAGCACGACCGCGCAATTGTCATTCAAACTGCGACAGCACTGAAAGCTGAAAATTGGCCTGGGCAGGAAGGTGTATAAGTGCCCCCCAGTTTGAAAGGGTTAAAGCGGTAGTAAACCCGCTGAGTTTTATTTTTTCTACACCTGTAAGGGAAAAGGCATGACGAGCTAGTATACCGCTTACTAAAAATAAAACTAGCTCATTATGAAATACTTACCTTAGAACGAGGCGTCGGTATCTCACCCGGTCCACGCCGAGGGAGCTGACATTTTCCCTCGGCGTGTCTTCCGGGTATCGCGGCTCGGGCGCTGTGAGCGGCCGGAGCCGCGATGCCGACACCTTTCCGGCAAGGTCCGGCGTCTTTCAGCCGAGAATCCCAGCAGCGCATGCGCCGCTGAAGTCAGCGGCTCATTGCAAGGGGAATGTCTCCTGAACCGAGCAGGTTTAGGGGATATTCTTATTACCTACAGGTAAGCCTTATTATAGGCTTTATTATGGGCTTACCTGTAGGTAAAAGTTAAAAAAATGACTTTACTACCGCTTTAAAGTAGCACTATATGCAAATTTTTTTTATTTTTTTTTCATTTTGGATAGAGTAAGGGAGAGTTAGAACCCCTGTAAGATTTATTTTTTGCCATCTTTGTCTCTTTGGGGGAGATTTCCCTTTACTTCCTGTCCCATTGGCCAAAACAGGAAGTGAGAGGAAATCCCTGCAAATTATGGTGATCTCTCGGGGACCCTCCCAGGTCACCAGAACTAGCCCCCCCCATTGGAAGATTTCCCCTCTAATACTTTTCTGGGGACAACCCAAAATGTGGGGTTTTCTTTCACTTTCAATGATAATGGTAAACCCGGACACATAGAGAGGGTGAATCTCCCTGATGGGGGCACAGGCGGCAATAAAGACCTGACAGGGGTTCTAATCCCTCTCCACTCTATCCAACACTAAAAAACAAAAAAAAAAAGTTTTGCCTTTTAGTTATACTCTAACACCTCATTATCTCAATAGCATACAGGGGAGGTGTTCTGTAGTCCAATAGGGACAATTAATATCACTGCTCGGGAATTTAGTGCACCAGAGGGAGCGTGGGTGTCAGCCCACTGCAGAAAAATAGGAGCACACTGGATTTCTGTACTTCTTTTTATAGGGACAAAACAAAAGGAAATGTATTATACGGATGTACTGAATATGTTTTATTTTGAATTGCACTTTATTCGGTATGGTGATTATTAGCATTTTCAGAAGCAGCCAGCAGCGCCCGTCTCCGTGTCGTTCACGGCCGCATTCCGTTCTAATAAAGACCATTTTCCTGTTCTTTAATCCTATAGAAGAATGCTGAGAGCTTTCACCTTGTGTGACTCCTATAGATGTCCCCATTGTTTTCCTGCTCTATGAGAAGTCACAATGTGGGGGGACAGGAAACCAAATAATCACATCGGAGTCATGATGAGGAAATGTGATTATTCACAGACACAATGGTTTCCTCCATCCCAATAAACACCAATCACTCCGGCAATAACTCACATCCTGGGACATCCCATACATCGTACACTATATTGTCAAAAGTATTGGGACGCCTGCCTTTACACGCACATGAACTTTAATGACATCCCAGTCTTAGTCCGTAGGGTTCAATATTGAGTTGGCTCCGCCCTTTGCAGCTATAACAGCTTCAACTCTTCTGGGAAGGCCGTCCACAAGGTTTAGGAGTGTGTCTATGGGAATGTTTGACCATCCTTCCAGAAGAGCATTTGTGAGGTCAGGCACTGATGTTGGAAGAGAAGGCCTGCTTCGTAGTCTCCGCTCTAATTCATCCCAAAGGTGTTCTATCAGGTTGAGGTCAGGACTCTGTGCAGGCCAGTCAAGTTCCTCCACCCCAAACTCGCTCATCCATGTCTTTATAAGACTGGGATGTCATTACAGTTCCTGTGCGTGTAAAGGCAGGCGCTCCAATAGTTTTGACAATATGGTGTATATCGGGGGTTCTCAGGGAGTGCCAAAATTTCACTATAGAGCAGGGATCTCCGACATTTCTAAACAAAGGGCCAGTTTACTGTCCTTTCAAACTTTAGGGGGGCCGGATTGTGGCCAGTGGGGGAAGAAAATGTCTTGGCATCAGTGAGCGTAAACAATGCCCCATCATTGGTATCAGGGGGAGGAATAGTGCCCCATCATTGGTATCAGTGGGAGGAATAGTGTCCCATCATTGGTGTCAGTGGGAGGAATAGTGCCCCATCATTGGTATCAGGGGGAGGAATAGTGTCCCATCATTGGTGTCAGTGGGAGGAATAGTGTCCCATCATTGGTGTCAGTGGGAGGAATAGTGCCCCATCATTGGTGTCAGTGGGAGGAATAGTGCCCCATCATCGGTATCAATGGGAACCATAGTGTCCCATTGCCGGTGCAAGTGGCAGGAATTATCCCACTGTGGCCCCAAGGGAGAGATAAAATCAAGCAAAGGGCTGCAGTTTGGAGAACACTGCTATAGAGCACATAATCCAAGGAGTGTGGCTCCATCTAGTGGAGGAATGGCAGAATGCAGTCTCATGATGGGCTCAGTTCAGTAAAGTGGGGTATACACGGACTGAAAATGAGCTGGTTCAGCAGATACTGTCTGTCTGTTCAACAGAATCCGGTCTAATAATCAGCTTCGATCTGTCCTTTTGTACGTGTATGCTCCAGCGTAGAAGATGAATGCCACATGAATTATTGTTTTCAAGCAGTTCTGAAGCCAATACATTTTTTTTTTAGCCTAAAATGGTCTTAAACCCAAAACTAAATATATATATATATACCCTGTTTCCTGCAATATAAGCCCTACCCCCCAAATAAGCCCTACCCTGTTTCCCCGAAAATAAGCCCTACCCTGTTTCCCCGAAAATAAGCCCTACCCTGAAAATAAGACCTACAAGGACTTTAACTAGGGCTTATTTGGGGGGTAGGTCTTATATTGCAGCCATCACCGACAATCACGCTAGGTCTTATTTTCGGAGAAACAGGGTATATATATATATATTTCAGCTTACCAGTCATTAGATGCAGTGGCTGCATTTGTGTTTTAGGCTTTATTTCCACCCGGTGATCCAGCTAGTAATACACCTCCTGGATTAAAGCACCCCACCTCTGGAAGAAGGAGCACAGGGGGCACCTTTGGACAGCAGCATTGTCAGTCTGGATCAGTCTGGGGGGGGGGGTGGGGGGGGTTGTCCTAGAAGATTTTGTGATATCAGTGCTGGGGGCTATTATTGCATCCACTGACACAAATGTTGGGGGATATTATTGCAATCACCGACACCAACTCTGGGGGTTATTATTTCATCCACTGACACCAATGCTGGGAATTATTTTTTGCAATCACTGACACCAATGCTTGGGGTTATTATTACTGACGCCAATTCTGTTTTTTTTTTTTTTTTTTTTTTTATTGGCACCAATGCTTGGGGTTATTATTGCAATCGCTGACACCAATTTTGGAAGTTATTATTGGACTCACTGACCCCAATTCTGGGAGCTTTTATTGCAATCACTGACACCAATGTTGGGGGTTATTATTGCACTTACTAAACCTAAAGTTGGGGGTTGTTATTGTGTCCACTGACATCATTGCAGGGAGTTATTATTGCACTCACTTACACCTATTATTATTACAATCACTGACACCAATGTTGGGGGTTATTATTGATCGTACACACTGACACCCATTCTGGGAGCTATTATTGCAATCACTGACACCAATGCTGGGGGTCATTATTACTGACACCAATGTTGGGGGTTATTAATAATGACACCTATTCTGGGAGTTATTATTACACTCACTGACACCAATGTTGGGGGTTATTATTGATCGTACACACTGACACCCATTCTGGGAGCTATTATTGCAATCACTGACACCAATGCTGGGGGTCATTATTACTGACACCAATGTTGGGGGTTATTAATAATGACACCTATTCTGGGAGTTATTATTACACTCACTGACACCAATGCTGGGGGTTATTGTACTCCAGCTGAGATTTTCTGAAAAAAAAATGCAGTAGGACTGACATTTTTGGGCGTTCAGGTTGCATTATAACTCATTCAAATTGAATGGGGAGCCTAATTTGACACATTGCACCTTAATGCATGAAAATGTGCTGCTATTGTGGGGCCCTCTGAAAGTGCCGGGGGCCACATTTGAGGCCCTCTATAAATAACAACACGAGTGCCACTGACTTATAGAATAACATTGAATGCGTTTCTTTTCTTTTTTTTTTTAGAGAATTTATTTTAAGGATTTATCAACATTTTTAGGTATTTACCTCACGTTTGATATTTTACTTTAATAAGTTGACTATTTATCTGTTATTATAGCATGTAGTATTTGAAAATAAAACACAAATATAGAATGTGATAACTGTTAATGAACTGACCCCACATATGCCTATTATGCCGCGTACACACGGTCGGACTTCTCGACCGGACTGGTCCGACGGACCGAATCCGCCGGACAATCCGACCGTGTGTGGGCTTCATAGGACTTCCGACGGACCGTTTTGGTCGAAAATCCGACGGACTTTAGATCTGAAACTTGCTTCAAATCTTCCCGCCGGACCTCCACCGGACTCAGTCCCTATCAGAAAGCCCGTTCGTCTGTATGCTGGTCTAAAGGACCAAATACGACGCAAGGGCAGCTACAGCACCTGCCCGCGAGAATGTTTCCAGCGCGATCCTATCGCGCTGGTTCTCGATGACAGGGTACTACATCTCGAGCTCGCTGCAATAGGAAAAACACATTTTCCTATTGCAGCGAGCGCGAGGGGGAGGTGACAATGTCCCTTAGGTCTGGTATGGATTTTAAGGGGAACCCCCTACACTGAAAAAACGGTGTGGGGTCCCCCAAAAATCCATATCCTTATCCGAGCACGCAGCCCAGCTGGTCGGGAAAGGAGGTGGGAACAAGCGAGCGCCCCCCCCCTCCTGAACCGTACCAGGCCACATGCCCTCAACATAGGGGGTGGGTGCTTTGGGGGAGGGGGGGCCATGTGGCCTCCCCCCTCCCCCAAAGCACCTTGTCCCCTAGTTGATGAGGACAAGGGCCTCTTCGCAACAACCCTGGTCGTTGGTTGTCGGGGTCTGCGGGCGGGGGGCTTATCGGAATCCGGGAGCCCCCTTTAATAAGGGGGCCCCCAGATCCCGGCCCCCCACCCTATGTGAATGAGCATGGGGTACATCGTACCTCTACCCATTCACCTAGGGTAAAAAGTGTCAATAAAAAACACAGTACACAGGTTTTTAAAGTAATTTATTAGGCAGCTCTGGGGTTCTTCTTCCGCTCTCTCCGGCCTCTTCTTCCGGTGTTCGGCCTCTTCTCCCGTTCTCCGGTTCTTCTGCCGGGCTCCTCCGCTATCTTCTGCTGCTCTTCTGTTAGCGGTGGCCTGGTCTTCTCTGTCTTCCTTCTTCTCTTCTTCCGATGTTGACACAACGCTCTCTCCCGCTGTAATGCTGTGTGAGCGCTGCGCAATGACTTATATAGGCATGGGGCGTGGTCACCGAGTGATGCCACCCGGTGACCCCGCCCCCTTATGACGTCACAGTCCCGGGGCATGCTGGGATAAGGTTAAGGATAAGGGTCTGGTATGGATTTTGGGGGGACCCCATGTCGTTTTTTCAGTGTAGGGGGTTCCCCTTAAAATCCATACCAGACTTAGGGGCCTGGCATGCTCTGCGACGAGGCTCGCAAGGTGATAATCTCGCTGATAAAAGCGGCGAGATTGACTTCCCTTTCTAGTCCCGTCGTACCCGAGTCACGTTCAAAATTAACGGACTTGTCCGTGTGTGGGCAAGTCCGTTCATTCGGAAAGTCCGCCGTAACTCCATCGAAAGTCCGTCGGGAAGACCAGCGGACCTAGTCTGCCGGAAAGTCTGGTCGTGTGTAGGCAAGTCCGTCCATTCAGAAAGTCTGTCAGAAGTCCGCCGGAATTCCGTCGGGAAGACCGTCTGACCTAGTTTGCCAGAAAGTCCGGTCGTGTGTACAGGGGCATTAGAGTTCTCAGTGAGCAAGACTTCTTAGAACACATAAACCTAGGAGTGTGGCACCATCTAGTGGATGAATGGCAGAATGCAGGCATACCCAATGTTGGGCAATTAACGCTAATGCTACATGCGTGTAAATGTAGTCTGGGAAAATAAAAAATAAAAACACTGCAAACTCTAACTACATATTTTCATGTGAAATCTATTTATTGGCTTTGGTCAGGTCTTTGGCTCTCCCTGCTGTGATCCAACCTGAGTATCTCCCCAGCTGCTCATCAACGTATAGATGCGCCATGCCTACTGCAAGCCTTATATCAATCTTCAGCTGGTGTGATAGCTCCAGATTTGAATAACAGATTTAATAGATTTAAACTGATAATAAGCGCTCAGTTTTTAAGCACTTTCAGCAGCTGATTTATTCACTTACTGAGTATGTAGCTTCTTTATCTTTTGATCCTTACCAGGTTCCAGGTTAAGCTGGTGCCATGACCCCTGCCCTCCGGGTTTCCTTTTTCGGGGTGGCTCCTTTCTTTTGCAGGATACTGTGGAGCCACTGTTGTATGCAGAGACTGGAGTTGTGTCTTCCTGCACTGTGAGCATCAATAGAAACACACAGCCTCATAGCCTGGGATGGCAAGGGACTCCCATCCTCCTTCCTTCTCTTCCCACCTCCCTTCTCCAAAACAACAGACTGCACTGTCCACTATTCACCCTTTTCTTGTGAAGACCATATGTTCAGGAAAGCAGCACTGAGAGAGCAGGAGCCAGCAGCACTGAATGTAAACTGCAAGTGCTGGGTAGGAATAGTTTACTGGGGAGTTTATTTTATTCTTCTCAATGTGTTAAACTAAAGCATTCTGAGGGTTCAATACTGCTTTAACAGAGAAACTGTATAATGACTTATAGTATCTGCCCAACAACCCACCCCCCCCCCCCCCCAGAGCAAAATGCCACGTCACAGCTGTGAAAAATAGGATGATCACCACATTACCTGCAACTTCTGCGCAGAAGAGGGCAATAGGGAATGCTGATCATCCCAGAACAATAACGCACTGACACTTGGGGGTCCAGAACAATGACACACTGACACTTGGGGGTCCTAGAACAATGACATACTGACACTTGGGGGTCCCAGAACAATGAAATGTTGACACTTAGGGGTCCCAGAACAATGAAATGCTGACACTTAGGGGTCCCAGAACAATGTCACACTGACACTTGGGGGTCCCAGAACAATGGCACACTGACACTTGGGGGTCCTAGAACAATGACACACTGACACTTGGGGGTCCCAGAACAATCACACCCTGACACTTGGGGGTCCCAGAACAATGAAATGCTGACACTTAGGGGTCCCAGAACAATGTCACACTGACACTTGGGGGTCCCAGAACAATGGCACACTGACACTTGGGGGTCCTAGAACAATGACACACTGACACTTGGGGGTCCCAGAACAATGACACCCTGACACTTGGGGGTCCTAGAACAATGACACACTGACACTTGGGGGTTCCAGAACAATGACACACTGACACTTGGGGGTCCCAGAACAATGACACACTGACACTTGGGGGTCCCAGAACAATGTCACACTGACACTTGGGGGTCCCAGAACAATGACACGCTGACACTTGGGGGTCCCAGAACAATGGCACACTGACACTTGGGGGTCCTAGAACAATGACACACTGACACTTGGGGGTCCCAGAACAATGGCACACTGACACTTGGGGGTCCCAGAACAATGACACACTGACACTTGGGGGTCCTAGAACAATGACACACTGACACTTGGGGGTCCCAGAACAATGAAATGCTGACACTTAGGGGTCCCAGAACAATGTCACACTGACACTTGGGGGTCCCAGAACAATGTCACACTGACACTTGGGGGTCCCAGAACAATGACACACTGACACTTGGGGGTCCCAGAACAATGTCACACTGACACTTGGGGGTCCCAGAACAATGACACGCTGACACTTGGGGGTCCCAGAACAATGGCACACTGACACTTGGGGGTCCTAGAACAATGACACACTGACACTTGGGGGTCCCAGAACAATGGCACACTGACACTTGGGGGTCCCAGAACAATGACACACTGACACTTGGGGGTCCTAGAACAATGACACACTGACACTTGGGGGTCCCAGAACAATGAAATGCTGACACTTAGGGGTCCCAGAACAATGTCACACTGACACTTGGGGGTCCCAGAACAATGACACGCTGACACTTGGGGGTCCCAGAACAATGACACGCTGACACTTGGGGGTCCCAGAACAATGTCACACTGACACTTGGGGGTCCCAGAACAATGACACGCTGACACTTGGGGGTCCCAGAACAATGTCACACTGACACTTGGGGGGGGGGGGGTCCCAGAACAATGGCACGCTGACACTTGGGGGTCCCAGAACAATGACACGCTGACACTTGGGGGTCCCAGAACAATGACACACTGACACTTGGGGGTCCCAGAACAATGGCACACTGACACTTGGGGGTCCAGAACAATGACACACTGACACTTGGGGGTCCCAGAACAATGACACACTGACACTTGGGGGTCCCAGAACAATGACACACTGACACTTGGGGGTCCAGAACAATGACACAATGACACTTGGGGGATCTCACAACATTGTCACACTGACATTTAGGGGTCTCAGAACAATGACACAATGACACTTGGAGACCCCGGAATAATGACACACTGACACTTGGAGACCCCGGAACAATTAAATATTGATATAAGGGGGTCCCAGAGCATCAAGACACTGACACATATCCCAAACAATATCTGTAGGACCACCCAGACAATATATCAGTAGCTGATCACAGGAGCTTACACTCTTTCTGCTCGTGACGTAATATCGAAAAGGTCAAAGGTGAGATCAGCCTGGAAAGTACACCTTGAATAGGAAATCGTCAGAGCTTCTTTTGCTTCCATCGGGGTGGGCGTGGTTCCCTGCGATGAGGAACGTGAAATAGAGTAATACAGGTATGCAGCCCGACAGGTATTCCTATTGATGGTATGCGTTCAGTGCTGTATGCGAAGATTCAGAGGCTGATGGGACCCAACAAGAGGCGCTCCCGATTTCCAGGCTATATTGGAGGCGGAGGGGGGGATCCAGGACTGGCAAAGGTGTATGAAATAGAAAACGAGGACAGTAAAGACGGTGAGTCAGGATCTCATTAGAATTGATTGAACTCTTAGTCATTGTAACATTCCTGTGATAGAAATTGTTACACAATCCCAGTTCTTCTGATGTCACTGAGCTACAATGTATCAGGGTATGGAGAGGAGACAATTGTATCAGACGCAAAGCTACCACCCAGGTGGAGAGACCTGATCCCGGTGTCTTGCCGAGAAAGCTCCCCCGGCGGATAAGGAACCCCCTGTACTGCGCAGGCGCAGCTCTTGCGCAGTACGAACGACTACGCAGCCGCCGAAAATAGCCGAAGCTGAAAACGTTGAGTCAGCTGTACACGGCGCCTGCGCCCTGAGTCCAGGTTGAAGCCCCACCATCCAATTGTACATAGAGGTAGAATAAAAAAGTGCCGAGCGAAGCGAGCCCGCGAGGGGCCCTGTTACAGGCGCCGTTTACAGCTGACTTACAGCTATTCAGCTTCGGCTATTTCCGGCGGCTCGTACTGCGCAAGCGCTGCGCCTGCGCAGTACAGGGGGGTCCTTACCCGCCGAGGGGAACTTTCTCAGCAGAACACCGGCATAGGAGGAGCTGACACCCTTGATGAGGTCAAGGTACGCGGGGCTTTAAAAGGCTAATCTTGGTCTGAGAATAAAGTGTATGCATAGCCTTTTTTATTTTAGTTTTGGATGGAGTAGAGGGGGATTAGAACCCCTGTCGGGCCTTTATTGCTGGTTGTGCCCGAAAAGCAGAATGTATAAAGTTCAGATTTAATTTAATTTAGACTCCTTTAAAACAACCCAACAGGTTTCAGGTGTTCAAATGGTTCCTCTTCATCAGGGTTTGGCATAAGTCTGATTAAATTTGGAGGGATCCAGAGGAAAATTATTAATATGATCGCTGCAAATGCTGATTTTTTTTATTGCTGTCTGTGTCTCCTCTTCATCGATTTAAACTCTTTATTTTGCCTTTTGAGCGTTGTCACCAGAGCAAAAAGGTGATGAGAGATTCAACATTTTACCGTTGTCACCAGAGCAAAAAATGAGGGGAAATCCTCCAGTGGGGACACCCGTTCTGGCGACAACTGTCTAAAAGGGGAATTTCTCCTCTCTGTGTACAGAATTCTTCTCACTTCCTGTTACATCTATCAGAGAGGAACTGAAGTGAAATCAACAAAAGCTAAAAAAAAAAAAAAAAAAAATAGGTTTTTGCTTTTACATAGAGATAATGTCAGAATGAAGTGTATACAGTCGTGTTACAAATAATAGCAGTGTGTTTAAAAAAGTGAGTAAAGCTCAAAATCCTTATAATAGCTTTTATTTCCATAAACACACATGCATTGGGAACACTGCACAGTCTATTCCAAAATAAAAAACATGAAGGAAAATGTTTCAAATTTGTTATTACTTTACAGAAAGGGAAGAAAAAGGAATATTAGGCTTTTCCAAAAAAAAAAAAAAAGCAGTGTCTGCATTTTTTTTTTACAAACTTTTTACTGTATAAACTGAGAAATGCTTGAAGATTTAGCTTTCCTGTGAATCACTAAACTAATATTGAGTGGTATAAGCTCTGTTTCTGGGAACTGCCGAAGGCTGGATTCACACCTGCATGCATTTTTTGTGCTTTTTGCATTTTGCAGATTTGCACTACAGTCCATTTACCATGGTTTCCTATGGAACACGTTCTGTAGTGCAAATCTGCAAGATGCAAAAAGCACAAAAAATGCCATAGGCGTGAATCAGGCCTTACGCCCGCTTTGCATGGAGTCCACCAACTTCTGGCACCTGTGATCAGGTATCCCAGCCCAGAACGATCGCACTGCATTCCACAATTCCTCTGCATTTCATGGTTTTACCTCCAGAAACAGCATTTTTGATGTCGCCCCACAATAAGATGACCAGATTTGGTGGACATATTTTTTTTTCTTTATTTTTTTTTTTATTGGCAAATGGTATAATATTCTATAAGCAAATTTTCAGATTATGTCCCCCAGATTTGGTGGACACATTTTTATTTTATTTTTTTTTATTGGCAAATCAGATACTATTCTACAAGCATATTTTCCTAAAATTATATATGCAGTGTATATGGTTTGTGTTTATGGAATGATTGTGATATATATATATATTATTTAAGATACTTAGAATTTTTGGGATATGACTACCAAATGTTAAGAAGATAAGATAGAGGAAAAACTTTGAGGGAAAATTCAAATCCAATCCGGGCAGGGGCAGCTCAAGGCAATTTTTTTGACGACGCTATGGTGGTGCTCAGGAGGATGCTATGTACAGAGTGCAGAGCTCAGGAGGATGCTACGTACAGAGTGCTGGGCTCAGGAGGATGCTATGTACAGAGTGCAGGGCTCAGGAGGATGCTATGTACAGAGTGCAAAGTTCAGGAGGATGCTACGTACAGAGTGCAGGGCTCAGGAGGATGCTATGTACAGAGTGCTGGGCTCAGGAGGATGCTATGTACAGAGTGCTGGGCTCAGGAGGATGCTATGTACAGAGTGCAGGGCTCAGGAGGATGCTATGTACAGAGTGCAGAGTTCAGGAGGATGCTACGTACAGAGTGCAGGGCTCAGGAGGATGCTATGTACAGAGTGCAAAGTTCAGAAGGATGCTACGTACAGAGTGCAGGGCTCAGGAGGATGCTATGTACAGAGTGCTGGGCTCAGGAGGATGCTATGTACAGAGTGCTGGGCTCAGGAGGATGCTATGTACAGAGTGCAGGGCTCAGGAGGATGCTATGTACAGAGTGCAGAGTTCAGGAGGATGCTACGTACAGAGTGCAGGGCTCAGGAGGATGCTATGTACAGAGTGCAAAGTTCAGAAGGATGCTACGTACAGAGTGCAGGGCTCAGGAGGATGCTATGTACAGAGTGCAGAGTTCAGGAGGATGCTACGTACAGAGTGCAGGGCTCAGGAGGATGCTACGTACAGAGTGCAGGGCTCAGGAGGATGCTATGTACAGAGTGCAGGGCTCAGGAGGATGCTATGTACAGAGTGCAGAGTTCAGGAGGATGCTATGTACAGAGTGCAGAGTTCAGGAGGATGCTATGTACAGAGTGCAGAGCTCAGGAGGATGCTACGTACAGAGTGCAGGGCTCAGGAGGATGCTACGTATGGAGTGCAGGGCTCAGGAGGATGCTACGTACAGAGTGCAGGGCTCAGGAGGATGCTATGTACAGAGTGCAGGGCTCAGGAGAATGCTATGTACAGAGTGCAAAGTTCAGGAGGATGCTATGTACAGAGTGCAGGGCTCAAGAAGATGCTACGTACAGAGTGCAGGGCTCAGGAGGATGCTATGTACAGAGTGCAGCCACCACGTCTAATGATTGCAATATATTACATTTTTGTTTTTTTGTTTTTAAATTTTTAGGTAATGTGAACATATAACAAACATACAGTATAGTGGAAGATTCTCAAACTGGACTGCAAAAATTGATAGGTTTTGAGGTGTTAAGTGTTCAGTTTTAGGGTTTTATATTTTATTGATAAGAGTTAATGGTTAATTTTAGAGTCAATTTAAAGTTTGGGTAATATGAGGTGTTAAAACTATGGGAGGAGGAGAAGTACACTGAGCATTGGGGCTGTTAATTGGCCATTGTTGACTATCTTTTTCTGCCTTCTCTGTGTCTCTGTAGGGTTTTTCAACCTTAGTTCCTGATTTTCTCACAATGACGCCCCATCCTGGCCTCTCTTGTGTCCTGTTGTCTATCTTCGTGGCTCATGGTCAGTCATCCATCATTGGGACAGACAAGCCCACCACCCCACCTTTATTTACTGATCGCCCTTTCATGGTGGCTTGGAACGCTCCTACCCAGAGCTGCTCAACACTCTTCAACGTGTCTCTTGATCTGCGACTCTTTGATGTGACCGGCTCGCCCAGCAAAGGTATGGTAGATCAGAACCTCACTATCTTCTACCGGGAGCGACTGGGGCTCTACCCTTACTATGACCAGCTTAATATATCCATCAACGGAGGTGTGCCCCAAAACGCTAGCCTCCAAGATCACCTGCTCAAGATGGTGGATGGACTCAACAAATACATACCATTCGCCAACAAAAGTGGATTGGCGATCATCGACTGGGAGGACTGGAATCCGATTTGGCTACGGAACTGGGACACGAAGGACATATACAGGCAAGCTTCACTACAGCTGGTGGCCTCTCGTCATCCCGACTGGTTGGCCAATGATGTGAACACAGAAGCCCAGGTTGAATTTGAAAAGGCTGCTCGTGACTTCATGGTGGAAACGCTCCAGCAAGCCATAAAGTATCGCCCCCACCAGCTCTGGGGGTATTACCTGTTCCCGGACTGCTACAACAACGATTACCTGACCAACTGGGACAATTATACTGGCAAGTGCCCCGACGTGGAGATGTCACGAAATGACCAGCTATGGTGGCTGTGGGAGGAGAGTGAGGCCCTTTATCCATCCATCTACCTGGAACCCCTACTCCAATCTTCCATTAATGGGCGCAAATTTGTTCAATACCAGGTGAAAGAGGCCATGAGGATCGCTCAACAACACACGGGCTACTCACTCCCTGTCTATGTGTACACAAGTCCCACCTACAAAACCAACCTCGACCTTCTCTCCCAGGTGAGGAAAAACAGCATGCTGGGAAAAAAAATCTAAATCTGTATGAATTTTAATAACAGGTCCCCTTTTAAGAGTATGTAAACCACCAACAATTAACGTAACTTATTTGCACCCTTTCCCTGTTTATCTGTTAAATATCCCATTGGAAGTGGTTTGTTATGTCTGGTTGATAAGTGCAAAAGAAAACACCTGTTGATCCTGCCAGAACTTTCTATGCTCTCTGCCTGTGCTGAGTGTTACCAGTTACATTGTTCCCAGTTCTCTCTATGGACTACAGAATGCTATGGAGATAAGGAGAGAGCAAGGTTTTCTGTGGTCCTGCTCTAGAAGACTACAGGACCTCCTTTTATACATACAGTATAGTGGGTGAGCGGTGTCCCCCTAGGACAGGAAGTGTTACTGGCACGATCACCAGGTGAAAACAAAATGCAGCCACTCAGTGCCGGAACAAGGTCATCCAGGGCGAAGATGGCAAACTGCCCCAACCCCCAGCAGGTAGAGTCCCCCATTACATCAGGTGTCCCCAGTAGGGTCCCCCATTACATCAGGTGTCCCCAGTAGGGTCCCCCTTTACATCAGGTGTCCCAAGTAGGGTCCCCCTTTACATCAGGTGTCCCGAGTAGGGTCCCCCTTTACATCAGGTGTTCCCAGTAGGGTCCCCCATTACATCAGGTGTTCCCAGTAGGGTCCCCCATTACATCAGGTGTTCCCAGTAGGGTCCCCCATTACATCAGGTGTTCCCAGTAGGGTCCCCCATTACATCAGGTGTTCCCAGTAGGGTCCCCCATTACATCAGGTGTTCCCAGTAGGGTCCCCCTTTACATCAGGTGTTCCCAGTAGGGTCCCTTTACATCAGGTGTCGCCAGTAGAGTCCCCCTTACATCAGGAGTCCCCTTCTTGTGGTAAATATGACCCATCAGTAGGCTCATTACTTTATGTTGTTGTCACAAGCAATAAAAAAGGAAAAGGGAACCCCTCATAATGGGCACAGCAGGTGTACAGACCCAGGAACTCAGCACAAGGATGGTGAGAACCTCTCATAATGGGCACAGCGGGTGTACAGACCCAGGAACTCAGCACAGGGATGGTGGGAACCCCTCATAATGGGCACAGCAGGTGTACAGACCTGGGAACTCAGCACAGGGATGGTGGGAACCCCTCATAATGGGCACAGCAGGTGTACAGACCTGGGAACTCAGCACAGGGATGGTGGGAACCCCTCATAATGGGCACAGCAGGTGTAGAGACCCGGGAACTCAGCACAAGGATGTGAGAACCTCTCATAATGGGCACAGCAGGTGTACAGACCCGGGAACTTAGCACAGGGATGGTGAGAACCTCTCATAATGAGCACAGCAGGTGTACAGACCCGGGAACTCAGCACAAGGATGGTGAGAACCTCTTATAATGGGCACAGCAGGTGTACAGACCCGGGAACTCAGCACAAGGATGGTGAGAACCTCTCATAATGGGCACAGCAGGTGTACAGATCCGGGAACTCAGCACAGGGATAGTGAGAACCTCTCATAATGGGCACAGCGGGTGTACAGACCCGGGAACTCAGCACAGGGATGGTGGGAACCCCTCATAATGGGCACAGCAGGTGTACAGACGTGGGGACTCAGCACAGGGATGGTGGGAACCCCTCATAATGGGCACAGCGGGTGTACAGACCCGGGAACTCAGCACAAGGATGGTGAGAACCTCTCATAATGGGCACAGCAGGTGTACAGATCGGGATCATACCTAAGAGCTGCTTCATTCTGTATTGCACTGGATCCAGAGTTCCTCATGTTTATGATGACATTCTTGGCTGCCTCTATAATACTTTTTTGGTTTTAAATTTTTGTATTTTAATTGACATTTTTGTATTTTGTCCCTTCAGATGGATCTCATCTCCACCATCGGAGAAAGTGCAGCACAGGGGGTGGCGGGGATGATATTTTGGGGTGATACTGATTACGGCACAGACAAGGTGAGTGTTTCTGATAACATGACCCGTATTCTGTGTTCTGATCCAGAGGCCCATCTTCTGTCTCAGTTCATTGTGTTCCTTCTCTTCTGTGCTTATTATGTATCAATTATCAAAATAATAAAGAAAATAAAGATTTTCATATATAGGGAGTGCCAGGCATCTGAGACAAAACCCAAACCTACAGCTACCCTAAAATCAGCAAATTATATTATTCCACCCAGTGGCGGCTGGTGCTCACATTTTTTTTGGGGGGCGCAAACAAACTGAAAAATTCTGAAAAAAAAAAAAAAAAAACATCAATTGCTGCCTCACTGTGCCCATTGAACGCAGCCACTTTGAGCACAGTGGCTGCGTTTGATGGCGAACGGGTGGGGGGGTTACAGTGGCAGCGCTTGCTGGGCACAGTGGCTGAATTTAATGGGCAAATGCTGCCGCTGTGCCCATCAAACTGTGCCCATCAGACTGCCACGTGTTCATGTCAGTGAGGGGCGGATTATTAAATGATGGGTAGTGCTGCAAAACACATTTTTCTGATAGAGAAACTCGGCCTTCAGTTGGCTAAACACGCCCCGCAAGTGTCCAGGAAGAATAGCAGAAAAATACAGTGGGGCAAAAAAGTATTTAGTGAGCCACCAATTGTGAAAGTTCTCCCACTTAAAAAGATGAGAGAGGCCTGTAATTGTCATCATAGGTATACCTCAACTATGAGAGACAAAATGTGGAAACAAATCCAGACAATCACATTGTCTGATTTGGAAAGAATTTATTTGCAAATTATGGTGGAAAATAAGTATTTGGTCTCCTACAAACAAGCAAGATTTCTGGCTCTCACAGACCTGTATCTTCTTCTTTAAGAGTCTCCTCTGTCCTCCACTCACCTGTATTAATGGCACCTGTTTGAACTTGTTATCAGTTTAAAAGACACCTGTCCTCAACCTCAAACAGTCACACTCCAAACTCCACTATGGTGAAGACCAAAGAGCTGTCGAAGGACACCAGAAACAAAATTGTAGACCTGCACCAGGCTGGGAAGACTGAATCTGCAATAGGCAAGCAGCTTGGTGTGAAGAAATCAACTGTGGGAGCAATAATTCGAAAATGGAAGACATACAAGACCAGTGATAATCTCCCTCGATCTGGGGCTCCACACTAGATCTCACCCCGCGGGGTCAAAATGATCACAAGAACGGTGAGCAAAAATCCCAGAACCACACGGGGGGACCTAATGAATGACCTGCAGAGAGCTGGGACCAACGTAACAAAGGCTTCCATCAGTAACACACTACGCCGCCAGGGACTCAGATCCTGCAGTGCCAGACGTGTCCCTCTGCTTAAGCCAGTACATGTCCAGGCCCATCTGAGGTTTGCTAGAGAACATTTGGATGATCCAGAAGAGAATTGGGAGAATGTCATATGGTCAGATGAAACCAAAGTAGAACTGTTTGGTAGAAACACAACTCGTCATGTTTGGAGGAGAGAGAATGCTGAGTTGCAACCAAAGAACACCATACCTACTGTGAAGCATGGGGGTGGCAACATCATGCTCTGGGTTTGTTTCTCTGCAAAGGGAACAGGACGACTGATCCATGTACATGAAAGAATGAATGGGGCCATGTATCGTGAGATTTTAAGTGCAAACCTCCTCCCATCAGCAAGGGCATTGAAGATGAAACGTGGCTGGGTCTTTCAGCATGACAATGATCCCAAACACACCACCCGGGCAACAAAGGAGTGGCTTCGTAAGAAGCATTTCAAGGTCCTGGAGTGGCCTAGCCAGTCTCCAGATCTCAACCCCATAGAAAACCTTTGGAGCGAGTTGAAAGTTGCCCAGCGACAGCCCCAAAACATCACTGCTCTAGAGGAGATCTGCATGGAGGAATGGGCCAACATACCAGCAACAGTGTGTGACAACCTTGTGAAGACTTACAGAAAACGTTTGACATCTGTCATTGCCAACAAAGGATATATAACAAAGTATTGAGATGAACTTTTGATATTGACCAAATACTTATTTTACACCATAATTTGCAAATAAATTATTTCAAAAATCAGATAATGTGATTGTCTGGATTTGTTTCCCATTTTGTCTCTCATAGTTGAAGTATACCTATGATGACAATTACAGGCCTCTCTCATCTTTTTAAGTGGGAGAACTTTCACAACTGGTGGCTGACTAAATACTTTTTTGCCCCACTGTGTGTGTTTTGCAGCACTGGCCATCATTGAATAATCCACCCCCATCATGTACTAATCTGCCCCTCACCGACATGAACATGCTTCGGCACAATCTGACACAAAAATTTCACAAATCACAACAGCTGATCGTAAAATCAGCTGTTGTGCTGCTCCCTACGGCGCATGCGTGGCGCATGTGCCGTTCGTCCCGGGCAATTCTCGATAGCGGGCACTATCCTTTAGAACACCGGCACTTGCCCTGTCTTGGTCAGGCAGCGTGTGACGGCAGCGAGCGGTGGGACCTTGCAGCGGCTCCTGTGTCCTCCGTGCGTCTCCTCCCCTCCTCCCGATAGGCGTCCAATCAGGTGACAGAAAACAGACCCGTGCACCTGAGAGGCGGTTCAGTGTTAGAAGAGCGAATTAATATTCCCTTTCCTATGCGAGCAGGTCACCTTTTTTGAAGCTTATTAGAGCCTATGGCTCTAATCAGGTGCTTCAAAAACACCCCCATGGCTGGAATTCAGGTGCCCCGTGTCCGAAAAGGGGATGGCTACAGCAGCCATGGATAGATTCATGCAATGCATCAATCTATCCCATACTACACAGAGGGGGTGGCTGAAGAGAGGGGGCGGAACCCGTGCGCTCTTAATGGATGCACCGCCACTGGCATGTAACATGTACCCACCATTACATCTCCTACCTAAGACCCACCACCTCATTATCCCCCAGGTAACCTTTTCCACTTCGAAAAGCCCCCCTCCACCCCTAACCTCCCAACTCCCATAACCCCTTCTCCACTCCCAACCATCAAACTCCTATATCTCCTCCTCAACCCCTAACCACTAAACTCCTATAACCCTTTCTCCAACCCTAACCAACCAACTCATATAACCCCTCTTCAGACCCTAACCACCCAATTCCTTTAACCCCTCCTCCAACCCTAACCATCTAACTCCTATAATCCCTCCTCCACACCTACCCACCCAACTCCTATAATCCCTCTTCCACTCCCAACCACCCAACTCCTATATCTCCTCCTCCACACCTAATCGCCTAACTCCTATAACTCCTCTTTCAGCCCAAACCACCCAACTCCCAACGTTCCAATTCCCATAACCCCTCCTCCACTCCCAAGAACCAAACTCCTATATCTCCTCCTCCAGCCCTAATCACCTAACTACTATAACCTTTCTTTCACACCTTACCAACCAACTCCTGTAACCCCTCTTTCAGCCCTAACAAGCCAATTCCCATAACCCCTCCTCCACTCCCAACTATCCAATTCCCATAACCCCTCCTCCACTCCCAACCACCCAAGTCCTATAACCCTTTCTCCGCCCCAATCACCTAACATCTATAACCCCTCCTCCACTGCCAATCATTCAACTCACAAAACCCCTCCTCCATCCCTAACCACCCAACTTATGTAACCCCTCCTCCACCTCTAACCACCCAATTCCCATAATCCCTCCTCCATGCTCAACTACCCAACTCCTATAACCCCTCCTCCAACCCTAACCACCCAACTGCCATACCCATCCTCCACCGCTAACCATCTAACTCCTATAACCGATCATCCAACCCTAATGACCTAACACCTATAACTCCTCCTGCACCTCTAACCACCTAACTCCTCCCCCACTCTTAACTCCTGTAAACCTCTCCTAAACCCACACCTAATGGCCCTCTCCTCCTCCACGCTAACCACCAAACTTCTATAACCCTTCCTCCACACCTAACCACCAAGCTCCTATAACCCCTCCTCCACACCTAACCACCCAACTCCTATATTCTCTTCTACACATTTAACCTCTCAGGTGCTATAACCCCTTCTCCACACCTACCCACCAAACTCCTATAACCCATTTGGGTGCGTCTAGGTAGGACCTGGGAATGACCCAGTAAAGGGGTCCTTTTGTAGTCACAACCTCTAATATCCTCATTTGCATTTTTTCCAATGTTTAGCAAATGTACAGATAGAAGTTTTTTTAGCATGTGACATTTTAGGTTCTCTAAAATCTCTCATGTGGATCTCTTCCTCACAGGAGACCTGCCAGAAGCTTCAGTCGTTCCTGGATGGAGATTTGGGTCGATACATTGTGAATGTCACCACCGCAGCCTCTCTTTGCAGCCAGGCACTCTGTGGTGGAAAGGGACGCTGCCAGCGCCAAGAAAACGTCACTGACGCCTTCCTGCACCTCAATCCCGCCAATTTCGTCATCGTTCGGGCTCTTCCAGGTTTCAGTTCCTCCATTCCTAGGTGGGTCCAGGGCCAGCTGTCGGAAAGTGACATCAGTAATCTGCGTTCCCATTTTCAGTGTCAATGTTATGTAGGCTGGAGTGGAACCACCTGCAACATCCCACCACCATCCACCTCAAACCCTGTGGGAGCTGCAGCATCCCCCACAGGCCATGTGCTGGTGTGGCTACTGATGGCCTACCTCTGGATTTTTCTTTAAAGACCAGGGCAGTTTTTTAAATTTTTTTTAGGTGCTGCTGAGGACCCCGCTATGGGGGAGCCCATCCCTTTCCAAGAGAGTGTGGAGTTTATTTTGACTCTCTATCCGGGGATGAAATGGCTTTGTGTTTTCCTACCTCTAGGTCTACACCTGCTGCAACGCAGTGTTAGGTACAAGGTCAAGCAGGTCACCTTGGAACCCATATGTTACAATTGGAGCCCACCAGTCCTAGAACTGTGCAATACAATTCTCTTCCCGTGTCCGGAGATCCGGGAGGATGTTTTTAACCAAATAATTGCCTTGTTAGAGATTATTGCAGTTCTTTCTGCCCTGGTTTGGTAGCCTAGGGGTTAATAGCGGCAAGACGCTCAGGGAATGTACCATTGTGCCATTCATGGGGCCCCCAAAATTTACATTGGGCCCTATTTTGGTTGTGTGTCTCTAAGTTTTTCGTTATGAGCCTTCTAATTTGACTGAGCTTTGTATGAAGGATAAGTCTGGGGATCAAGACTTTAAAAAAAAAAAATGTTTTTGGTCAGTTTTTTTTATTAATAATAGTTATATTTTTTAATTATTAAACCTGTTTCAAACCTGTATGAATATGCACAGTCTTTACAATTAATAGTGGAATAAGCGATGACACAGGATTCCCAGAGCACCATGGGTTTTTCTTAAGAGAGAAGAGCAGAAGCTGCTTTCTTTTAGACCCTCTGTCTCTGATTCAAACAGAGAAAGCTGCAGCAGAGAAAGGGAGAAGCCACAACTCTTAATTATTGGCTTGTGTGCTACTGAGTTCTGTAATCAAACAGGAAAAGAAACCTGGATCTCCACCTGCCTGCTGAAAATCACAATACATACTACATCTTTTTAACACCTTCACGCAGACCATACGCAAATATGCGGCCCCACTGGACTGGGCTTTTTTCATGGAGAGCCCCGGGCCCTGTACTAACGATCAGGACCCGGCTCTCCCAATTTTTTTTAAAACCATTTTGGCCCAGTTTTCCTTTGCTAATAAAAAAATCAGGATAACCATACGCTGGTGGTTCACCCAAGACATTTCCAAACCAGTGGTGAACCTAGAGGCGGCCATTCTGGGATCATATTCTGAGCTCAGCAATCTTGTTTATCGCAGACCCAGGAGTGACCCCCCAGGTGACCACCCCCATGAAGACAACATTAATGGCCTGGAAGCAGGTAGCTCACCTTCTTGGTGAGACAGATACCATCTCTCCCGATACTCCACTTTGGGGCAACCCCTCTTTGCCCCATCTTAGACCCGTACCTGACCCCCAAATCTGGGCTAGATTCCAGATTACCAGATTGAATCAAATAATGTCGGGAGGGCGCATTCTCCTCCTAACAGAGCTTAAACAACAATTTAACCTGCCACCGTGGTTGTACTTCAGGTATATGCAACTTAGGCATGCCATAAAGGCCCAGTTCCCTGATGGAGTGGTCCTTGCTGTGCACTCGGATGAATCCCTTCTGTCAGAGGCCGAGATTGACAGTACATTATCCTCTCCTCTATATATTTGAAACTTACATGCAAATAAGTGAAAAGTACAGCTCGGCTGTTTGAGGCCTGGCAGAGGGACGTTCCTGCTCTGACGGAGGAGGAATGGACTGAGGGCTTACAGCAATGTATCCCACTTATTATGATATCGGCCAGAGACCACTTTGTCCAACTTAAATTTCTACATAGAGTATACTATACCCCGCTAGGCTCTCCAGAATCTACCCAGAAGTGACAGATACTTCCCCCAAATGCAGACAGTCAGTGGGAACATTCATTCATATGGTGTGGGAGTGCCCTCATGGTCGGACATTTTGGCAGGAGGTGGTTACAGATGTGAATGCAGTGGTGGGTCTTTCTTTGGACAGAGATCCTCTTATATTCCTTTTGGGCATCACTGACAATTTGAATACCATTAAGCATACCAGTCTATTTGTTTTCTATGCAGCCTATTATGAAAGGAAGACGATACAGACCAAATGGAAGCTCCCGGACCCCCCTCAGCTCTCAGCATGGAAGGCGCTTATTAATTCGGTTCTACCCCCATATAAACTTACTTACGTGGGCCTAAACTGCCCCCAAAAATTAGAAAAAATATGGGCAGCTTGGGTGCAGATTAGGCACCTTACAGTTTAATTTATCCTGCCCAAACAAGATCTGGCCCACCCCCGGGGGTGCACTGGGTTATAATTACAACATAGGCAGTCTGCCGTTTTTTGTCTTTGCCACCTCTGGAAGAACTTGTCCTCTTTATTTCTGGTAAAGAACGGAAAACCCTTTTGTGTCCCCTCTAGGGTTGCCACCTTTTCCTCAAGCCAAACCCGAACACTTTAGCAGTCTGGAACACCTTTGGGTGCCCCGAGGAGAGTAGTGATATGGTGCACGTAGCGTGCCGCAGCAAAACGTGGGTGTGGTCAAATTGCTCTTGCTGACATCATCACCCTGCACCCCAGTGACGCCGAACCTGCCACCCAGACAGCCGCCCACAGCTCCTGGATGGCAACAGATTTGTGTGTGACTGTCGTGGTTACTTGGGCAGCCACAGCCCAGTCTGAATAATGTGTCCAGGTTTCAGTCTGCTTGAAACCCGGACACATGATTCAAAACCCGGACTGTCCCTAGTCCCCTCCCTCCCTCCTCCCCTCCCTCTCCTCATTTCCCCTCTCCCTTCGCCCTCCCTTTCCTTCCCCTATCCCTCTCCATATGTAAAGTCTGTTGGACTATCTCCTAAGTGGGAGTATAGCAATGTTTGGTGGATTTATCCCATAATCAATGTGAGACTCCCACTGCTGTTCATTCCAGGAAGATGAGATGTTGTTCATTGTGTTGGATATTAAGAAGGTGATGCTGTTACTCTACTCTAATGCCGCGTACACACGGTTAGACTTTTCGGCTACCAAATTCCGACAGCCTGTCCGACAGACTTTCGACAGACTTTTGTCGGACTTTTGGCGGACTTGCGGCGGACTTTCTAACGAACGGACTTGCCTACATACGATCACACAAAAGTCCAATGGATTCGTACGTGATGACGTACACCGGACTAAAATAAGGAAGTTGATAGCCAGTAGCCAATAGCTGCCCTGGCGTCGGTTTTTGTCCGTTGGACTAGCATACAGACGAGCGGATTTCTGGGTCCGGCGGAGTTACGACATAAAGATTTGAAGCATGTTTCAAATCTAAAGTCCGTCAGATTTGCGGCTGGAAAAGTCCGCTGAAAGTCCGGGGAAGCCCACACACGATCGGATTGTCCGCCGGATTTGGTCCGACCGTGTGTACGCGGCATTATGCTTCTAGATCAAGTACAACAATTAACTATGTCAGCACTGTTAAGTTGATACCCCTTGCAATGTCAATGCATTGTTCTCACGTGTACTGTTTTTGATATTTTCCTAAAACATTCCTTTTGTTAAAAAAAAAAATCAGGAGATATCCATTACCATTTACCACCAAAAGGAAGTTCCAATTTGTCCTAAAAAATAGTGGTATAATCCACCTGGAAGCACTAGGTAGTTGTGGTGATGTGTTAGTAAAACTGACTGTACATATGTCAAAGTTTCAAAATTGTGCTTAGGCATTTAGATTTGTTTTACCCTTAGGCACAAAGGGGTTAATGTGGAATATTCAATTTTTAAATATATTTTTTTTAATGATCTTTTCAGTCCCTACTATACTAACTAGAGATCCTTTGTTGCTTTGCAGTACTGCTGGTCTCCTGAAGTCTTTGTGCAGTCACTTCATGTCCTACATGCCTTCCAGCGAAGGCTGCGTAGTATTTCTCAGGGCAGGTTTCATTATGGTGACAACAGTGGACCATGCCTGTGTAATGTGTGTTGAAAGGGTTACTTGTAGCCTCCATCCATCCCCAGCAGCCATGCGGCCCATCTTTGCTTGGGTAATGCACCATAAAGTTCTTGTTTTTTTTCCTCTGGGAGTTTTAATGATCTGACGCCTCCTACGAAGTGAGGAATGAACACAACTAAACACAAACCATAATGGGAAATGGCATTCAGTTTTTGTGTGCGAGCCTTACATCTGCCATTTTATAGGAGAACCTGGGGGTCCAGGGTGATTGGGCAAGACGAGAGGAACATTAGAGGGAGATGGGGTTGGTGGACTTGTATATGGCTGGAACGAGTGGAGTCATCCCATCATGAAGGATCTGACTTGCGTAGAGCAGTGGCCTCCAAACTGCAGCCCAGGGTCCAGATGTGGCTCTTTGCTTGCCTTTTCGAGCACTATTCCTCCCCACTGACACCATCGATGGGGCACCATTCCTGTCACTGATACCAAGAATGGGGCATATATATATATATATATATATATATATATATATATATATATGTGTGTGTGTGTGAGGTAACAGTGCTGAATCAAAAATACTATGTTACCTCACATATACAGTATCTCACAAAAGTGAGTACACCCCTCACATTTTTATAAATATTTTCTTCTATCTTCTCATGTGACAACACTGAAGAAATGACACTTTGCTACAATGTAAAGTAGTGAGTGTACAGCTTGTATAACAGTGTAAATTTGCTGCCCCCTCAAAATAAGTCAACACACAGCCATTAATGTCTAAACTGCTGGCAACAAAAGTGAGTACGCCCCTAGGTAAAAATTTCCAAATTGGGCCCAATTAGCCATTTTGCCTCCCCGGTGTCATGTGACTCATTAGTGTTACAAGGTCTCAGGTGTGAAGGGGGAGCAGGTGTGTTAAATTTGGTGTTATCGCTCTCACTCTCTCATTCTAGTCACTGGAAGTTCAACATGGCACCTCATGGCAAAGAACTCTCTAAGGATCTGAAAAAAAGAATTGTTGCTCTACATAAAGATGGCCTAGGCTATAAGAAGATTGCCAAGACCCTGAAACTGAGCTGCAGCTCTGTGGCCAAGACCATACAGCGGTATAACAGGACAGGTTCCCCTCAGAACAGGCCTCGCCATGGTCGACCAAAGAAGTTGAGGTCACGTGCTCAGCGTCATATCCAGAGGTTGTCTTTGGGAAATAGACGCATGAGTGCTGCCAGCATTGCTGCAGAGGTTGAAGGGGTGGGGGGTCAGCCTGTCAGTGCTCAGACCATACGCCGCACACTGCATCAAATTGGTCTGCATGGCTGTCATCCCAGAAGGAAGCCTCTTTTGCTGAAGACAAGCAGACTAAGGACATGGATTACTGGATTACTGGAACCATGTCCTGTGGTCTGATGAGACCAAGATAAAATTATTTGGTTCAGATGGTGACAAGCGTGTGTGGTGGCAACCAGGTGAGGAGTACAAAGACAAGTGTGTCTTGTCTACAGTCAAGCATGGTGGTGGGAGTGTCATGGTCTGGGGCTGCATGAGTGCTGCCGGCACTGGGGAGCTACAGATCATTGAGGGAACCATGAATGCCAACATGTACTGTGACATACTGAAGTAGAGCATGATCCCCTCCCTTCGGAGACTGGGTCACAGGGCAGTATTCCAACATGAAAACGACCCCAACCACACCTACTAGACAACCACTGCCTTGCTAAAGAAGCTGAGGGTAAAGGTGATGGAAAGGCCAAGCATGTCTCCAGATCTAAACCCTATTGAGCATCTGTGGGACATCCTCAAATGGAAGGTGGAGGAGCGCAAGGTCTCTAACATCCACCAGCTCTGTGATGTCATCATGGAGGAGGGGAAGAGGACTCCAGTGACAACCTGTGAAGCTCTGGTGAACTCCATGCCCAAGAGGGTTAAGGCAGTGCTGGAAAATAATGGTGACCACGAAAATATTGACATTTTGGGCTCAATTTGTAAATTTTCACTTAGGGGTGTACTCACTTTTGTTGCCAGCGGTTTAGACATTAATGGCTGTGTGTTGAGTTATTTTGAGGGGACAGCAAATTTACACTGTTATACAAGCTGTACACTCACTACTTTACATTGTAGCAAAGTGTCATTTCTTCAGTGTTGTCACATGAAAAGATAGAAGAAAATATTTACAAAAATGTGAGGGGTGTACTCACTTTTTTGAGATACTGTATATGTTTTAGATTGAGTTTGTCTCAATATAACAGCTGCAGTGCATTAACATTTAGTAATTTGGCGCGGTTCCACTCCCTTAAGAATGGGGCATTGTTTACTGACACTGGGGCATTTTCTCCTGCCACAGGCCAGTCTGGCCTCCCTAAAGCCTGAAGGACAGTAAACTGGCCCTTAGTTTAGAAAGTTTGGAGAACCTTAACGTAGAGGATGAGTCCTCAATGGGATGAGGCCTGGAAGAGACCTGAAAGATGTTCCCCAAGAGTGAGGAGTACCCATATTATCAGTGCAGGTCAAGGGAGATTTGTCTGTTTGGGGTCAGTCTTACTAAGGATTGAGAAGTTGTTGAGTTGGGGCCCCTGTAGAGTACTTTAGGCCTTTGTAGGAGGTAAGATCCCCAAGATTCCCCAAGAGTGAGGAGGACTCATATTATTAGTTCAGGTGTAGGGAGATTTGTCTGTTTGGGGTCAGTCTTAGTAAGGACTGAGAAGTCACTAAATTGGGGCCCCTATAGATTACTTTAGGCCTTTGTAGGAGGTAAGATGGTCATGCGGTACAGTTGGGTTCTCAAGATTGAGGATCACCCTGATTATTAGTACTGGGGCTAGGGAGATTTATCTGTCTGGGGTCTGTCTTAATAAGGAATGAGAAGTTGCTAAGTAGGGACCCCTGTAGAGTACTTTAGGCCTTTGTAGGAAGTAAGATAGTGATGCAGTACAGATGGGTCCCCAAGATTGAGGATCACTCGGATTATTAGTTCCGGAGGCTAGGAAGATTTATCTGTCTGGGTTCCATCTTAATAAGCATTGAGAAGTCAATGAGTCTGGGTCCCGGGAGAGTAGCTTCGGACTCTATAGGAGGTTACAAACCCATGTGGTACAGATGGGCCTCAAAAAGTGAAGAACACTTGTGTTATTAGTGCAGGTCTAGGGAGAATTGTCTGTTTGGGGTCAGTCTTAGTAAGGATTAAGAGGTCGCTGAATAGGGGCCCATGTAGAGTACTTTAAGCGTCTGTAAGAAGTAAGATAGTGATGCAGTACAGATGGGTCCCCAAGTTTGAGGATCAACCGGATTATTAGTGCAGTGCTAGGGAGATTTATCTGTCTGAGGTCTGTCTTAGTAAGGCCTGAGAAGTCACTGAGTCTGGGTCCCTGTAGAGTACTTTAGGCCTTTGTAGGAGGTAAGATCCGAAAGATTCCCCAGATGATTGAGGACCATCCAGATTATTAGTGCAGTGCTAGGGAGATTTATCTGTCTTGGGTCCGTGTTAGTAAGGACTGAGAAGTCACTGAGTTTGGGTCCCTGTAGAGTAGCTTGACACTCTGTATGGTGTAAGAAGCCCATGTGGTACTGATGGGCCCCAAAAAATGAAGAACACTTGCATTATTAGTGCAGGGCTAGGGGAATTTATCTGTCTGGGGTCAATCTTAGTAAGGACTGAGAAGTCACTGGATTCAGGCCTCTATTGAGTACTTTAGAAATTTTTCAGGAGGTAAGATGGTCATGCAGTACAGATGGGTCTCCAAGATTGAGGATCACCCATATTATTAGTGCAGGGCTAGGGAGATTTACCTGATGGGGTCATTCATAGTAAGGATTGAGAGTATGCTGAGTCTGGGCCTCTGTAGACTAGTTTTGGAATCTGTAGGAGGTTATAAATCTACGCGGTACAGATGGATCCCAAAATACGAAGAACAACTGGATTACTGAGCTTATTATTTCTGGGGTCAGTCTTAGTAAGGGTTCAGAAGTGACTGAGTTTGGGTCCCTGTTGAGTAGTTTGGGCCCCTGTAGTGAGTAAGAAGCCCAATCCAGTTGGCCGCAGAGCCGGTTTCCAGTGCAGAAATGGCATCGTACTCATCCCCTGGGATGTTACATAATAGAAGATAAGAATCTCCATGTACATTGGAGGCGTTATGGGCCTCCAGCGCTGTGCAGCTCCTCTTGCCAATGCCTTTCCTCTCCTTTTACCACTAACCCATACACAGCGTTCTTCAACGTCTTCCAACGTCTTCCAGATGTGACATCCAAAATGTTCTGCATCCACTGACTGACTTGTGTCTTTTTTCAACCTGACCAACTATGTAACTATATACACTGATCAGTGCTATAAAAATGCACTGATTACTGTGTAAATGTCACTGGCAGGGAAGGGGTTAACACTGGGGGGCGATCAAGGGGTTAAGTGTTCCCTGGGAGGTGTTTCTAACTGTGGGGGGATGGGACTAACTAGGAAGTAGAGAGAGATCTCTGCTCTGATCACTAGGAACAGCAGATCTCTCTCTCTACTTCCCTGACAGAACGGGGATCTGTATGTTTTACATTGACAGATCCCCATTCTGTCTCTCTGAGGAGCGCGATCGCAGGTTGCCCAGCCAAAAATCATGCCCGCCAAGCACGTGCATCGCCCCCCCCCGCCATGCAGTGGGTGCGTGCACGCCTGCTTTTGCTCTTAAAGGAGCCGACGTACAGCTACGGCAATTTGCGGGAACGAGCCGACCTGCCGCAGTATGCTGGTCGGCAAGTGGTTAAAGTAGTACTATAGGCAAATTTTTTTTTTTTTCATTTTGGATTAGAGTAAAGGGAGGGTTTATAACCCTGTAAGATTTATTTCTTTTGGGGGAGATTTCCCTTTAACTTCCTGTCCCATTGGCCAAAACAGGAAGTGGGAGGAAATCCCTGCAAAATATGGTGATCTCTCTGGGTAGGTCACCAGGACCAGCGCCCCCCCCCCCCCTCCCCATTGGAAGATTTCCCCTCTAATACTCTTCTGGGGACAACCAAATTTGGGGTTTTCTTTCACTTTCAATGGTGATGGTAAACCCGGACACATAGAGAGGGTGAATCTCCCTGATGGGGGCACAGGCGGCAATAAAGACCTGACAGGGGTTCTAATCCCTCTCCACTCTATCCAACACTAAAAACAAAAAAAACAAACAAGTTTTGCCTTTAGTTATACTCTAACACCTCTTCATCTCAATAACATACAAGGGAGGCGTTCTGTAGTTCAATAGGGGACACCAGAGGGAGCGTGGGTGTCAGCTCACTGCATGAAAAATAGGAGCGCACTGGATTTCTGGCAGATCAGTAATTATTTTCTGTACTTCTTTTTATAGGGACAAAATAAAAGGAAATGTATTATACGGATGTACTGAATATGTTTTATTTTGACTTGCACTTTATTCGGTATTGGTGGCCAGATTATTAGCATTTTCAGAAGCAGCCAGCAGCGGTCGTCTCCGTGTCGTTCACGGCCGCATTCCGTCTAATGAAGACCATTTTCCCGTTCTTTGATCCTATAGGAAGAAGGCCTGAGATCTTTCACCTTGTGTGACTCCTATAGATGTCCCATTGTTTTCCTGTTCTATGAGAAGTCACAATGTGGGGGACAGGAAACCAAATAATCACATCGGAGTCATGATGAGGAAATGTGATTATTCACAGACACAATGGTTTCCTCCATCCCAATAAACACCAATCACTCCAGCAATAACTCACCACCCTGGGACATCCCATACATCGTACACTATATTGTCAAAAGTATTGGGACGCCCTGCTTTACACGCACATGAACTTTAATGGGCATCCCAGTCTTAGTCCGTAGGTTCAACATTGAGTTGGCTCCGCCCTTTGCAGCTATAACAGCTTCCAACTCTTCTGGGAAGGCCGTCCACAAGATTTAGGAGGGTGTCTATGGGAATGTTTGACCATTCTTCCAGAAGAGCATTTGTGAGGTCAGGCACTGATGTTGGATGAGAAGGCCTGGCTCACAGTCTCGGCCACTAATTCATCCCAAAGGTGTTCTATCAGGTTGAGGTCAGGACTCTGCGGGCCAGTCAAGTTCCTCCACCCCAAACTCGCTCATCCATGTCTTTATAAGACTGGGATGCCCATTAAAGTTCCTGTGCGTATAAAGGCAGGCGTCCCAATAGTTTTGACAACATTGTGTATATCGGGGGTTCTCGGTGAGTGCCAAGATTTCATTATAGAGCAGGGATCTCCGACATTCTAAACAAAGGGCCAGTTTACTGTCCTTTCAACTTTAGGGGGGCCGGATTGTGGCCAGTGGGGGAAGAAAATGTCTTGGCGTCAGTGGGCGTAAACAATGCCCCGTCATTTGTATTAGGTAGAGGAATAGTGCCCCATTGATGGTATCAATAGGAGGATTAGTGTACCATCATTGGTGTCAATGGGGGGGATAGTGCCCATCATTTATGTCAGTAGGAGGAATAGTGTACCATCATTGGTGTCAATGGGGGGGGATAGTGCCCCATTGTTGGTGTCAGTGGGAGGAATAGCGCCCCATCACTGGTGTCAGTGGGAGGAATAGTGCCCCATCACTGGTGTCAGTGGGAGGAATAGTGCCCATCATTGGTATCAATGGGAACCATAGTGTCTCATTGCCGGTGCAAGTGGCAGGAATTATCCCACTGTGGCCCCAAGGGAGAGATAAAATCAAGCAAAGGGCTTTGGAGAACACTGCTATAGAGCACATAATCCAAGGAGTGTGGCTCCATCTAGTGGAGGAATGGCAGAATGCAGTCTCATGAAAGCGGGAAAGTGGAAAGTCTTCACTAAAGCGGGGGAAAACACAGACTGAAAATGATTCAGCAGATACCGCTGTCTGTTCAACAGAATCCCGGTCTAATGATCAGCTTCGATCTGTCCTTTTGCACGTGTATGCTCCAGCTTAGAAGATAATTGCCGCATGAATGATTGTTTTTTTTTTAGCTTAAAATGGTCTTAAACCCAAAACTAAAAATATAATACAGTATATATAATGTATATAATGTATATTGCAGCTTACCAGTCATTAAATGTGGTGGCTGCATTTGTTTTTCTTTTTTAGGCTTTATTTCCACTCAGTGATCCAGCAAGTAATACCCTCCTGGATTAGAGTGCCCCACCTCTGGATGAAGGAGCACAGGGGGCACCTTTGGACAGCAGCATTGTCAGTCTGGATCAGTCTGGGGGGGGGGGGGGGGTTAGATGTACTAGATGATTTTGTGATATCAGTGCAGTGCTGGGGGTTATTATTGCATCCACTGACACTAATGCTGGGAATTATTTTTTGCAATCACTGACACAAATGCTGGGGGTTATTATTACTGGCACCAATGTTGGGGGTTATTATTCATCTTTGCAGGGAGTTATTATTGCACTCACTGACACCAATGTTGGGGGGTTAGTAATCCTGACACCAAAGTTTATGGGTTATTATTGATTGTACACACTGACACCCATTCTGGGAGCTGTTATTGCAATCACTGACACCAATATTGGGGGTTATTAATCCTGACACCAATGTTGGGAGTTATTATTACACTTATTGACACCAATGCTGGGGGTTATTGTACTCCAGCTTCCTCAGTGTGCATTAAGATTTGCTGGAAAAAAAAATGCAGTAGGACTGACATTTTTGGGCGTTCAGGTGAATTATAACTCATTCAATTTGAATGGGGAGCCTAATTGGACACATTGCATTCTAATGCATGAAAATGTGCTGCTATTGTGGGGCCCTCTGAAAGTGCCGGGGGCCACATTTGAGGCCCTCTATAAATAACAACACGAGTGCCACTGACTTATAGAATAACATTGAATGTTTTTTTGTTTTTTTGTTCTTTAGTGAATCGATTTGAAAGATTTATCAACATTTTTAGGTATTTACCTCAAGTTTGATATTTTACTTTAATAAGTTGACTATTTATCTGTTATTATAGCATGTAATATTTGAAAATAAAACACAAATATAGAATGTGATAACTGGTAATGAATTGACCCCACATATGCCTATTAGAGTTCTCAGTAAGCAAGAATTCTTATAATACAGAACACATAAACCTAGGAGTGTGGCACCATCTAGTGGATGAATGGCAGAATGCAGGCATACCCAATGTCGGGGAATTAACGCTAATGCTACATGCGTGTAAATGTAGTCTGGAAAAAAAAATTAAAAACACTGCAAACTCTAACTACATACTTTCATGTGAAATCTATTTATTGGCTTTGGTCAAGTCTTTGGCTCTCCCTGCTGTGATCCAACCTGAGTATCTCCCCAGCTGCTCATCAACGTATAGATGCGCCATGCCTACTGCAAGCCTTATATCAATCTTCAGCTGGTGTGATAGCTCCAGATTTGAATAACAGATTTAATAGATTTAAACTGATAATAAGTGCTCAGTTTTTAAGCACTTTCAGCATCTGATTTAATCACTTGCTGAGTATGCAGCTTCTTTATCTTTTGATCCTTACCAGGTTCCAGGTTAAGCTGGTGCCATGACCCCTGCCCCCCCCCCCCCCGGGTTTCCCTTTACAGGGTGGCTCCTTTCTTTTCTTTTGCAGGATATGATCAAGCCAATGTTGTATGCAGAGACTGGAGTTTAAACACACAGCCCCATAGCCTGGGATGGCAAGGGACTCCCATCCTCCTTCCTTCTCTTCCCACCTCCCTTCTCCAAAACAACAGTCTGCACTGTCCACTGTTAACGCTTTTCTTGTGAAGACCATATGTTCAGGAAAGCAGCACTGAGAGAGCAGGAGCCAGCAGCACTGAATGTACACTGCAAGTGCTGGGTAGGAATAGTTTACTGGGGAGTGTTTTTTTATTCTTCTCAATGTGTTAAACTAAAGCATGCTGAGGGATCAATACTGCTTTAACAGAGAAACTGTATAATAAAGACTTATTGTATCTGCCCAATAACCCCCCCCCCCCCCCCCCACAGCAAAATGCCACATTACAGCTGTGAAAAATAGGATGATAACCACATTACCTGCAACTTCTGCGCAGAAGAGGGCAATATCAAGGCAAGATCCCGGGAATGCTGAACATCACAGAACAATGACACACTGACACTTGGGGGTCCCAGAACAATGACACACTGACACTTGGGGGTCCCAGAACAATGACACATTGACACTTGGGGGTCCCAGAACAATGGCACACTGACACTTGGGGGTCCCAGAATAATGACACACTGACACTTTTTGGTCCTAGAACAATGACACACTGACACTTGGGGGTCCCAGAACAATGACACACTGACACTTGGGGGTCCTAGAACAATGACACACTGACACTTGGGGGTCCCAGAACAATGACACACTGACACTTGGGGGTCCCAGAACAATGACACACTGACACTTGGGGGTCCAGAACAATGACACACTGACACTTGGGGGTCCCAGAACAATGACACACTGACACTTGGGGGTCCCAGAACAATGACACACTGACACTTGGGGGTCCCAGAACAATGACACACTGACACTTGGGGGTCCCAGAATAATGACACACTGACACTTGGGGGTCCCAGAACAATGACACACTGACACTTGGGGGTCCCAGAACAATGACACACTGACACTTGGGGGTCCCAGAACAATGACACACTGACACTTGGGGGTCCCAGAATAATGACACACTGACACTTGGGGGTCCCAGAACAATGACACACTGACACTTGGGGGTCCCAGAATAATGACTCACTGACACTTGGGGGTCCCAGAACAATGACACACTGACACTTGGGGGTCCCAGAACAATGACACACTGACACTTGGGGGTCCCAGAATAATGACTCACTGACACTTGGGGGTCCCAGAACAATGACACACTGACACTTGGGGGTCCCAGAACAATGACACACTGACACTTGGGGGTCCCAGAACAATGACACACTGACACTTGGGGGTCCCAGAACAATGACACACTGACACTTGGGGGTCCCAGAACAATGACACACTGACACTTGGGGGTCCCAGAATAATGACTCACTGACACTTGGGGGTCCCAGAACAATGACACACTGACACTTGGGGGTCCCAGAACAATGACACACTGACACTTGGGGGTCCAAGAATAATGACTCACTGACACTTGGGGGTCCCAGAACAATGACACACTGACACTTGGGGGTCCCAGAACAATGACACACTGACACTTGGGGGTCCCAGAATAATGACACACTGACACTTGGGGGTCCCAGAATAATGACACACTGACACTTTTTGGTCCTAGAACAATGACACACTGACACTTGGGGGTCCCAGAACAATGACACACTGACACTTGGGGGTCCCAGAACAATGACACACTGACACTTGGGGGTCCAGAACAATGACACACTGACACTTGGGGGTCCCAGAACAATGACACACTGACACTTGGGGGTCCCAGAATAATGACACACTGACACTTTTTGGTCCTAGAACAGTGACACACTGACACTTGGGGGTCCCAGAACAATGACACACTGACACTTGGGGGTCCCAGAACAATGACACACTGACACTTGGGGGTCCCAGAACAATGACACACTGACACTTGGGGGTCCCAGAACAATGACACACTGACACTTGGGGGTCCCAGAACAATGACACACTGACACTTGGGGGTCCAGAACAATGACACACTGACACTTGGGGGTCCCAGAACAATGACACACTGACACTTGGGGGTCCCAGAACAATGACACACTGACACTTGGGGGTCCCAGAACAATGACACACTGACACTTGGGGGTCCCAGAATAATGACACACTGACACTTGGGGGTCCCAGAACAATGACACACTGACACTTGGGGGTCCCAGAACAATGACACACTGACACTTGGGGGTCCCAGAACAATGACACACTGACACTTGGGGGTCCCAGAATAATGACACACTGACACTTGGGGGTCCCAGAACAATGACACACTGACACTTGGGGGTCCCAGAATAATGACTCACTGACACTTGGGGGTCCCAGAACAATGACACACTGACACTTGGGGGTCCCAGAACAATGACACACTGACACTTGGGGGTCCCAGAATAATGACTCACTGACACTTGGGGGTCCCAGAACAATGACACACTGACACTTGGGGGTCCCAGAACAATGACACACTGACACTTGGGGGTCCCAGAACAATGACACACTGACACTTGGGGGTCCCAGAACAATGACACACTGACACTTGGGGGTCCCAGAACAATGACACACTGACACTTGGGGGTCCCAGAATAATGACTCACTGACACTTGGGGGTCCCAGAACAATGACACACTGACACTTGGGGGTCCCAGAACAATGACACACTGACACTTGGGGGTCCAAGAATAATGACTCACTGACACTTGGGGGTCCCAGAACAATGACACACTGACACTTGGGGGTCCCAGAACAATGACACACTGACACTTGGGGGTCCCAGAATAATGACACACTGACACTTGGGGGTCCCAGAATAATGACACACTGACACTTTTTGGTCCTAGAACAATGACACACTGACACTTGGGGGTCCCAGAACAATGACACACTGACACTTGGGGGTCCCAGAACAATGACACACTGACACTTGGGGGTCCAGAACAATGACACACTGACACTTGGGGGTCCCAGAACAATGACACACTGACACTTGGGGGTCCCAGAATAATGACACACTGACACTTTTTGGTCCTAGAACAGTGACACACTGACACTTGGGGGTCCCAGAACAATGACACACTGACACTTGGGGGTCCCAGAACAATGACACACTGACACTTGGGGGTCCCAGAACAATGACACACTGACACTTGGGGGTCCCAGAACAATGACACACTGACACTTGGGGGTCACAATAAAGATGTTGTATCGGTGTGGATTTTTCTTGCTCTTTGATCCATTGCAGAGGCTGCACCTGCTTGCCTTAAACAGGGCGTGTGTCTCACAGGACTTCTGCCTAGAGCAGTATTTTCCTTCCAATTACACACTGACACTTTTTGGTCCTAGAACAATGACACACTGACACTTGGGGGTCCCAGAACAATGACACACTGACACTTGGGGGTCCCAGAACAATGACACACTGACACTTGGGGGTCCAGAACAATGACACACTGACACTTGGGGGTCCCAGAACAATGACACACTGACACTTGGGGGTCCCAGAACAATGACACACTGACACTTGGGGGTCCCAGAACAATGACACACTGACACTTGGGGGTCCAGAACAATGACACACTGACACTTGGGGGTCCCAGAACAATGACACACTGACACTTGGGGGTCCCAGAATAATGACACACTGACACTTGGGGGTCCCAGAACAATGACACACTGACACTTGGGGGTCCCAGAACAATGACACACTGACACTTGGGGGTCCCAGAATAATGACACACTGACACTTGGGGGTCCCAGAATAATGACACACTGACACTTGGGGGTCCCAGAACAATGACACACTGACACTTGGGGGTCCCAGAACAATGACACACTGACACCTAGGGACCCAGAACAATGACACACTGACACTTGGGGGTCCCAGAACAATGACACACTGACACTTGGGGGTCCCAGAACAATGACACACTGACACTTGGGGGTCCCAGAACAATGACACACTGACACTTGGGGGTCCCAGAATAATGACACACTGACACTTGGGGGTCCCAGAATAATGACACACTGACACTTTTTGGTCCTAGAACAATGACACACTGACACTTGGGGGTCCCAGAACAATGACACACTGACACTTGGGGGTCCCAGAACAATGACACACTGACACTTGGGGGTCCCAGAACAATGACACACTGACACTTGGGGGTCCAGAACAATGACACACTGACACTTGGGGGTCCCAGAACAATGACACACTGACACTTGGGGGTCCCAGAATAATGACACACTGACACTTTTTGGTCCTAGAACAATGACACACTGACACTTGGGGGTCCCAGAATAATGACACACTGACACTTGGGGGTCCCAGAATAATGACACACTGACACTTGGGGGTCCCAGAACAATGACACACTGACACTTGGGGGTCCCAGAATGATGACACACTGACACTTGGGGGTCCCAGAACAATGACACACTGACACTTGGGGGTCCCAGAACAATGACACACTGACACTTGGGGGTCCCAGAACAATGACACACTGACACTTGGGGGTCCCAGAACAATGACACACTGACACTTGGGGGTCCCAGAACAATGACACACTGACACTTGGGGGTCCCAGAACAATGACACACTGACACTTGGGGGTCCCAGAACAATGACACACTGACACTTGGGGGTCCCAGAATAATGACACACTGACACTTGGGGGTCCCAGAATAATGACACACTGACACTTTTTGGTCCTAGAACAATGACACACTGACACTTGGGGGTCCCAGAACAATGACACACTGACACTTGGGGGTCCCAGAACAATGACACACTGACACTTGGGGGTCCCAGAACAATGACACACTGACACTTGGGGGTCCAGAACAATGACACACTGACACTTGGGGGTCCCAAAACAATGACACACTGACACTTGGGGGTCCCAGAATAATGACACACTGACACTTGGGGGTCCCAGAACAATGACACACTGACACTTGGGGGTCCCAGAACAATGACACACTGACACTTGGGGGTCCCAGAATAATGACACACTGACACTTGGGGGTCCCAGAATAATGACACACTGACACTTGGGGGTCCCAGAACAATGACACACTGACACACTGACACTTGGGGGTCCCAGAACAATGACACACTGACACTTGGGGGTCCCAGAATAATGACACACTGACACTTGGGGGTCCCAGAATAATGACACACTGACACTTGGGGGTCCCAGAACAATGACACACTGACACTTGGGGGTCCCAGAATAATGACACACTGACACTTGGGGGTCCCAGAATAATGACACACTGACACTTGGGGGTCCCAGAACAATGACACACTGACACTTGGGGGTCCCAGAAAAATGACACACTGACACTTTTTGGTCCTAGAACAATGACACACTGACACTTGGGGGTCCCAGAACAATGACACACTGACACTTGGGGGTCCCAGAACAATGACACACTGATACTTGGGGGTCCCAGAACAATGACACACTGACACTTGGGGGTCCAGAACAATGACACACTGACACTTGGGGGTCCCAGAACAATGACACACTGACACTTGGGGGTCCCAGAATAATGACACACTGACACTTGGGGGTCCCAGAACAATGACACACTGACACTTGGGGGTCCCAGAACAATGACACACTGACACTTGGGGGTCCCAGAATAATGACACACTGACACTTGGGGGTCCCAGAACAATGACACACTGACACTTGGGGGTCCCAGAACAATGACACACTGACACTTGGGGGTCCCAGAACAATGACACACTGACACTTGTGGTCCCAGAACAATGACACCCTGACACTTGGGGGTCCCAGAACAATGACACACTGACACTTGTGGTCCCAGAACAATGACACCCTGACACTTGGGGGTCCCAGAACAATGACACCCTGACACTTGGGGGTCCCAGAACAATGACACCCTGACACTTGTGGTCCCAGAACAATGACACCCTGACACTTGGGGGTCCCAGAACAATGACACACTGACACTTGTGGTCCCAGAACAATGACACCCTGACACTTGGGGGTCCCAGAACAATGACACACTGACACTTGGGGGTCCCAGAACAATGACACCCTGACACTTGGGGGTCCCAGAACAATGACACACTGACACTTGTGGTCCCAGAACAATGACACCCTGACACTTGGGGGTCCCAGAACAATGAAACACTGACACTTGGGGTCCCAGAACAATGACACCCTGACACTTGGGGGTCCCAGAACAATGAAACACTGACACTTGGGGTCCCAGAACAATGACACCCTGACACTTGAGGGTCTCAGAACAATGATACCCTGACACTTGGGGATCCCAGAACAATGACACACTGACACTTGGGGGTCCCAGAACAATGACACACTGACACTTGGGGGTCCCAGAACAATGACACACTGACACTTGGGGGTCCCAGAATAATGACACACTGACACTTGGGGGTCCCAGAACAATGACACACTGACACTTGGGGGTCCCAGAACAATGACACACTGACACTCGGGGGTCCCAGAACAATGACCTATGGACACTTGGGGGTCCCAGAACAATGACACACTGATAGTTGGGGGTCCCAGAACAATGACACACTGACAGTTGGGGGTCCCAGAACAATGACACACTGACACTTGGGGTTCCCAGAACAATGACACACTGACACTTGGGGGTCCCAGAACAATGACACACTGACACTTGGGGGTCCCAGAACAATGACACACTGACACTTGGGGGTCCCAGAACAATGACACACTGACACCTAGGGACCCAGAACAATGACACACTGACACTTGGGGGTCCCAGAACAATGACCTATGGACACTTGGGGGTCCCAGAAATTGACACACTGACACCTGGGGACCCAGAACACTGACACTGGGGGAAGGGAGCAGAACAACTGGAAATTTGAAATGGAAGGGGTCAGATGGTCTGGAACATATGGTTCTGGAACATAACCCTGCAGGCTGCCCTAGGGATGGTATGCAGTCCTAATGCTGTCTAGTGAAGACACATTCTAAGGAGCCTCAGAGGCAGATGGGACTCGACAAAAGACACTCCTGATTTTCATCTTCTATTGGAAGCAGAGGGGGATCCGAAATTGGGAACACGAGGACACCATGACCGGTAATTTAGGATTTAATTAGTACCTGATTGTGTGTTGACATTGTAACATTTCTGGGAAGTAAGTTGTTGCACAAACCAGATCCTTCTGAAGTCATTGTGCTACAATGTATCAATGGTGAGGAGTTTTAGGCAGGTGTGCTATGCTGATGCTAATGCTGTAAATGAAGAAAGCTTTCAGAAATAGAAGTGTTATTACTTTATTTTTTTTTAACAATCAACAAATTAAATGTAAGTAAATGAACAGAAGAGAAATCCAAATCAAATCAATATTTGGGGTGACCCCCCCCCCCCCATTGCCTTTAAAACAGCATCAATTCTTTTAGGTAGACTTGCACACAGTTGTTTAAGGATCTCGGCAGGTAGGTTGTTCTATGTACATCTTGGAGAACTAAGCACAGATCTGTGGATGTCGGCTGCCTCCAATCCTCCTGTCTCCATGATGGTGAGATCAGGGCTCTGTGGGGGCCAAACCATCACTTCCAGGACTCCTTGTTCTTATTTACACTGAAGATAGTTCTTAATGACATTGGCTGTATGTGTGGCGTGGTTTTCCGGCTGCAGAATAAACTTGGGGCCAATCACACACCTCCCTGATGGTATGGCATGATGGAAAAGTATCTGTCTGTATTTCTCAGCATTATGGATACCATTGCTTATTTTATTGCTTAAAAAAGAAGTTCAAATACCAATCTTTATTATGTAAAAATTTAAATTTAGGACACTTTCACCCCTTTCTTGCCCAGGTCAATTTTCAGCTTTCAGTGCTGCCACACTTTGAATGACAATTAGTCAGGCACTGCTGTACCAAAATGACATGTTTATTATTTTTTTTAGACAGATAAAGCTTTCTTTTGGTGGTATTTAATCACCACTGGGGTTTTTTTTTTTTTTGCTATATACCGGTAAATTAAAAAATACCAAAAATGTTGAAAAAACCCCCCACTTTTTTTCTTTGATTCTGTAAATAAATAATCTTTTTCATATATTTAGCCCAAATTGTATTCTGCTACATTTCTTTGGTACAAATAACCCAAATCGGGTTAAATTATTTAGTCTGTGTGAAAATTATACAATCCACAAACTATGGTATATATAATTAAAAATTAATCAATCCCGACGGCTTATCTCATTTCTTGAGACCCTAAAATGCCAGGACATTACAAATATCCCCCCAAATTACCCTTTTTGGAAAGTAGGTGGTCCAAGGTATTTAGTTAGAGGCATGGCAAGTTCTTTGAAATTTTAGTTTTTAAGTCACCATAAAAATAAAAAATAAAGTGAGAATAAAGAAAATGTAACCTTTTTTCACTTATTTTTTTACATACTGTCACCAGTGCAGTACAGCATCACCAAAAAAAAAGACTGGTATGGCTGTGATCAGTGATACTGACTTGTGATAGTATATATAGTATATAAATATATATTATATATTTTTTCTTTTTTTTTCAATTTTTTTTAACTTTGTTTTTCTTAATATATATATATATATATATATATATATATATATATATATATATATATATATATATATATATACACACACCTAGTATAATAGTTTTTTCTTTTTTTTTCTATTTTTTTTAACTTTGTTTTTCTTTTCATACTATTTCTTTTCTTTTTTCTTTTTTTTTAACATACTGTCACCAGAGTAGCACAGGATCACCATATGACGCTATAAAGATATAAAAACAGTGCCTGTGCAATACCAATTCTGCTATAAAAAAAAAGACTGGTATGGCTGTGATCAGTGATACTGACTGGTGATAGTATATATATTATATAATATTTTATATATTTTTTTTTTTTTTCATTTTTTTTTAACTTTGTTTCTCATCTATATATATACACATAGTATATATAGTTTATAAATATATGTTTTTTTCTTTTTTTTCAATTTTTCAGTTTCAGTTTTTCTTTTCATACTATTTCTTTTTTTTTTTTTTTTCATTTTTTTTTTTACATACTGTCATCAGAGTAGCACAGCATCACCATATGATGCTATATATATATAAAAAACAGTGCCTGTGCAATACCAATTCTGCTATGATCTTCAAAGTGCCATCATGCAGTCAATAAAGGGCAATTAGTGTAAATCCCAATGATTGTGTATACTCTTGGCTTATATAAATCTCAAATAATTAACAAAGTGCTTTTTGTGCCATTAGCAACATGCATTTCATAAATAATTGAGAAAAAATGTATATAATATTCAAACAAATATATACAAAATTATATTATTCAGTGTCCCATGTCCATTATCATTATTGTGCTATTTTCTAGCAGTAAAAACAATGTGCATATATAGATGTTTCTCCACCGGTGAGTATTATGGGGTTGCTTATACTTGTAGTGCGCCTCTCCCTCCACCAGTATTAAATGAAAAAAATGATATCAATTTTATTTGGGTACAGCGTCGCACGACTGCACAATTGTCAGTTAAAGTAACGCAGTGCGGTATCGCAAAAAAATGGCCTGGTCAGGAAGGGGGGTAAATCTTCCGGAGGTCAGGTGGTTAAAGAGACATCAACACAAGCATGCGCCCAGTGTTAAAACTGCAAAAGCTGCTCTCCACCCCCCCTTTTTTATCTAACATATTAGCTACTAAATAGCTAGGTGATCTGATATAGACAACCCATGGCTTCTCTCTAACCTGTACAATGAAATACCCCGCTGTGACTGGTATGTGCCCTCTGCCTGTGTTTTCGGCTCTGGCACAAGGAGACCAGCAGAGGCAGAGAACATGAAAGTCCCTTAACATCACTCCACGCTTCCAGCTGCATGCAAAACCGGACTGACAGATGAACTGCTGTGCAGTTGTTTTGCTGGTTGTAGGATCCCCTAAGGACTCACATCCTGAACAGTTTGACATCTTTGCCTTGGGCACTGGATGACCTTGCCCCCGGCAATGGCCCTGTCTATTTGGTCAATTGGTCAGAGCTCCTCCATTCTCGGCCTTCCTGTTGAACTGGTTACATCAGCCCCCAGTCTGGACCAATCCCCTGCACATATACAGACTGGTACATGCTTGGCTCTGTCACACTGGTCTGTCCTGATGGGTAATTATGACCATTATCCCATCATAAAACGCAACTCCCAGGTGCGATCTCACTTGGAAGCCTGTCTGTGTAGAGTAGACAGCCCTCAACATGGCAGCATTCTGGCTGTGCTTGCAGGACATACAGTGGGGCAAAAAAGTATTTAGTCAGCCACCAATTGTGCAAGTTCTCCCACTTAAAAAGATGAGAGAGGCCTGTAATTGTCATCATAGGTAGACCTCAACTATGAGAGACAAAATGTGGAAACAAATCCAGACAATCACATTATCTGATTTTTCAAATAATTTATTTGCAAATTATGGTGGAAAATAAGTATTTGGTCTCCTACAAACAAGCAAGATTTCTGGCTCTCACAGACCTGTATCTTCTTCTTAGAGAGCCCATTCACACAGGGGCAACACGACTTGCAGGTCGCCTCAGCGAGGCGACCTGCAAACGACTTCCACGGCGACTTGTAAAACGACTTCTATATAGAAGTCTATGCAAGTCGCCCCAAGTCGCCCCCAAAGTCGTACAGGAACCTTTTTCTAAGTCGGAGCGACTTGCGTCGCTCCGATTAGAACGGTTCCATTGTACAGAACGGGAGGCGACTTGTCAGGCGACTAGGTCGCCTGACAAGTCGTCCCTGTGTGAATGGGCTCTAAGAGGCTCCTCTGTCCTCCACTCATTACCTGTATTAATGGCCCCTGTTTGAACTTGTTATCAGTATAAAAGACACCTGTCCACAACCTCAAACAGTCACACTCCAAACTCTACTATGGTGAAGACCAAAGAGCTGTCGAAGGACACCAGAAACAAAACTGGAGACCTGCACCAGGCTGGGAAGACTGAATCTGCAATAGGCAAGCAGCTTGGTGTGAAGAAATCAACTGTGGGAGCAATAATTAGAAAATGGAAGACATACAAGACCACTGATAATCTCCCTCGATCTGGGGCTCCACGCAAGATCTCACCCCGCGGGGTCAAAATGATCACAAGAACGGTGAGCAAAAATCCCAGAACCACATGGGGGGGACCTAGTGAATGACCTGCAGAGAGCTGGGACCAACGTAACAAAGGCTACCATCAGTAACACACTACGCCGCCAGGGACTCAGATCCTGCAGTGCCCGACGTGTCCCCCTGCTTAAGCCAGTACATGTCCGGCCCATCTGAGGTTTGCTAGAGAGCATTTGGATGATCCAGAAGAGGATTGGGAGAATGTCATATGGTCAGATGAAACCAAAGTAGAACTGTTTGGTAGACACACAACTCGTCGTGTTTGGAGGAGAGAGAATGCTGAGTTGCAACCAAAGAACACCATACCTACTGTGAAGCATTCTGGTGGCAACATCATGCTTTGGGGCTGTTTCTCTGCAAAGGGAACAGGATGACTGATCCATGTACACATGAAAGAACGAATGGGGCCATGTGAGATTTTGAGTGCAAACCTCCTCCCATCAGCAAGGGCATTGAAGATGAAACATGGCTGGGTCTTTCAGCATGACAATGATCCCACACACACCATCTGGGCAAAGAAGGAGTGGCTTTGTAAGAAGCATTTCAAGGTCCTGGAGTGGCCTAGCCAGTCTCCAGATCTCAACCCCATAGAAAACCTTTGGAGGGAGTTGAAAGTCCGTGTTGCCCAGCGACAGCCCCAAAACATCACTGCTCTAGAGGAGATCTCAATGGAGGAATGGGCCAACATACCAGCAACAGTGTGTGACAACCTTGTGAAGACTTACAGAAAACGTTTGACCTCTGTCATTGCCAACAAAGGATATATAACAAAGTACTAAGATGAACTTTTGATATTGACCAAATACTTATTTTCCACCATAATTTGCAAATAAATTCTTTCCAAATCAGACAATGTGATTGTCTGGATTTGTTTCCACATTTTGTCTCTCATAGTTGAGGTCTACCTATGATGACCATTACAGGCCTCTCTCATCTTTTTAAGTGGGAGAACTTGCACAATTGGTGGCTGACTAAATACTTTTTTGCCCCACTGTGGAAGCCATGACTGCTTAGCCACTTGCTGATCGCAATACGTTTATATACATTGTGGCTTTCAAGTGGTTTACTGGTGCTATACCTAATGCTATCAGCCATAACCCTGGTATTTTTTTTTTCTTTTTTCAGCCAGCGATTCTCTTTCTCAAGAAAGCGGTCTGAGCGGCTAAATAGCTGCTGGATCGCTTTCAGAAGCAGTGAGAGGGGTCATCCCCCCTCCCACGTTCCCCGGTGTTTCTCGGGCTTACCATTCTTACTGGCGAGCCCGGGAAATGATCTGATGGTTCGTGCAGCTGGTCACAAAGGTGAACAGGAACCAGATCATCTCTGATCATCATTAACTTGGAGGACCAGAGTGACGTCATGACGTCACTTCCTGTCTAGGGCAGAAGTAAACTTTTTTTTTGTAACATTGTTGATACAAATGCAATTTCTTTTCGACACTATAAACAAAATGGAAAGCAGGATGACGTGTCTTTGTTTTATGGAGCCGTGCCGGATCTGTTGCTAAACCTGTGGAGGAGAAGGAGTTGCCCTTGAGAGGCTGATTTAAGGACAGTCCTAAAAGCTGTGCCTGGAAAAAGCCCTAAGGAGAGGAGGGCGGATTAACCCCTGCAGGGTACATGGCTTAGGTGACCTCTTGTAACTTAGGTGTGGTTACACGGTCACATGCAATTGTGGGAAGATTGCACTTGAAGACATATAAGACTGACTGATACATGTTATAAGTGGCATTTGAACCATACAGATTGCACTTCATTCATTATGCAACATTAGTGATCTATTACACATGGGTGTTCTAGCATTATGTATAGTGTGGTCTCTACTGATAATTATTATTATTACACAGGATTTATATAGTACCAACAGTTTACCCAGTGCTCTACAATATAAAAGGGAGACAATACGGTTACAATACAATAAAATACAAGAGGGTTAAGAGGGCCCTGCTCAGAAGAGCTTACAATCTAATAGGGTGGGGCAGGTGGTACAAAAGGTTGTCACTGTGGGGAATGAGCTGATGGAAGTGGTAAAAGGTTAGTTGGTGGCGTGATAGGCTTCCGTGAAGAGATGAGTTTTCAGGGATCGCCTGAAGGCAGCATAAGTAGGAGATAGCCAGACAGATTGAGGTAGAGAGTTCCAGAGGATGGGAGAGGCTTCTGGAGAAGTCCTGGAGACGAGCATGGGAGGAGGAGACAAGGGAGCTTGAGAGTAGGAGGTCTGGAGAAGAGTAGTGAAGTGTGGATATTACTGCGCTAAACCAAAATAAAGGTGTCAAGCAGCTGCATCAAAAATGTGACAAACATAAATAGGAATCTAAATTGTGAATACTGCAGCGCTAACCAATAACCACAAATATATGAGTGAAAAAAAATGGTGAATTAAAATGGCAAAAAACATAAATAAGAAGTGTCCAGTAAATGCACAAAGCTCTATGAATGGGTAACCAGACACCAGTGAGCCCTGGGAAATGTGAAAAATTGCACAGTGCAAAAAAAGTATATGGTTATAGTTCAACAAAAGCTGGTCTTCTAGTGAAGAATGGTGAAGGATCCAACACTGTCAGATATGGAGGACATCAAAGATATTGCATCATCAACAAAAGAGAAGTGCGTGTTCCCTTATCGGAACTGGTGGACTCCAATGTCAACGACATGGAGTCATACAGGTATGGTGCCACAAACGGCCAAAGTGTGGAACTCAACAGGGTCCAGAACCTCCAAGGTGGAATCCAGAGAAGAGACGGGAAACCTCCAAACAGACCTCCAATCCGGGTACATCAAACTGGATCTGGATGGTAGAATCAAAAGGACTCCGTAGCCACTATCGGCAGAGTAGTATGTGGAGAAGGAAAAAGCTTCCACATGGTGTAGATCAAAAAAGGTGGTATTTTATTTCTAAAAACCAGCGTACAAATATAAAAGTGATCACAAAGAATAAAAGCTGGGCAATGTGGGGAACGATAAGCCAAAAAACCTTGTTGAGTTCCACACTTTGGCCTATGTGCTTCTGGAAGGATGGTCAAACATTCCCATAGACACACTCCTAAACCTTGTGGACGGCCTTCCCAGAAAAATTGAAGTTGTTATAGCTCCAAGGGTGGGCCAACTCAATATTGAACCCAACAGACGAAGACTGGGATGCCGTCGTGTGCGTGTAAAGGCAGGCATCCCAATACCTTTGGTGATATAGTGTATATTTTTGAAAGCATTCTTACTTTAAAGCATTTCTTCTCACCTGCCTAGAACTTTTGCACAGTACTGTATATTTTTGCTGCAGGCACTGTGGAGAACTTCAACTTCACAGTTCACAACAGAACCAATGAAATCTCTGTCATTAAGACAATAAAGTGATGGGAAATCCAAACTTTTACAGTTGTTATCAGAACAAGAGTCGAAGGTAAATCTGCCAATGTGGTCACCTGTTCTGGTAACAAGTGGAGCGTGGAACGCCCCTCGCGTTGTAAAGATGTCCTCTCACTTCCTGTTGCGTCTCCTTTTCCTGTGGGTTAACATGTTGCTTTCTTGTTTTCTGTTTGTAGGTCTTTCCAAGCTCAAGCTCCAGTCATTCTCAATGACAACCCACTTCGCCCTTACCTGGGTCCTGTTGGGTCTCCTTACCATAGTAGTTGATGTGCAGTCATCTAACATGGAGACACCCAAGCCCACTGTCCGCCCCATGTTCAGTGGTCGCCCTTTCATGGTGGCGTGGAATGCGCCCACTCAGAACTGCCAGCACCTTTTCAATGTGTCTCTTGACCTTCGACTTTTTGATATAAACTCAACACCTTCTGAGGGTTTTGTGGACCAGAATCTCACCCTCTTCTACAAGGAGCGCCTGGGACTCTACCCTTTCTATGACGAGGACCATGTTTCCGTCAATGGAGGTGTGCCCCAAAATGCCAGTCTGCGGGCTCACCTGGACCAGATGTTGGTCGATATTAACAAATACATGCCGTCAGTTCAAAAAGAAGGGCTGGGAGTCATTGACTGGGAGGAATGGCGACCCATTTATGTTCGAAACTGGCAGAAGAAGGGCATATACAGGCAAGCTTCATGGCAGCTGGTGGCTTCTCGTTATCCAGACTGGACGGACGAACAGGTGAACAAGGAAGCTCAGTTTCAATTTGATCATATGGCCCGCAGGTTTTTGGTAGATACGCTGCGATACGCAAAAAAGCTCCGACCCCGCCAGCTCTGGGGGTATTACTTGTTACCGGACTGCTACAACTATGACTACTGGACTAACTGGAATAGTTATGATGGCAAGTGTCCAGATGCGGAGATGGTACGTAACAACCATTTATGGTGGCTGTGGAAGGAGAGTACCGCCCTTTATCCATCCATCTACCTAGGCTTTGCTCTTAGGTCTTCTGTAAAAGGACGTGAATATGTCCACTACCGGGTAAAAGAGGCCATGAGGATAGCACCACAACACAGAAGTTACTCTCTGCCTGTTTTCGTGTACACAAGACCCACCTACAGAGAAAACAACAAGCTTCTTTCACAGGTAAGACAACACAATGAGCGATGTACACCAGCAGAAAGGTCCCTCCTTCTCTGCCAATAGTGATCACCACCTACACAAAGGAGCAGGATGGTATAATAAGGATTTAGTCAAGTAAACCTATGGGGAGTCCTACAATTTACCCAACCCAGTCATTTTCCTAGCAATAAAGAGCTAGAAAGAACACCCTGAGGTCAGGATAGTGACAGCGATGGACAATGCATACTGATTGGGAACAGGCACTAGTAATCTTGTGATTGTTGTCACCCCATAACACAGCCATTCTCAACCAGGGTTCAGTGGGACCCTAGGGTTCCTTCAGAGGTCAATAGGGGTTCCATGAGCTGTGGCTGATTGACCTTCCATTTTGATAATGTCTGCATACTGTAGTTCTATCATGACACCTATTATTTTTTTAGCTCTCTAAAGGAGGGGCATTCTGACCATCAATGTAAGGAGCATTCTTCCCACTAATTACCACTAATTACCAATGCAAAGAGGTATTCTTTCTATTGGTCACCAATGTAAGGAGCCATTTTTCGACTGACCACCAATGTAAATAGCATTCTTCTCACTGACACTGATTACCAATTTAAGGAGGTATTCTTTCTACTGACCACCGATGTAAAAAGTATTCTTCCCAATGATGACTAACGTAAGGGAGCGTTTTTCCCATTGACCATCAATATAAGGCGCATTCTTCCCACTGATCACCAATGTAAGGAACATTCTTCCCACTGACCACCAATGTAAGGAGCATTCTTCCCACTGATCACCAATGTAAGGAACATTCTTCTCACTGATCACCAATGTAAGGAACATTCTTCTCACAGATCACCAATGTAAGGAGCATTCTTCTCACTGATCACCAATGTAAGGAACATTCTTCTCACTGACCGCCAATATAAGGGGCATTCTTCCCACTGACCACCAATATAGGGAGCATTTTTCCAATTGATTACAAATGTAAGGAGCATTCTTCCCACTGATCACCAATGTAAGGAACATTCTTCTCACTGACCGCCAATATAAGGGGCATTCTTCCCACTGACCACCAATATAGGGAGCATTTTTCCAATTGATTACAAATGTAAGGGGCATTCTTCCCACTGACCACCAATGTAAGGGACCTTCTTCCCCCTAACTACTAATGTAAGAGGCATTTTTCCCACTGATCATCAATGTAAGGAGCTTTCTTCCCACTGACCACCAATATAAGGGGCATTCTTCACTTTGACCGCCAATGTAAGTAGCATTTTTCCCACTGATCACCAATGTAAGGAGCATTTTTCCCACTGACCACCAATGTAAAGGACATTCGTCCTTCTGACCACCAATGTAAAGGAAATTCTTCCCACTGATCACCAATGTAAGGGACATTCTTCTCACTGACCACCAATGTAAGGAGCATTCTTTCTACTGACCACCTTATAACGGTCATTTTCCTCATTGATTCCTGTTGAATTAGTTTTAGTAAGGGTTACCTGACACCTGAATCATTTTAGGGATTCCTCTGGGCTAAGAAAGGTTAAGAAAGGCTGCCATAACAGGCAGGGCCGGGACAAGGGGTGGGCAGAAGGGAGAACAGAGGGGATTTTTGCCAGAAGGGGTGATTTGGGGGGGGGGGGATTGTACTGGGAGGGTAAAGTCAAAACAAGCGTAAATGAGTCCTGACATGACTGGTGTGACTCTTTAATTGGATGGTTCTATGCCCTCTTCTAGCGAGTGTACTAATGAGTTAGGGCCCATTCATACCTAGGATGGCACATTGTAGGGCATGTAGTAACATAATTACATTGGGCCCTTACTCCATCCTCATGTGTTATACTGGATTCTGAGTAAGATTTTTCCATTATATGGCAACATTTCTATAGACAAATGACCGGTCCCACCGTGTCCAGGGGGTGGGCTGGAAGGTTTCTATGTGATCTATTAGGTTTAGGATATCAATATTCTAATCAATGATTTTATATATTCTACCTTTAGATGGATCTCATCTCTACCATCGGAGAGAGTGCAGCGCAGGGGGCAGCTGGGGTGATATTTTGGGGTGATACAGGATACGGCACGAATGAGGTGAGTGTATGAAGACCCATATTGTGTGTTCTGATCCAGAGTTCTGTTCCTGTTTCAATTCTGTTTTTATTGAAAAATTTTAGATTTACATAACAAAAAAAGAAAAAGAAGAAAGACCAACGCTAATTTCATCCAATAGGTGCCAATAAGGAATATACCACATTATAATAATATATAAATCATAAAACATAAACATATACCAACACACTGCAGGGGCCTCTGAAACAAGAAAAAAAATGAATAAATAAATAAATAAACAAACAAGGGAAAGATAACCCATGGTGATACTCCAGACCTTTGATGGTGGACCCCGGAACCCCATACGTCCTGGCCACACTCCCCTACCACCCCCACACTCAAGGGAGGCGCGATCCCAAAACATCCAGGGCACCAAGGTCCGCCACCACCGCCCAAGATCACACATCCTTAAACCCTAATAAGAATATCCCTGCCTTATCTTCCTTCATCTCATTAGATAAAATAAAATATATAATTTCCTACTCCCTTTCTTCAACTCCCACAGTAATGTTAGATATATCACACAAAACACACGCACACACACACACACACACAAACACACAACACAAAAAATAAATGAAGAAAGGGAGAGAAAAAGAAAAAAAAAAAAAAAGATCATAATACTCAAAATAAAAAAACTACCCGAAATAGCTGCTCAAACCAGGATCGCCTCACTCAAACCGACTCGGCACTAGTTTCATTTCCTACTTCTAAACCACATATAGATTCCGTAGTTCAAGGGATTCCCTTAGCACTTTCCAAGAAGCCAAATTTGACGACATTGTTCATACGTGTCCAACTCCTGTGACAGGAGAATCTCCATCCTCTCAATATGGTCCATCTCTGAAACCCACTCAATCAACGATGGAGCATATGTCGACCGCCAGTGGCGCGGTATTACTGCCCTTGCAGCTGTCAACCAGTGTCTTAAAATGCCTTTTTTTAATGCTTTTGTACGAGCCAGGTAGGATGGATAATAAATTAATTTGTGGTGTGTCGGGAATAGTCACCCCAGTTGCACGAGTATGAAGCTGGAGTATCATGTCCCAAAAATTATGTACAGAAGGACATTCCCACCAAATATGTAATAACGAACCTTTGGCAGAATGACAACGCCAACACAGGTCAGAGACATTTGGATATATCCGGTGAAGCAAAACAACGGACATCTATACCACCGAGAGAGAAGCTTAAAATTTGTCTCTTGAGCCTTGGTTGCTAAGGACATACTATGTGTAAGGATAAACGCTTTTTCCCATTCCTCTGGTTTAATTTGGACATTCAAGTCCATATTCCACTTATTTGTAAACTCCGGGAGACATGTAGGGAGTCTTATGCCGCGTACACACGGTCGGACTTTTCAGCTACAAAAGTCCGACAGCCTGTCCAACAGACTTCCGGAGGACTTTCGGCAGACTTGCGGCGGACTTGTGGCAGACTTTCTAACGAACGGACTTGCCTACACACGACCACACAAAAGTCCGATGGATTCGTACGTGATGACGTACACCAGACTAAAATAAGGAAGTTCATAGCCAGTAGCCAATAGCTGCCCTAGCGTGGGTTTTTGTCCGTCGGACTAGCACACAGACGAGCGGATTTCGGGGTCCGTCGTAGTTACGACGTAAAGATTTGAAGCATGTTTCAAATCTAAAGTACGTCGGATTTGAGGCTAAAAAAGTACGTTGAAAGTCCGGAGAAGCCCACACACGATCGGATTACCAGCCAGCTTTAGTCCGTCAGCGTCCGTTGGACTTTTGTAGACGAAAAGTCCGACCGTGTGTACGCGGCTTTAGAATAAGAACCCTATACATTGCAGACAGGATATGTTCTGGTACAGTTTGGTGAAACAGAAGAGACTCAAAGGTATCTGGCTCTCTATTAAACACATCTATAGAAGGAAAGGAAGAAAGAAAAGACGTTAATTGCCGATATTCCAGCCAGTGTTTAATTGATTGTTGCTGAGTAGGGAGTTCTGTTCCTGGTCCAAGCCATTCATCTTAAATGAAACCTATCATGACAAAAAATGAATAGACTTCCATTTATGATTCCCTCCAGCAGTTTTTTTTTTTTTTTACATGTTGCTGCCACCCTAAACATGGATACCTGTCAACTTTACAAGCCAGTTACATTAAACAATAATGCAGCCAGTGAAAGTGAAACACCGGATATGCATGCTTTTTCTGGATTATAGAGTCAGAAAATGCTGCCTTAGTAGGCAATAGACCCTGAGCAGCGTAGATGGGGTAGGGGGTCAGGGGGGTCCAAATAGTAGGGTTACTGACTGTCCATTATAGGGAGAGACTGGAACAAGCTCCAGCAAAGACAGTTTCCAATCTGGCCACCTATGCACTTTGGTGGGGACAAGGGCCTCATCCCCACAACCCTTGCCCAGTGGTTGTGGGGGTCTGCGGGCAGAGGGCTTATCAGAATCTGGAAGTCTCCTTTAACAAGGGGACCCTCAGATCCCGACCCCCCTGTTTGAAATGGTAACGGGTACATTGTACCCCTACCATTTCACAAAAAAAGTGTCAAAATGTTAAAAAACCACAAGACACATCTTGGGACAAGTCCTTTATTAAAAAATAAAAAAATAAAAATGTCCCATGAAGTCCATTCATCTTCTTCTCTCGCTCCGCCAACAGACCGGAAAAAATAAATAAAAAAGATCCGCCTCCATGGTTGGCACCCGCCTTATGACACCTCAGCGCGATGACAGTTCTTTTATAACTGAGGGCGGGGCCAAACGGTGATGTACCCGGGTGACCACGCCCCCCTCTGACACACGGGGACTTCCCAATGGCTTCCCCATGGCATAAGAGGGGGGCAGGGCCACAAATGTTAACGGGTGGCCCCGCCCCCCTCTAACGCCACGGGGAAGCCATTGGGAAGTCCCCGTGCATCCTAGGGGGGCGGGGTCACCTGGGTACGTCACCGTGTGGCCCCACCCTCAGTTATAAAAGAACTGTCAACATGGGGACAAGGTGCCTTGGGGGGGACCCTCACGCAATTTTTTTTTTTACATTTTGGTTCGGGGTTCCCCTTAATATTCATACCAGACCTAAAGATCCTGGTATAGATTTTTGGGGGGACCCCCATGCCGTTTTTTTCACTGACTTTTATCTGTATTGCCGTGACCCGACAATTCATTATAGCCGCTAGTAGTTTTAAATGACTTTTTTTCCTTTAGAAATGTCATTTTGTGCAGGAACTGTTCTAAACACGGGGAAAATGTACAGGCATACTATAGACACCCCCCAGGTGCGAAATTTAAAGGAATATTTTACTTTTATTGTTTCTTTTTAAGCATTATTAAAATCACTGCTCCTGAAAAAACGACCATTTTTAAAACTTTTTTTTGCATTGATACAGGACCCGGGTCCCCAAACACTTTTTTATGACAATACCATGCATATAAGCCTTTAAAATTAGCACTTTTGATTTCTCCCATAGACTTTTAAAAGTTGTTCTGCGGGTTCCGAATTTGCCGCAAACACCCCAAATTGTTCGCTATTAGGCGAACAGGCGAACACCTGATGTTTGAGTCGAACTTACGTTCAACTCGAACATCAGGTTCATCCCTAGGGCTCAGAGTAAGACACCACGACACCTTCCAGTGGGCCTCCTACAACCCATACCCAATGGAGAGACGCCTTGGACCCACCTGTTAATGGATTTCATTGTGGAGTTACCCAACTCTCAGTGCAACACAGTTATCCTTATGGTGGTTGATCGGTTCTTGAAGTTGTCTCATTGTATTCCACTTAAGAAGTTGCCCACATCTAAGGAGCTGGCTTCCCTTTTTGCTCGAGAGATTTTTCGCTTATATGGGCTACCCAAGGTGATCGTCTTAGGCAGGGGTAGTCAGTTTGTGTCCCAGTTCTGGCAAGCCTTTTGTGCACAATTGGGAATTCAGCTGTCTTTCTCCTCTGCGTATCATCCGCAGTCTAATGGGGCTGCAAAACGAGCCAATCAGTCCTTGGAGCAGTTTCTATGTTGCTATATTTCTGACCATCATAACAACTGGTCGGACCTCTTACCTCGGGCAGAGTTTGCTCACAATAGTGCCTTGAATTCTGCTCCCAATTGTCCCCGTTTATGGCGAATTATGGTTTTCAACCATCCATGCTGCCTAACTCATTTGTTCCCCAGAGCATTCCTGCCTTAGAGGAGCATCTCCGTGGTCTTTGTGCCACTTGGATACAAGTCCAGGAGGCCTTGCGACATGCCAATGATAGGTAGGGACTCCATGCTGACCCCAGACGCCTGCCTGCGCCTTGTTACCGGGTTGGGGAGAGGGTCTGGCTGTCATCTCGCAACCTCCAACTCTGTGTTCCCTCACTGAAGATGGCTCCTCAGTTTATTGGGCCTTTCCGTATTCTCCGCAGGATTACCATAGTGGCTTACACTTTAGAACTTCCTTCCAATATGCCTATCTAAAATGTATTTCATGTCTCCTTATTAAAACCTTTGGTCTGCAACAGCTTCACCACCTCGGTGCCATGTCCTCACCCAGTACAGTTTGAGAACCATGAGGCGTATGAGGTACAGTCCATGGTTGACTTCCGTAGGTTTCGTTGGCGAATATAGTACCTGGTGCATTGGAAAGGGTACGGTCCGGAGGAACGCCCTTGGGTCTCACCCTTGGACGTTACATGTCCCTGTTCTACGCCCCGTCTTTTTTTGGTATTTCGGGGCGTCCTTGACGGTTTTGCCTCCGGGACTTGGCAGTGAGCTTCTCTTACTGAATATGCTTGGCGTGACTCTTCTCACAAGTTTACCCTGATAAAGGGACTTTCTTTTCAGTCCCGAAACGCATTGGTTCAAGTGGAAGATTGCGCGAATATATATGTTTTTGACAACTACACCTGCATATTTACTTTTTATATAATACTTGATTACATGTTGATTTCCTTTTTTGTATTTTGTACATTTGTATCAATAAAATAGTTTTTTACTACTCTGCTGCCGTTAAAGTCCCACCAACTATCTGAGGGGGTTACTTTATTGCCTTATATCAGGGATGGTGGCAACTTTCATGACCTAACTGGATGGTATCCCTTTTTATTCATGTCCCTGGTCTCCTCCGTGCGTTCCATAGATGTTTTCCCCTCAAACCTGGTGGTCCTCTGAGGGGGAGGGGTTGTTGTGGAGGGGGTACTGTCAGGGCTGGGCTCAGCCCTTCCTTTTCAGAGCTGGGCTCTCAGCTGTCGGTTAATTGCCAGCTCCTATTTCTCTACAGTGACTCACCTGTTGATAAAATCATGTTCGTTAGTCCTGCTGGTTACTTAAGCTGTTCAGTTCAGATCATCTCTGCCTTCGCCTTGGTCAACACATCCAGAGACTCTCTCCTGTGTATCTGTTGAAGACGCACTTGGCTGACGTTCCTTCTGGTTCCTGTTCCTGCTTGCTGTTCCACTACACTGATTCTCTGGTTTCCTGATTCCCTGGCCTGTCCTGAAGTACGCTGATCTCTGGCTCCCTGACGTCCTGGCTTGTCTGACTGTCCATTCCGGTTACCGAACTCTGGCTATAATTTGACTACGTTGCTCTGTTTACCTTTTACTATTATTAAACAAGTGTGATTTTAACCTCTCTGGCGGTATGATTATGTCAGATTCTTGATGCTGAAAGCGGTACAATTATTTTGCACGGAAATTTGGCGTTTTATATTGTAGACCTGTAATTATTAGGAATAACTCACTTAAATCTGTCCAAACAAGAGTCTAGTAGACATCCCGGGTATGATAAAGTTTGAAATATGAAATCATAAATTATAATATAATAAATAACTATAAATAATTATGACAAATAATAATATAATAATAATAAAATTTATTCAATAACGTAATCAAATCAAAAACACTGAAATTTGCTCAGTTGCAGAATTGTCGCTGTCATTACTTTCAGTGTTTGATGACGGATTTCCCCACAAATCACTATCGCTCAATTCTGCAAGCGATTCTAATTTATTATCGCTGTTTTCTTGCTGGTCTAAAACCACTTTTGATGTAAAGGGACGGTTTTGGTTGCTATGGACAATCTCCAGTTTCCAGGCAGAAAGAACAGTATATATAATATAAAACTGCATGCAGGGCACTGGACAGACCACTAGGGACAAAAGGGATGTGAAATAAATTGATACAGTAATGTAATCTGTAAGATTACAGTGTACTTTATGTGTTTTACTTTTTGAATTTGGCGCCGTTCTCCGTCCCCGTGCAATGCAACGCTCGCAGGGAACGGAGCTCGGCACCATGATAGATCGAGCGGAGGACGGCTCGCTCACACAGCGGGGAGACATCGCAGGATCCTGGGGACAAGGTAAGTAACATGTACCTGGATCCTGCGATACAATCCTGAGTGTGGCTCGGGGATACCGCTTTTGGTGCTGAAAATGCACCCCGAGCCATACTCGGGAATACCGCCGGGGGGGGGGGGTAACTGCACTTCTGTCTCAGTCTGATTCATGGTTTCTGACACTAGTTCAACCATAAAAATAAATAAATAATATCCTACAATCCTATGTACACAATCCTATACCCACAGTTGATCCAGAGGAAGGCAAAAAACCCCAGAAGATCAGGATCCAATTTGCTACAGCAGGGGAAAAAAATCCTTCCTGATCCCCTGAGAGGCAATCGGATTTTTCCTGGATCAACTTTACCTATAAATGTCAGTATCCAGTTATATTATATATAATATTTATATATATATATATATATATATATATATATATATATATATATATATATATATATATATATTAAGCAATCTACTGAGTTGGGCAGAACCACCTCTGGAGGGAGTCTATTCCACATTTTCACAGCTTTTACTGTGAAGAAACCTTTCTGTATTTGGAGCCGAAATCTCTCTTCCTCTAGGCGTACAGAGAGTGCCCCCTTGTCCTGTGTGTTGACCGTAAAGTGAATAACTCAACACCAAGTTCACTATATGGACCCCTTATATATTTATACATGTTGATCATTTCCCCTCTTAGGGGGAGAAGAGGAAAAAATCTTGGGACTTTATATGAAGCACATAACTCAGTCAGATGAACCAATCAATGTATAACATAGATAATTATTACAAAAGGTGTACATACACACGTAAGGTTGTAAAAAATAATAAATACAATAATATAATATTAGATCTCATTAGATAAATAGAATTCTAAATAATTCATGATAGAACAAATGTCTCAACATATTGTGCATAGTAGTTATGGTATAATATAGTAATGGATTTCAATAAATAAGACCTGAACAATTCATAATATAAGACACATGTCTCGACATCTTGGTACATGGTAATAGACCTATGGTATGTAGACTGCAATTGTAATGGTAGCATATAGGCATAAAAGCAATAAGAAATTGGTTCATTCTAGTAGACTGTAATATAGTAGATATTGGACATAAAAACTGTGACGTAGGATCATAAAACAGCTCTACGCGTTTCGTGGTTACATTACCACTCGTCAGGAGAAGATGCATAGTTTTGGGGTTATCTATAATAGAAAATGCCAAAGAAAAAAAAAAAAGATAATAGAAAAGAATGTAAAACACAGAAGGAAGAGGGGGAACATAGAATGTCCCAAACACTCTCACCTATCTGTAGTATATGGGTACGGCTGTTGGTAGTATTAATGGTAGAAGGCACTGTAGGGGACGTTGTTCCCGGGAGCTTACTTGGTAAAGACTTTGTTCCCATCTTAAATATAGGCACCACATTCCAGCCATTAATGAGTCCCTAAAAATTTGATACAATGGCTTTGAAATGACAGAGCTCAATTCTTTTAGGATCCGTGGGTGGATGCCATCTGGTCCAGGTGCTTTATCCACCTTTATTCTGTCTAAATATTTCTGGACCATATCACTTTTGAGCCATTGTGGATTGGGTCACTACCGCCCCCATTATGGACATGAGCTCCCCCACGCCCCTTTGTATACACAGAACTGAAGAATGTATTTATTGTATTTAATACATTTGCCTTCTCTTTGTCCCCAGTCACCCACTCTAGATTGTTTTGTAAAGGGCCCACATGCTCAGACCTGACCTTTTTACTATTAATATATTTGAAGAATTTTTGGGGTTTGTCCTACTATCTTTTGCAATCTATCGCTCGTTTTGAATTTTTGCATCCTTGATTACCTTTTTACATATTCTGTTATATTCTTTGTAACATTTAAACGACAACAGTCTTCCTTCATTTTTATATTTTTTTAAAGCTCTTTTCTTATTGTTTATAGCTTCTTTTTTTAACTTTGATTGGGAATATACTTTGTAGTGAGTTCACATACAGTCTTTTGAAAGGTTTGCCATTTCTGTTCTGTGTTCATCAATGCCAATATTTTCACCCCCCAGTCCAAGTCCTGGAGAGCAGCCCTCATCCTTGGAACATTTGCTCTCTTAAAGTTAAGTGTTTTTATCTTTCCTGTATGTGTTTTTTGCTTACAGCTGACATCAAATGAAATCATGTTATGGTCACTTCTACCCAGGTGTTCCTTTATCTGAACATTAGTAATAAGCTCTGCATGGTTTGAGATTACCAGGTCCAACAGAGGGTCATTCCTAGTTGGGGCCTCAATAAACTGGACCATAAACTTGTCCTGTAATAGGTTTATAAATTTTTGCACTTTAACAGCCCCAGCATTGCCATTACTCCAGTTAATTTCCAGGTAGTTAAAATCCCCCATTATTATCACTGTCCCAGCCCTTACAGCCCTTTCCATCTGTGCAAGGAGCTGAGTCTCCACCTCCTCAATAACATTGGGTGGTCTATAACAAACTCCAATGATTAACTTTGAACTACGCCCATCTATATGTAGTTCCACCCATAATATTTCAGACTCATCACGCTCTCCATCAATTAGGTCCTCATTCACACTTGCTTTGGGATCTCTGCTCACATAGAGACAGAAGCCGCCACCTTTTCCTTCTTTTTTTTGCATAGCCAGGAATATTAATAGCCCAGTCATGTGAGGAATGAAGCCAAGATTCAGCAATACCGATTACATCATAGCTCTCCTCATGCACCAGAGCTTCCAACTCACCTATTTTGCTTGGCAGACTTCTGGCATTGGTGAACAAGCACTTTAATGCACTAAAAGTGTTCTTGCATAGCAAGACAACTTACTGTTATCTCATATATATTATTATTATTATTATAGCCAAATTTACCACCCTAACTCCTCCCACAGCTTTTACACTACATAGACCAGGGGTCTTCAAACTGCGGCCCTCCAGGTGTTCAGGAACTACAATTCCCATCATGCCTAGTCATGTCTGTGAATGTCAGAGTTTTACAATGCCTCATGGGATGTGTAGTTCTGCAACAGCTGGAGGGCCGTAGTTTGAGGATCCCTGACATAGACAGTAATATACCGAAACGTGCGGATTGTTCCAGATTGCTGTGCTATTACTTTGTGGAACGTTTCGCCGAATGGTTCACGAAATATTGACGTTTTTGAGGCGAAATCGGTCCCATAGGAATGAATGGCGAAATGTTCAAAACTACAGTGGCAGGTGACAAAAGCGGACAACCCCATGATCAGCCAAAAAATTTATGACCACCCCATTATCAGCCAAAACATTATGACCACAACATGATCAGCCAAAACATTATGACCACCCCATGAAAAAAAAATCATTTTTGAAAAAAAAAATCATTTTGAAAAAAAAAAAAATTTTTTGAAAAAAAAATATTTTTGAAAAAAAATAATTTTTGAAAAAAAAATCATTTTTTGAAAAAAAAATTTTTTTGAAAAAAAAAAATCATTTTTGAAAAAAAAATAAATAATTTTTGATTATTCTCTCTGGAGAAGAGACGCTTGAGAGGGGATATGATTTCAATTTACAAATACTGTACTGGTGACCCCACAATAGAGATAAAACTTTTTCGCAGAAGAGAGTTTAATAAGACTCGTGGCCACTCATTAAAATTAGAAGAAAAGAGGTTTAACCTTAAACTACGTAGAGGGTTCTTTACTGTAAGAGCCGGAAGGATGTGGAATTCCCTTCCACAGGCGGTGGTTTCAGCGGGGAGCATTGATAGCTTCAAGAAACTATTAGATAATCACCTGAATGACCGCAACATACAGGGATATACAATGTAATACTGACATATAATCACACACATAGGTTGGACTTGATGGACTTGTGTCTTTTTTCAACCTCACCTACTATGTAACTATGTAGCTCTTTCAGCTAATGATGGGACTTCTTCAACTTTTTTACTACTAATTATACTTTTTAAAATATTAAGCTTTTTAACACTTTTCACAGTTACTCCAGCCACTCCAGTTGTAAACTACTGTAGGTGGAGGCAAGAACACTTCACACAATTTCCCCAGAAATTGTAGCTTTTCTAGTTACATTTTGCTCTGGTGTTTTTCATATCTCTTTTAGTAGTACAAATGGCATTATAATTTCCAATGGTCGTTTGCAACATGGGAACTTTCTTGTCACCTGCCATAACCCTCCCCCCCATCTATCCCTATTCCACCCTCCATTAATATCTGACCCCTTATTGTTGTATAAGTGCATATTGTTTTCTTCTTTTTCTTCTCCTGGCTTTGTTTTTGAATTTGAATTGCCCACTCACTTAGCCCGTGATTGCTTGTTATGGTTGTATTTTTGCTGCTATTACTGCTGCTGACTCTCCTATCACCCTCTGTCACCTGCTCCCTATCACTTTCTCTAGTCCCCCCCCCCAGCACCTAGTTTAAAAGCCCCTTCAGAGTTACTGACTGTCCATTATAGGGAGAGACCGGAACAAGCTCCAGTAAAGACAGTTTCCAATCTGGCCATCGATGCCCTTTGGATGTGCTGTTCTGATATTAGCGATTACAATGTCATGCCGCTGTTTCCATCTCCCTCCACCCTCCAGGCTGCTTCAGTGAAAATCTCTCCTCCAGGCGCAGTAAATCCCGCCTGCTACTGTACGGGGCTTTGTTTTTGTGACATGAGGAATATGTCACAAATATGTCACAAATATGTGTCAAAACAGGTGTTAAGGAAGAATTGAATGAATGGAAGGGGAGAAAGAGACCTTGGTCTGTGGGAGGGCATGAGAACAATACGTCTGCTCGCGGTATCAGGATAGCAGGTGTGCGAGCGCCGCCGAAGGTGCGTGCCCGCGCCCACGGCACAGCGGGGGTGCCGATGCTCGTGGCCGACGTTCGCGATGACCGCCGGCCACAAGCGATCGCGGGCACGAGAGACAGAACAGGGAGGTGTGTGTGTGTAAACACACAAATCCCTGTTCTGTGAGGAGAGGCGTGACAGATCGTGAGTTCCTTTTAGCTAGGAACCACGATCCGTCACTTCCTCTAGGTCGGTCCCCTCCCCCCTACAGTTAGAAACACAAACAGAGAACACACATAACCCCTTGATCGCCCCCTAGTGTTAACCCTTTCCCTGCCAGCAACATTTTTACAGTAATCAGTACATTTTTATAGCACGGATCGCTGCATAAAGGCCAATGGTCCCAAAAATGTTTCAAAAGTGTCCGATGTGTCTGCCATAATGTCGCAGTCCCGATAAAAATCGCAGATCGCCGCCATGACTAGTAAAGAAAAAAATAATAGTAAAAATGCTAAAAAAAAACTATCCCCTATTTTGTAGACGCTATAACTTTTGCGCAAACCAATCAATATATGCTTATTGCGTTTTTTTTTTCTACCAAAAATATGTAGAAGAATACATATCGGCCTAAACTGAGAAAAAAATTAGCTTTTTAAAAAAAAAAAAATGGGGATATTTATTATAGCAAAATATTGCAATTTTCTTTTTCAAACGTTTTTTGCAAAATAAAAGAAAAAGGACCGAAAATTTAAAAAAAAAAAAAGCGTTTTTCTTCGTTTCTTTTACAAAATTTTGCAAATAAATAATCTTTCTTCACAAATTTTGGGTCAAAATGTATTCTGCTACATTCCTTTGATGAATATAACCCAAATCAGTGTTTATTATTTAGTCTTTAGAAAACTTGTAGAGTCCACAAACTATGGGGTATACACTATATTACTAAAAGTATTGGGACACCTGCCTTTACATGAACTTCAATGTCATCCCAGTCTTAGTCCGTAGGGTTCAATATTGAGTTGGCCCACCCTTTGCAGCTATAACAGCTTCAACTCTTCTGGGAAGGCCGTCCACAAGGTTTAGGAGTGTGTCTATGGGAATGTTTGACCATTCTTCCAGAAGCGCATTTGTGAGGTCAGGCACTGATGTTGGAAGAGAAGGCCTGGCTCACACTCTCTGCTCTAATTCATCCCAAAGGTGTTCTATCAGGTTGAGGTCAGAACTCTGAGCAGGCCAGTCAAGTTTAGTCTAAATTTGACATACTGAGTGTTATCTGATCATTATATGATCTCTACAAACATTTCTAATCTGGTTCTCTTCCCCCCGCAGGAAACCTGCCTGAAGATTACGTCATTCCTAGGGGAAGATTTGGGTCGATACATTGTCAACGTCACCACCGCGGCCTCCCTCTGCAGCCAGGCGCTCTGCGGTGGAAACGGAAGATGCCTGCGCAAAAGACTCATCAGTAACGTCTTTTTACACCTCAACCCCGCCAACTTCCGCATCGTTCGAGCACCTCCAGGGTCCAACGCGTCGGTTCCAATGTGGGCCGAGGGCCGACTGTCGTCAGAGGATGTTGATTTTCTTCACGAACATTTTCGATGTCAGTGTTACCTGGACTCTCCCGGAAACACCTGCAGCATTAAGTATCGCAATGCTGCAGAACCCATGGGTCGTGCAGGGGCTGTGTACAGTCCTGGATATTAATGGATCTCTTCAGTGGCGGCTGGTGCTCTAAATTTTTTTCGGGGGCGCAAACAAACTGAAAAATACTGAAACACCCCCCCGCCCATCAATTGCAGCTTTACTTTGCCCATCAAATGCAGCCATTGTGCCCGTCAAATGCTTCCACTTGTGCCCATCATATGCAGCCACTTGTGCTCATCAAACACAGCCACTTGTGCCCATGATATGCAGCCATTGTCCCCATCAAATGCAGCTACTGTGCCCAAACGCAGCCACTTGTGCCCATCATATGCAGCCATTGTGCCCATCAAACGCAACCACTGTGCCTATCAAATGCAGCCACTTGTTCCCATCATATGCAGCCATTTGTGCCCATCAAATGCAGCCACTTGTGATCATCATATGCAGCCACTTGTGACCATCATGTGCAGCCACTTGTGCCCATCATATGCAGCCATTGTGCCCATCAAACGCAACCACTGTGCCTATCAAATGCAGCCACTTGTTCCCATCATATGCAGCCATTTGTGCCCATCAAATGCAGCCACTTGTGCCCATCATATGCAGCCATTGTGCCCATCAAACGCAGTCACTGTGCCCATCAAATGCAGCCACTTGTTCCCATCATATGCAGCCACTTATGCCCATCATATGCAGCCACTTGTGTCCATCATATGCAGCCACTTTATGCAGCCACATGTGCCAGTCAAATGCAGCCACTTGTGCCCGTTAAATGCAGCCACTTGTGCCCAGTATATGCAGCCACTTGTGCCCATCATATGCAGTCATTAAGCCCACCGACCCCCACACTCGTGGGGCTCGCGGCTCTGGCAGCACCCCCCGCATACGCGCGCAGCTCTGACAGAGGGGACTTACCGCAGCAGCTCCTCTCCAAATGCACCAGAGGGGCAGTGACCTCCGCTCCAGCGTGTCTCCTCTGCTCCTCCTCTTCCTAAGCACCAGGCGTCCAATAGGGTGGCCTGGTGCTTTGGCCAATCAGGAAACAGGTCTGATGCCCTGCCTCCTGATTGGCGGGGAGGAAGGTAATTGTGAAAGTAGCGAAAATGAATTCACTAACGTCACACAATTGGGTGTGATCAGGGCGCACGCTCTGTGCCCTGAGCCCACCCTATTTTGAAGCCTATTAGAGCCTCCGGCTCTAATCTGGTACTTCAACAAGTACCACCCCTCCCACCCCCGCCATAGGAATCAATGTGTCTGGCGTCCTGAAAGGGGCCGGGCGCATGGATTGGGGGGGGGGGGGCGCCCGTGCGCCCACATTGCACGGGCCGCCACTGCATCTCTTGTTGGTGCTGCTGGAACGGGACACTTTGAGAAGCTCAACTGTAGTAAAGCCAAATGATTTCCAAACTGTGGCGTTAATAAGGTTTCCAAATGTAGCAATAAAGTGTACCTGTCATGAAAGAAATAAAGGGGTTTCCACTGCTCACCTCCTTCTGAAAATGCTGCCTGCCTTCTGTTCTGACTCTTTAGTAATCACCCGTTTAGAGTCAATGGGTTCAATTCACTAAGAGTTAAATAACGCTGAAAATAAAATAACACATGTGGAAGCAATTGTGCAAATGTTCAATTCACTAAGTATTGTGCGGGAAATAACTACCATGGTAAAGTTTTGATAATGAGGTGATTGCCACATATTTTCATGCAGTAATTTATCGCTAGGGATGGGCTCGATGTTCGAGTCGAATGTAACGAACATATGGGGCGCTCGCGGGAAGTTCGCCCGCCGCAGAGCTCCCCATAATGCACTGCGAGACCCCAGTACATTGATGGCTGCTGATTGGCCAAAGCATGGACTTGACCTGCATGTTTTGGCCAATCACAGTGCGATGTGCTGTGAGAGCCATGAATGACCAAAGGCAGGGTGCCTTTGGCCAATCATGGCTCAGGGGCTATGTCCACGCCCCACACTATATAAGGCTGTTGGTTACACGGTGGCTGTATATAGTGAATAAATGGAGTTTAGGCAGGTAGTTAGTGTAGTGTGCTGTCAGTCAGTGTAGTGTATATAATACAGTTCAGAGTATATAGTGCAGTTAGTGTAGTATATATAATACAGTTCAGAGAATATAGTGTAGTCCGTATAGTATATATATAATACGGTTCAGAGTATATAGTGCAGTTAGTGTAGTATATATAATACAGTTCAGAGTATATACAAAAGAACAACCTAGTGCACAAGGCACAATATGACCCCTCAGGATTTTAAATGACGGACCAAATGTATAGTGAAAAAAAAAAAATATTTATTATTTACAATATGTAAATCAAGTGGCATTCAAATATCAAATAGTTTATCGTAAAAATGTTAACATTATAGACATGAAACTTCGCTGCCCTATACAGAGGTTCTGGGCTAGCAGAGATCAGTGCCGGAAATGACGCCTGGCACGTTTCGGACGATGACGTCCTTCTTCAGAGGCTTAGTGTCACCTATAACAATCGTTTAGTTTTTCTACAATGTGAATATAATAAAAGATTAGTACAACAATAATGAAAGTAAAAAATAGATTGCTTATTAGAGTTACACTTTAAACAATGGTTCACATGCTGAACCATGGTTCATAAAAATAGGACAATGGGTTGAAGATACTTACACAAGCAGATTGACCTACACTGGACACATGGGGAGATGGAATAAACGTCTATGCCAATCTAGGGTCCGCAGGCGGCAAGGACCACTCCAGATTGGTACAGAGGGGCACAAGGGCCAGTCACAGCAGCACAGATCTGGGGGTGGGAGGGTGAAACCCACTGCAAGAGCACCCAACCAAAAGGTGATTAAAATCAGTAATGGCTGACCGGCCACTATGGAATGTATACCACTGTTTGACTGGTTGTAAGTCTGTAGGTTTAAACACAAAGAAAACGGCAGGATAATATGAGTGCAATACTTAGCACTGACAGTGCCGCCTGCGGACCCCAGATTAGCATAGACGTTTATTCAATCTCTATATGGCTGAGGGAACTCCACGAATAGTTGGATCAGTGTGGTGTAATTATACACCTACACCCTGCATAAGGGGTAAGTAAATGTAAAGGTCCACCTGTATGAGGACAAACCTCTAACCGGTGACACAAGAGGATGAGTCCACAGTGGTGGTCTTGGTTACACCAATAAATTTAAAAAAATTAATAAATAATATTTAACCAGTGATAATAGTGAATCCAGCCTCGTATAAATCCAAAATACTAAAACATAAGTCCAGAATTAATCATAAGTGAAAACTCTATATGTGTAACCTTAAAGCGGAGGTCCGCCGAAAAAAAAATATATTAAAAGCCAGCAGCTACAAATACTGCAGCTGCTGACTTTTAATATATGGACACTTACCTGTCCAGGGAGCCCGCGATGTCGGCAGCCCAAGCCGATCCGTCCTTCGGCTCTCGGCTGCTGCCGCCGCCATCCTCGGTAAGGGAATAGGGAAGTGAAGCCATGATGGCTAGTCTTATGCCGCGTACACACGGTCGGACTTTGCAGCTACAAAAGTCGGACAGTCTGTCCGACATACTTCCGGCGTACCTTCGGCGGACTTGGGGCAGACTTTCTTACGAACGGACTTGCACACACACGACCACACAAAAGTACGCCAGTTTAGTACGCTGTGACGTACACCAAGTCCGACGAGACTATAAAACGGAAGTTCAATAGCCCGTACGACACCCTTTGGGCTCCTTCTGCTAATCTCGTGTTTATCTCGTGTTAGTAGAAGTTTGGTGAGAGACGATTCGCGCTTGTGAGACTCGTATTTTTCAGTTCGTTTTAACTGTTGTTCAGTCTGTGCTTGTGAGGTTTGTATCTGCTTTTCAGTGCGTTTGGTCAGTTGGCATTGAGAAATCTTTGTTTTATTGGCCGCTCGTTCCTGATTTTCAGGTCGTTCTTCACAGGCCTTGCTGTTCTTCAGTGCGTTCTGTTTAGTGCGTTCTGACCAGCCGACCGTTTTGAAGCCATGTTACCTGTACGTACTCGTCGTAGAGCTCGTGCATTGTATGTGCTTGGTGCTGTAGTTTATTCTTCAGCCCAAGACCAGTCCATGAACAGGGCGAGGAGGAGTTCATGGACCAAGAATTGGTTGCTTCAGCGTGACCAGTTCTGTCACATGCCTTTGCTCCGTGAGATCCGTGAGAATAATCCTGAGGATTTCAGGAACTTTCTCCGGATGACGGACCCCGTTTTTGATCGTTTGGTGGCTTTGCTGACCCCCTATATCAGCAGGCAGGATACCTGCATGAGGCAAGCCATCACTCCGGAGCAGAGGCTGGTCGCTACCTTGCGGTATTTGGCCACAGGGAGAAGCCTGCAGGACCTTAAGTTCTCGACAGGCATCTCCCCCCAGGCTCTGGGGATCATTATCCCAGAGACCTGTTCTGCCATCATACAGGTCCTGCAGAAGGACTATATTAAGGTAAGATATTTTTATTTTATTAGCATCACATGTTCTTTTATGTAATCTTTGATAAAGTAATGTATTTCTTGCTTCAAACACTACTTCCCATCATTGCAATATAGTGTGAATGTCCCCTTTTTATCCTCACACATGCTGGGATTTTTTCCTGTTATTTTTTGGCATGCATGTATAGTTTCCTTCAATAACCTTCCCAGCATGAAGTGATGGGAACATATCCACCTAGTCTACTCATTTTGAATGTATTTTGTTGGAGTGTATTTAGTGTGCTTAGAATTAGCAATTAGCTAGATTTCACAACCCCCCCCCCCCACCTGAACTCACTCCAAATAGTGTGCTGCTAATTAGCAATTAGCTAGATTTCACAACCCCCCCCCCCACCTGAACTCACTCCAAATAGTGTGCTGCTAATTAGCAATTAGCTAGATTTCACAACCCCCCCCCCCCCACCTGAACTCACTCCAAATAGTGTGCTGCTAATTAGCAATTAGCTAGATTTCACAACCCCCCCACCCCCACCCTCGTTAAAATTTGCTTGAATGTTCTGTGGTGTTGATTTGTCTAAAGCAAATCTATGTTGCACTTTGCAAAATGCATGTGCACTCTACAAGTGCATTTGTTCCAGTGCTTTAGTAAATGAGCAGAAGCTCTGCTGATTTCCATCATCAAATCATATGCAAGCCTCAAAGTGTTTTCATTAATTGCCCTTGCATGTGATTGTGTACTGTTAGCAACATGAATGCCTTTTGACATTACCTCATTTACTGTAAGCTGGTTTGCAACTGCACCTGCAGAGTGCGACAACTGCAGTCTTGTAGCCTTTGTTATCCCTAAATTCCTGCGTGTTGTTAAAGTAATTTTTTTTGGGGATTTCACAACCCCCTAAAATGTAATCAATGTTCTATCAGAGGGGGTGAGCAATCTGATAAGTGTGCCTTTTTCCATATTAGTTATTCCAGAAGAATTAAATTATTGAATGTTATACTGATGCTGGGGAATAATGTTTTTAATTGTCTAATTTTCTTGCAATGTTAGCTTCCAAATTAATTGATTTTTGTTTTCTTGTTTGATTCCCCAGTTTCCTTCAACGCCACAGGAATGGCAGACTGTGGCATCCCATTTTGCAAGCCGTTGGGACTTTCCCAATTGTGGAGGGGCTATAGATGGGAAACATGTCCACATTGTGCCACCACCCCATTCGGGGTCATATTATTTTAATTATAAGGGGTTCCACAGTATTGTTTTAATGGCGGTGGTGTCGGCACACTATGATTTTTTATATGTGGACGTGGGGAAGAATGGCCGGATGTCGGATGGAGGAGTATTTGCCCAGACGGAGTTCTGCCAGCGTCTCCAGAGTGGTGGCCTGGGATTGCCACCTGATGAGGATAACGTGGAAGGACTCCCCTTTGTCTTCATTGCCGATGAAGCCTTCGCTCTGAGCAAGCACCTCATGAGGCCATTCCCCCAAAGAACCCTCACCCCGGAGAGGAGGGTTTTTAATTACCGGCTGGCCAGAGCTAGAAGAGTGGTTGAGAATGCGTTTGGAATTCTGGCCAGCCGGTTCCGCCTGTTTCAAACAGCCATTAATTTGGCGGAATACAAACTTAATTTTATAATTTTATCATGCTGCATTCTGCACAACTTTTTAAATAAGCATTCAGCCAATTATATAGGCACAGTTGGGCCTGAGGCCGGACAAATAGAAGCCAACCTTACAGGCCTGGATACTGTCCGTACTGGCTTGGCCCCCCAAAGTTCCCGTCAGGTTAGACAGCAATATGTTGATTATTTTATGGGTAGGGGGGCCATTGCAATGGGCCAGGATATATAATTTTTTTTACAATAAAAAAAATATTGCTGAAATCTGGCATTATATTTATTGCTTGCCTTTCTTTTGGGCTGTCTCCTAGGTTATGGTCGAGCAGTTGTAGTGCCAACTGTATTTGAATTTTAAAAATGTATAAATAAGCTCCATTGCCACTGTAAACAACTTTTTGACAATTATAACCAAACTGATACTGAGCCTTGAAATAACAAACCACACATTTGTTAAAATCCTATAAAAGGAGATGTTTTTATTAATGGTTGGTATGCATTCAGTTCTGCATTTAGTATAAAATGTTCCGAGACAAAAATATAATGGTATCTTAATGATGTAGCAAAATATAATTATATTGAAATATTTCTACCTAATCCACAAAAAAATATTTTGGGCTTTTGGATTTTCAAAAACAGGCTTTGTTTTTGGAAAATCAAGTTTTTTATTTTTTTTTTTTGTTTTTTTAAAATCAATTTTTTTTTTTTTTTTGGTTTTTTAACATTAATTTTCTTAATTTTTTTGGTGTTTTCAAATCAATTTTTTTTACTTTTTTTGGTTTTTTAACATTAATTTTCTTAATTTTTTTGGTGTTTTCAAATCAATTTTTTTTACTTTTTTTGGTTTTTTAACATTAATTTTCTTAATTTTTTTGGTGTTTTCAAATCAATTTTTTTTTTTTTTTTTGGTTTTTTAACATTAATTTTCTTAATTTTTTTGGTGTTTTCAAATCAATTTTTTTTACTTTTTTTGGTTTTTTAACATTAATTATTTATTCGATTTTTTGGTGTTTTAAAATCAATTTTTTTTTTTTGTTTTTTAACATTAATTTTTTGAATTTTTTTTGGGTTTTTTAAAATCACTTTTTTTTTTTTTTTGGCTTTTTTAAAATCACTTTTTTTTTTTTTTTTTGGTTTTTTAAAATCACTTTTTTTTTTTTTTTGGTTTTTTAAAATCACTTTTTTTTATTTTTTTGGTTTTTTAAAATCACTTTTTTTTATTTTTTGGGTTTTTTAAAATCACTTTTTTTTTTTTTTTGGGTTTTTTAAAATCACTTTTTTTTATTTTTTGGGTTTTTTAAAATCACTTTTTTTTTTTTTTTGGGTTTTTTAAAATCACTTTTTTTTTTTTTTTGGGTTTTTTAAAATCACTTTTTTTTTTTTTTTTGGTTGTTTTTTAGAAAATCAATTTTTATTTTTTTGTGGATTTTTGACAGCCCTCCTTTTTGACATTAGGTTAAACAGCCATTTATGTTATGCCAAAAAAACAAAGAGAAGACCCAGAATGGGGTCAGCAAAACAGGAAATGAAGGACATGATTGATGTTTTGGGGTTTAAAAAAGGGCATTTAGATTCGACCCAAAACATCAATCATGTCCTTCATTTCCTGCTGCATACGATCCAGCCTATTACGCATTTGATCCATGTCTTGATTCCAGGCCATTATTTGACCAATTAGACGTTGGGCACTTTCCGAGGTGAAATGCTCACTTCTTGTTGTTCCTAAAGTGGAATGAAACCAAAAAATGTCTTTACAAATATGCACACATACATAGTTTACCTTACCAGAAATAAAGCTGTTGTCTCAGACACTGACCTGGTGGGGTGGCCATGTAGCCTAATTCCTCCACATCCTCGGGGGTGTCACTGTTGCTTGAATGAAGCAGATCCCCTAAAATAGAGTAGACAAATTCAATTAAACAAAAGGCAGCCATGCATAGATTAACGTAAGCTGGTGTGTCAGACACTCACCTGGTGGGGTGCCCATGTCGCCCACCTCTCCTTCCTCCACATCGTCAATGGGACTTGGACTGATTGCCCAATCCTGTTTTGCTTGTGGTGGACTGTGTTCTTTTGGTTGGCTGAGTGATTTTTCCCCTATGTGAAACAAAAAATGAGTAATCTAATTAGCACACAGATATTTTAGGACATAATAATTTTCCAACATTTGTAGTGAAGTGGTTTGTGTAGAGTTCCTATTTTAGTTTAATATTTAAAATTATTAAAGACATACCGGATAGATAAGATATCAATATCTCAAAATATAGTTAATAATCTTTTGATCTCTCTCTATATCTGTAACAAAATCTCTAAATATCTAACTAAATGTAAATCCAAAAAATTAAGAGAATTTCAAATAGATATATAATATATATATATATATATATATATATATATATATATTTATATTTTTATATTTTTTTATATTTATATTTTTATATATTTATATTTTTATATTTTTTTATATTTATATTTTTATATATTTATATTTATATTTATATTTATATTTTTATATATTTATATTTTTATATTTTTTTATATTTATATTTTTATATATTTATATTTATATTTATATTTATATTTTTATATATTTATATTTATATTTATATTTATATTTTTATATATTTATATTTTTATATTTTTTTATATTTATATTTTTATATATTTATATTTATATTTATATTTATATTTTTATATATTTATATTTTTATATTTATATTTAGATATTTATATTTATATATAGATATATATAGATATATTTAGATATAGATATATATAGATATATAGATATATAGATATATATATAGATATATAGATATATAGATATAGATATAGATATAGATATAGATATATAGATATAGATATATAGATATAGATATAGATATAGATATAGATATAGATATAGATATAGATATAGATATAGATATAGATATAGATATATATAGATATAGATATGTAACGAGGTTTCTTCAAAGATCGTTTAGAACGATGAACAAAAATCGTATAGAAAGGAAAAGCACATGGAGCAGTATACAAGGTAATAAACACAAGAGAAAAACACGACAAGTACTTACTTTTTTTAAGAACTTTCCGGATACGTCGGTATTGATCCGGCTCCCTGATTTTCAGGTCAGACCATCTTTTGCGCAATTGATCCTTGGAGCGCTGGACCCCAAATGATGCCTGCAAAGTGTCCACGACCTTTGCCATGATTTTGGCCTTGCGCAAATTTGGCCGTGCGTACGGCCCATAATTGCCATCATAGTCGTCTTTGCGAAGAATGGCCACCATCTCCACCATCTCTTTGAAACTCATATTAGAGGCCTTAAATCTAGGCCTCACAGATTTGGTTGACGTTCCAGACGTTCCAGCCTGCGGGCTGTCTCCACTACCTGAGGTCGTCAACATTTCAGGTGTCTCCGCCATTCTTTAACTCCACTACGCGCCGTAACAAAAAAGGGGCGGAGAACATGAGTTCATTTCGAACGTCAGGGGCGGGCGACGCAGGCGGAGTTTCACACATGCGTAGTGTATAAAGGAGGGCCTTTCGCGCGTGTCGTACGTACGTTCTGTGCGTCAAATTAGGGGGCGGAGAACATGAGTTCATTTCGAACGTCAGGGGCGGGCGACGCAGGCGGAGTTTCACACATGCGTAGTGTATAAAGGAGGGCCTTTCGCGCGTGTCGTACGTACGTTCTGTGCGTCAAATTAGGGGGCGGAGAACATGAGTTCATTTCGAACGTCAGGGGCGGGCGACGCAGGCGGAGTTTCACACATGCGTAGTGTATAAAGGAGGGCCTTTCGCGCGTGTCGTACGTACGTTCTGTGCGTAGGTGATAGTGGACCAGGACGTTCCAAAACGAAGGTAATTTGAGATATATATTTTTTTGGGGGGGGGTTTATGGTCATGACTTTGTAGCAAGCGGCCTATATGGCTTGATAGATTGATGAGGCCTACATAGGGAGAAGATGATGAGGGGTTAGCAGAAACATATAATAAGTTTTTTTGGTCTTGTGACTTTCTCTTTTCCAGATATAATGAATCCCCTATTGAAGGATCCAGAGTTCCTTACTTCTTTTATTTCAAAGTATCGAGAGATGAGGAATTTGTGGGAGGTGAAACACCCTCAGTATTATAACAAGCATGTGAGGAAGTCAACGCTGGAGAGACTTCTGTCCTTTGTCCAGGAGACCATCCCTGGAGCAACAATGGAGACAGTGTACAAGAAAATTGGGGTCTTGAGGAACATGTATAAAAGGGAGCATAGGAAGATCCAGGAATCAAGGAGATCAGGAGCATCAGCAGATGATGTTTATGTACCCAGGCTGTGGTACTACAAACAACTCCGTTTTCTTGATGACCAGAATGAAGCCAGGGCATCACTTTCAACCCTTCCCTCCACCCTTCCCTCCACCCTTCCCTCCACCCCAGCAGAGGCTGATGAGGAGCAAGCTGGGTCTTCCATCCTGGATGAACCGGATATGACCATCTGGAGTCAGGTAAATTATTTTAACAAAGATTTACTGTACTAATATTAATGATGTTAACTGGATGTTATAATTGTCTCAAATAATTTAGCACTCCAAATTGTGTATACATATCAAATGATAGTAGTGACTAAATATGTTTGGCACCTGCTTGAAATAATTAGGGTGTCTGATTAGACTCTTTTATTAAAGAGATGTATTCACATTGAATTTGCTAGTCATGAGAAGCAAACTGTGTGTCATTGATGAACCCAAAAAAAGAAACTAAAACTATTGTCCTTTTTTTATACACAGGATGAGTCCATCCAGGAGGAATGTGGGGAAAGTGGCAGGCAGGAGGAGACCGGGCCCATGGACAGCCTGGAGGAGGCCGGATTCACCATCATCCTGGAGGAGGCTGGGCCCAGTGTCAGGCAGGAGGTGGCTGCTCCCAGTGAGGTGGCTGGGCCAAGTGAGGTGGCTGGGCCAAGTGAGGTGGCTGGGCCAAGTGAGGTGGCTGGGCCCAGTAGGAGCCTCACCCAATCCCAAGTGCCTCCCCTCCACCTTCCCAAAAAAAGGGCCAGGAAGGGGATGGTCACACAGGACGCGTCCCTGCGCCTCATGCAACAGGCCACCCGTTTTTTAACAAGCCCCCCCGAAGCGGAAGAAGCCTATGGCTGCTACTTAGCCAGCAGGCTTCTTCAGATGGATTGGGAGCAGCGCCTCATTTGTGAGCGCCTATTTGGGGAAACAATCCATAAGGGGCTGCAGGGCACGCTAACCAAAAACACCCAACTACATGAGGCAGCCCCCCCCCCTCCTCCTCCTCCTCCTCCTCCTCCTCCTCCTCCTCCTCCTGCCACAACTGAAACACCAGAGCCACAGCCTCAAAAGAAGGCTACAGGGAAGGCTACAGGGAAGGCTGCAGGGAAGGCTGCAGGGCAGCGTGGAGGAAAGGCTGCAGGGAAGAGAAGAAAGTGATGACCTGGGTTCAGTCTGGTCTGACAGAAGACGCAGGCTGTTGTAGTACCACAGTCTGGGGACATCTAGATCATCTGCTGGTGCTGTTGATCTCTGGGATTCTTGGACCAGATTGTGCTCCCTCTTATATGGACTCCTCAAGATCCCAATTTTCTTGTACACCGACTTTTTCCAGCGTTGACTTCCTCTTTATTTTATTTTGACCATGAATAAATGGATCTTTTTTGAGTTTAGCAAAAGACTTTTATGTGTTTTCTTTTAAATCATTGATTTTACACACAATGTTAAAAATTAACAAGGGACAACAATCTCATTGAGTTTTAAAAAAACACACCAAAAATACATTACTAATGTTAAGAATGTTCAAGTGGTAAGTCTTGAAAAAAAAATATATACATAAACAAAAACGGTGCTTTGGGTTAACTTTATCTAAAAATTAAAAAATAATCACTAGAAAAAAAAAAAAAAAGAATTATGGGTTCTTTGTGGTAACTTTACAAACCTAAAAAAAAAAAAAAATAAAAGGGAAAAAGTATTATTAGTATGGAAACATTGTTTATAAAAAGCATACTATATCATTCATGAGATCAAAGAGAAAAAGAATTCAGAAATCAGTTTGGGAGAACTCTGATTATGAACAGCAAAACACCTTCGTTCTTTAGAGCATTCGTAAAGAAGAAATAAAATGCGCTGCATTCAACGATCACAGATTTTGCAGCGTGATGAATGTGCTACCTACAATACGAACACTAGTTTTACTAGACCGAGTGCTTCCGTTTAGTTTTTGCTTATGAGCATGCGTCGTTTTTTTGTCCGTAGGACTAGCATACAGACGAGCGGACTTCGGGGTCCGTCGTAGTTACGACGTAAAGATTTGAAGCATGTTTCAAATCTAAAGTACGTCGGATTTGAGGCTAAAAAAGTACGTTGAAAGTCCGGAGAAGCCCACACACGATCGGATTACCAGCCAGCTTTAGTCCGTCAGCGTCCGTTGGACTTTTGTAGACGAAAAGTCCGACCGTGTGTACGCGGCATTAGATACAAGAATAAAATAATTGAATGAATGGTATGCTCATGCTGGTATCGATGGTTGTTTGGTAGTGGCATGATATGGTTATGTATATACCATGAATATACATTCCCACTGTTTATATTTGAACACACATATATATATATTTTTTCCTTTCCCCCTACTATCAGGTGTGCCTGTTGGGTATTGTTTTTTAAGCACATTATATAGGTGTTCCACCAACAGCACATATATACATTTCTTTATAGGGTACTAGACATCCCCTCCTGATAGAGCCAGGTAGTACTTTAACTAGCATCATGACCTTATGGGCCTTTAGGTTGAGTTCTAGAGGTTTTGACCCATTTATGATCCCTGGTGGGTTCTTCCACCGGGCAACATCTGTAATGGTGGTTTGACAAATTACAATATTAAGGTTATACATATAGAGTTTTCACTCATGATTAATTCTGGACTTATGTTTTAGTATTTTGGATTTATACGAGGTTGGATTCACTATTATCACTGGTTAAATATTATTTATTAATTTTTTTAAATGTATTGGTGTCATCAAGACCACCACTGTGTGGACTCATCTTGTTGTGTCACCGGTTAGAGGTTTGTGCTCATATAGGTGGACCTTTACATTTACTTACCCCTTATGCAGGGTGTAGGTATATAATTACACCACACTGATCCAACTATTCGTGGAGTTCCCTCAGCCACATAAAGAGTGACCTGATAGATCACCTTTCGGGACACAGGTAGCGCCATTAACCCCATCTCTGTCAAATCTCTATTTTCAAGAGCTTTCTTATAGGGGGTTTTTAGGGGAGGCTGCCACCTTTACATTCATCCTATAAGCGCGGTACCCTCTATTCTTATCTGTTTATTCCATCTCCCCATGTGTCCAGCAATCCCGGGTCAGCTGCACTTATTTGCCTCTATATAACCTGTCTCCCTGGCCAGGACGGTCATTCCGGTGGTGCCACGCTGCTAGAGTGACATCTACTTGAACAAACTGCCTTAGGTATGCTATCAACACTTTTGTTATCTTATCAAGACTTTAGATCTGTCTGTCTCTATATTGGACATTGATCTGTCTGTCTCTATATTGGACATTGATTGATCTATTTATCCTTGGACTATACCAGTCATACTGGCTTATATTTATGTATATTTCCAGTGCTAAGTATTGCACTCATATTACCCTGGCGTTTTCTTTGTGTTTAAACCTACAGACTTACAACCAGTCAAACAGTGGTATACATTCCATAGTGGCCGGTCAGCCATTACTGATTTTTAATCACCTTTGGTTTGGTGCTCTTGCAGTGGGTTTCACCCCACCCCCACCCCCAGATCTGTGCTGCTCTGACTGGCCCTTGTGCCCCTCTGTACCAATCTGGAGTGGTCCTGGCCGCCTGCGGACCCTAGATTGGCATAGACGTTTATTCCATCTCCCCATGTGTCCAGTGCCGGTCGATCTGCTTGTGTAAGTGTCTTCAACCCATTGTCCTCTTTTTATGAACCATGGTTCAGCATGTAAACCATTGTTTAACATGTAACTCTAATAAGCAATCTATTTTTTACTTTCATTATTGTTGTACTAATATTTATTATATTCACATTGAAGAAAAACGAAACGATTGTTATAGATGACAGAAGAAGGACGTCATCGTCCGAAACGTGTCAGGCGCCATTTCCGGCATTGATCTCTGCTAGCCCAGAACCTCTGTATAGGGCAGCGAAGTTTCATGTCTATAATGTTAACATTTTTATGATAAACTATTTGATATTTGAATGCCACTTGATTTACATATTGTGAATAATAAATATATATTTTTTTACTATACATTTGGTCCGTCATTTGAAATCCTGAGGGGTCATACCGTGCCTTGTGCACTAGGTTGTTCTTTTTGTTGATATATTGCAGGGATAAGCAATTAGCGGACCTCCAGCTGTTGCAAAACTACAAGTCCCATCATGCCTCTGCCTCTGGGTGTCATGCTTGTCACTGTCAGAGTCTTGCTATGCCTCCATGGGACTTGTAGTTCTGCAACAGCTGGAGGTCCGCTAATTGCATATCCCTGATATATTGGATCGGACCGACCAAATATTTATGCACACACTGCCAATCCCTGCCTCATTGGTTCAGAGTATACAGTGCAGTTAGTGTAGTATATATAATACAGTTTAGAATATATAGTGCATTTAGTGTAGTATATATAATACAGTTCAGAGTATATAGTGTAGTCCGTATAGTATATATATATATATATATATATATATATATAATACAGTTCAGAGTATATAGCGCAGTCCGTATAGCATATAGAATGCAGTTCAGAGTATATAGTGTAGTCCGTGTAGTATATATAATACAGTTCAGAGTATATAGTGCAGTCCGTATAGCATATATAATACAGTTCAGTGTATATCATGTAGTCCGTGTAGTATATATAATACAGTTCAGAGTATATAGTGCAGTTTGTATAGTGTATATATAATACAGTTCATTACTACACTAAAAAGGGGCCCGGGGTCCCTGCCTGCAAAAGGCAGTTGCTAAGGCCTGGCTGAGCCAGTGTCAGGCCTAACCATGCGGTGTTAGCTGTGCCTGGGAGCTCAAGCCAATAGAGCGCTGGAGGAGCTGAGGAGTAATGGTCTGCCGTAAGGGTTGTGCTGGAGGAAGAGAGATCTGTATACACCGGAGTGTATATAAGTTGTTTAAATTCTTTGTTCCAAAAGTTGTCCCAATTGATTGTTCTAAAATTCACTGGGCATCCCATACTTCCTATACCCCATCCAAGTTCAGTCCCCTCAATAAAACAACAAAAAAAACCCAACAAAGCTAATGGACTGTTCTTTGCTTTGGAGTGACTGAGGACTTGAATGCCGGTCTGGGCAGGGTGACAGGTGGGCCACAACACTTAGCAGCCCTTATGGGGGTACCACTACCTATATAATACAGTTCAGAGTATATAGTGCAGTCCTTGTAGTATATATAATACAGTGGAGAGTATATAGTGCCATCAGTGTAGTGTATATATAATACATTGCAGAGTATATAGCGCAGTCAGTGCAGTATATATAATACAGTGAAGAATATATAGTGCAGTCAGTGCAGCATATATAATACAGTGCAGGGTATATAGTGCAGCGTAGAGTATATAATACAGTGTATAAAAGTGGTTAAGGGGAATCCCATGACAGAATTAATAAATAAAACGGCGTGGGTTCCCCCCCCCCCCCAATCCATAACAGGCCCTTTGGGTCTGGCATAGATTTTAAGGGAAACTTCATGCCAAAATGTAAAAAAAAAAAAAAATTGGCGTGGGGCCCCCCCAAAATCCATACCAGGCCCTTTGGGTCTGGCATAGATTTTAAGGGGAATTCCACGCCAAAATGTAAAAAAAAAAAAAGAAAATTGGCGTGGGACCCCCCAAAATCCATACCAGACTCTTATTCGAGCATGCAGCCTGGAGGTCAGGAAAGGGGGGGGGCGATTAAACCCCCCCTCCTGAACCATACCAGGCCACATGCCCTCAACATGGGGTGGGTGCTTTGGCACGAGGGGGCTCTGCCCCCCACCCCATAGCACCTTGTCCCCATGTTAATGGGGACAAGAGCCTCTTCCCGACAACCCTGGGCTGTGGTTGTCGGGGTCTGCGGGGGAGGGGGTGGGCTTATCGGAATCTGGAAGCCCCTACCCATTCAACACAAAAAGTGTCACAAAAAAAAAAACACAACAGACAGTTTTTGAGAATTCCTTTATTAAAAAAAAAAAGGGTCCCGAGATGTCCATCCATCTTCAATCACGCCGCCCGACGGACCCGAAAAATAGAAAAAATGAAAAAAGCTCCGCCTCGATGGGAGGCCTCCTGTCTCTCTTGGCTTTGACAACTGTTTTATAGGCAAGGGCGGGGCCACTCGGTGACATCATCTCATCATCTCACCACTCGGGACTTATCATCAGGGACATTTGGGGGATTTCTGTTATGATTTAAAAAGGAGACAAACAACTCTGTGATAATGAATGGCTTCATATCATCACTTTCCCTTAAATAAGAGACTTTTTTTTGGCATGATCAGTTATATTTTCTATATCAGTGCCAAAATGTCACCATTTCTGCCAGTGTAACAAAGTAATAATCCACACATAAGAACTCAGACACAAATAGACACAAATAGACCTCATTTTCTTTCATTGATAATGATAATGATCCTCTGAATATTAATATAAGCTAATATTGAAACAGTCTGAAAACTTTGTATAATTTTGATAAATAGGGAACTTATCTAACATTAATGTTACCATCTGTGCGTCACATTAATACAATGCCGTAACCTGCTTCTTTATTTTACATGTAACTACTAAAATACTTTTAATTGATACATTATACTTGTTACCATATGTTGATCTTTCAATAGAAACCTTTAAACAAGAAAAAAAAAGTAATATCCAACTAGATGAAATACAGTACTGTATGTATTCTGGAAGAAGAAAACAAGAGGGAGTGTATGAATGAGTATAAGGTTTCCTTAAGATATATAGGTCACACCAGAGAATGTATTACTTCTATAGCCGGCCTTGTCTCATGGGAAGATCCATTCACCACCACCGGCAAATCCCACTCCACACAATGCAAAAAATAGTACGAGCCTCATATACAGAAAGCAAAGAAAAATAATTAAAAGTCACCAGTGTCCACTTTTATAGGGAACACGTGCTTACTAAATACACTATGTTGTCAAAAGTATTGGGACACCTGCCTTTACACACACATGAACTATAATGACATCCCAGTCTTAGTCCGGAGGGTTCAATATTGAGTTGGCTCCGCCCTTTGAAGCTATAACAGCTTCAACTCTTCTGGGAAGGTCGTCCACAAGGTTTAGGAGGGTGTCTATGGGAATGTTTGACACTTCTTCCAAAAGCGCATTTGTGAGGTCAGGCACTGATGTTGGACGAGAAGGCCTGGCTCCCAGTCTCCACTCAAATTCATCCCAAAGGTGTTCTATCGGGTTGAGGTCAGGACAGTCAAGTTTCTCCACCCCAAACTCGCTCATCCATGTCTTTATGGACCTTGCTTTGTCCACTGATCCAAATCATTTGCTGGAGGGGGGATTATGGTATGGGGGTTGTTTTTCAGGGGTTGGGCTTGGCCCCTTAGTTCCAGTGAAGGGAACACTTAAGGCGTCAGCATACCAAGACATTTTGGACAATTTCATACTCCCAACTTTGTGGGAACAGTTTGGGGATGGCCCCTTCCTATTCCAACATGACTGCACACCAGTGCACAAAGCAAGGTCCATAAAGACATGGATGAGCGAGTTTGGGGTGGAGGAACTTGACTGGCCTGCACAGAGTCCTGACCTCAACCCGACAGAACACCTTTGAAAGACTTTACTCAAAACTGGACTGAAAGAGATTCCATCTGGAGCAGCAAGCCATCAAGGGGCCTTAAAGGCTTCCATTATTACAGGTGTCAAGCTTCTGCACATGTGTGCCATTCACCACCCCACTGTTATCCGAGTACTCGGTGACTACTGGAACCATCCTGGAAACTTCTGGACACCACAGGACGCCCCCAATGTCCCGCGTGAGACCCGGTCGCCACGTCTTCCAAAAGGTAGGAAACTTCAGACGAAATGGTCCTTATGAGTGAGGAGGACAAAAAAGGAACATGACCTCTGGCCAGGGGCGGATCCAGAGTCTAGTCTCGGGAGGGGCACTGCCAGAAAATACGTTTTTTTTTTTGCAGACAATTTTGTCGGGGAAATGGCTGTTGTTGTTGCTTTAATCATCCCGGCACCATGGTTTGGTATGGTGTCAGGATGATTGAAGCGCATTATTTCTATTAATACATTGTAATATAAAATGAAATTATTCAACTCACCATAATGCAGAATCAGTGGGAACCCCGAGCGTGTCACTTGCCACCTTCGCCTGCCACATTTTGTGGATTGTCACTTGCCTGCCACCAGATGCAGATCGACACCTGCCACATGTTGCGGATTGTCACTTGTTATGTCAGCTGCCACTAGATGCGGATTGTCACTTGCTACACTTTGTGGATTGTGGCTTGCCACGTCACCTGCCACTGGATGCAGATTGTCACGTGCCATGTCATATGCCACAAATTGCAGATTGTCACTTGCCACGTCAATTGCCACTAGATGCGGATTGTCACTTGCCACGTCATATGCCACACATTGCGGATTGTCACTTGACACCTCATCTGCCACTAGATGCGGATTGTCACTTGCCACGTCATATGCCACACATTGCGGATTGTCACTTGCCACGTCATCTGCTACTAGATGCGGATTGTCACTTGCCACGTCATATGCCACACATTGCAGATTGTCACTTGCCACGTTATCTGCCACTAGATGTGGATTGTCACTTGCCACCAGATGTGGATTGTCACATGCCAGGTAAGGTGGTGTTTTGCTTGTCTCTTGTTTCCTTCTCCCAGAGACAGGCAGCAGAGAGATAATGTAATCGCCCTTCTGCCCACGCTACCTGCACAGTGAGGTCGGAGATTAATGCAGAGATGTGGGGGCGGTGACAGATGATGTCATCTCTCTGCTCCCCTGCCCGTCGGCTTGCTGATTGGCCAGCCACCCCCACACACACACCTAGCCTGCCTCAGTCTCACCCGCCCATCCACACACGGAGCCACCTGACCCAGCAGCCCGGCTAATCCCCTCTCTCTCCCGCCTGCCTGCCCTCAAACAGAGCTGCCCGGCACGCCCGCTCTTATCCTCCCATGGTGGAGCCGCCCGCTCTCGGAGCCGCCCGCTCTCTGAGCCGCGGAGGTCACCTACACCGCCTGCAACAGATTTCTCGGGGGTGGCAATTGCCCCGTTGCCCCCCCTGGATCCACCCCTGCCTCTGGCTCAGCCTGAAAATTTATAGTAGTGGGGTCCTATCAGGTAGGAGCAAGGGTGGGGCTACCCAAACCTATGCTGCCATGGAAGTCTGTCAGGAAACAGCATTTTTGCTTGCACATGATTGGATGATGGAAGTCAGCAGAGTTTCTGTTCTTTTACTAAGCTCTGGAGCAACTGCACAGTCTTTTTCCCTTCAGTAAATCAGCCCCATAAACCAATCAGCTTCCAGGTTTTTTGTCAAAGCAAACAAGCTGAAGTTAGAAGCTGATTGGTTACCATGCACAGCTGCACTGGATTCTGGGTGCTCCAGTTTTAGTAAATCCCTCTACTATGTGTTGTATGCAGGCATAATATATTCACGTGTCCAAAATGACCTTCTCAGTAATGCACAAATACCTCCAGCTATTAAGTCCAATAGGACATTCTATACAAAGGGATTATTATTCTATAGAACTCAAAAATCTGAGGATAGGGTGACCAGATGTCCCCAGTACCCGGGGACAGTCCCCGGATTGAGGATTTGAGGACACTGTCCCCCTCCCTGGAGGAAGTCTGTCCCCAGTTTTGCCCAGGGCCAGGGACATCTGGTCACCCTACTCTATATTTCCCTGGGCTGTGAAATGTGGATCCAGTGTGGTGGCAGCACCACTCCTCCCCCCCTCCGTTAAGTGTCTCGGATGGGGGGGGGGTTGGAGTGCTGCAGACGAAGTCCCACCTCCTGGGCCGGCTCCCATGATAGGCAGCACACTGGTGACGTCTATCATAGGAAGCAGGACTTCATCTGAGGACAGTGGCCATGTGGGGTAAACAGAAGATCCCCGCTCTCTATAATCTGTCTCCTCTCCTCTAGATAAGACTTAGCTGCTGGGAACTAAACAGGCTGCATTTAAGGGCACTGAACAGGCTGAGCTGCTGGAAAATGAACAGGCTGCACTGACAGGCATTGAACAGGCTGCATTGATGGGCACTGAACAGGCTGCGCTGATGGCCACTGAATATGCTGAGGTGCTGGGCACTGAATAGGCTGCATTTATTGGCACTGAACAGGCTGGGCTGCATTTATTGGCACTAAACAGGCTGCGCTGATGGGCACTGAACAGGCTGAGCTGATGGGCACTGGTGAGGCTGCATTGATGGGCTGTGATCAGGCTGCATTGATGGGCACTGAACAGGCTGAGCTGATCGGCACTGAACAGGCTGAGCTGATGGGCATTGAACAGGCTGCATTTATGGGCACTGAACAGGCTGAGTTGATGGGCACTAAACAGGCTGAACTGATGGGCATTGAACAGGCTGCATTGATGGGCATTGAACAGGCTGCATTGATGGGCACTGAACAGGCTGAGCTAATGGGCATTGAACAGGCTGAACTGGTGGGCATTGAACAGGCTGCATATAGGGGCACTGAACAGGCTGAGCTGATGGGCACTGAACAGGCTGAACTGATGGGCATTGAACAGGCTGCATTTATGGGCACTGGTGCATTTATGGGCACTGAACAGGCTGCATTTATGGGCACTGGTGAGGGTGCATTGATGGGCATTGGTGAGGCTGCATTGATGGGCACTGATGGGCACTGGTGAGGCTGCATTGATGGGCACTGGTGAGGCTGCACTGATGGGCACTGGTGAGGCTGCATTGATGGGTACTGATGAGGCCACACTGATGGGCACTGATGAGGCTGTGCGAATGGGCACTGATGAGGTTGTATTGATGGACACTGGTGAGGCTGCATTGATGGGCAGTGATCGAGCTGCACTAATAGGCACTGGGGAGGCTACATTGATTGGCACTGATGAGGCTGAGCTGATGGGCACTGATGAGTATAATGCACTCCTGAAATGTGCTTTAAAATGCATGGTTTTCCCTTTTATGAACAAGAAAATAATGACGTTATGCGGTTGGGCTGGTATAAAATTGCTATGGGGCTGGTATGAAAGGATTTCCAGAAATAACGTATATATCATATAATCATTCCATAAACACATACCACATACACTGCATATATCATTTGAGGAAAATATGCTTATAAAATAGTTTACTTTTTGCCAATAAAAAAAAAGTCCCTGGATTTCATTTTAAAAATCTGGTCACCTTATCTGATGGAGCGTGTCTCCATGTCAGGACCCAGATCTGAACCCACAACCTCCTGCTGCAGCTAGTACTATCTCGTCTTGCTGAGCCACTTGAGGTGCTGGACAGGAATCAGTGCCTGATTCCTTGTGTAATGATAACGTAAAACCGGACACCCCAAAAACACGAGTCAGCCGTGATCCCCCCCCCCCCCCCTCCACCTTTCAGGACATGGCTACTTCAGTGCTGCATCTTCTACAATTAATAAACTTTTCAAACACGTCCTTGTCAGTCTATTGATAGGATACAGCAGAACCTTAACCATGTTAACCAACATCCAAAAAACACAAAGGAGGACAAACAGATTAGCCTTTGATTTGGCCTTTATAAAACCAACACAATACACATCCTGGTCTCCCTCTGATAGCCATCATAAGCCTCCAGGCTTCAGTCATTAGAACAGCAAGCAGATATCTGTCCTAGCTAATAGTATCAGGCTTATCAGCTGTAAAATAGATTAGCAAATACACATTCTTGGCTGACTATCTCTACCTGCAGACTCAACAGTTCAGTGTTTTTCAAAAAAGAGAAATTTGGTATTTAAAAAAAAAAACAAAAAAAATGATACTCACCTAGTGAAAAAAAAAAAAAAAATCGCAGATCGCCGCCATTACTAATAAAAAAAAAAAAATGAATAATAAAAATGCCATAAAAACTATCCCCTATTTTGTAGACGCTATAACTTTTGTGTAAACCAATCAATATACGCTTATTGTGATTTTTTTTTAACCAAAAATATGTAGAAGAATACATATCGGCCTAAACTGAGGGGAAAAAAATCTTTTTTTATATATTTTTGGGGGATATTTATTATAGCAAAAAGTAAAAAATATTGTTTTTTTTTCAAAATTGTCCCTTTTTTTTTGTTGTTTATAGCCAAAAAAATAAAAACCGCAGAGGTGATCAAACACCACCAAAAGAAAGCTCTATTTGTGGGGGAAAAAAAAGGACATCAATTTTGTTTGGGTGTAACGTCGCACAGTCGCACAATTGTCAGTTGAAGCGACGCAGTGCCGAATCGCAAAAAGTGATCTGGTCGGGAAGGGGGTAAAATCTTCCGGGGCTGAAGCAGTTAAAGAATAAGTTCACCTTTGGAAAATGTTCCGCCCATTTTTATATTGACTTAGCCCACCAGCCTTCATTTTTAATGGAAATAAGAAACTGGGAGGGGTTGTGATTGCGCAGGTGAAAGTGGAAAAAAAAGTTAAAAAAAAAGCATGAAGAAGCAAGCTGCTGCCAATTATACAGCAGAACAAACTGTGTCAAAATACATATAAAACAACAATTACCGCAAGTACAAAAATAATAATATAACGTGAAATGAAATAAAGTGACAGTAATCAGTCCATAAGATCTCCACATAGGTCCATACAGAAAGAAAGTGATATATTGTTGCAACACGTGTCCAAATGATAGTGAGCGACCTTCCACCATATAGATACAAGATGTGCCCTTACCAGATAGCCAGACTCCACATTATAGGAGTCTAATCACGCATGGAATCACACATCATAAAGGATCCATCCACTGGAGCTAGAGAAGGGTAGCGTCACGGTTGTTGGTACTGGTCAATCACTCTTTCTCATGGAGGTTTAAGTAAAAAAAAAAGGCAAAAAGTCGCCACATATCGTAAAACCAGGGTGGTTTTATTGAAAAAAAAAGTGCCATTAAAAGTGACCACAGGTCCAATACAATGTAACAAGTGGATAAAAAGGTTCTCACATAAATATCTGCAGATCACAGTAGCGTGGTATCGCTGGACATAAACTCCGCCCTACTAGTTTCGTCATACATGATGAAATGAGGATTAATAATTAATACCTAAACATTTGACCTCTGGATAAATCACACATCTTTAACAAATATTACACGATTAAAATGTTAGTAAGGTAAAGATGAATACTACGGATAATATTATACAAACTGGGGACTGCACCTATCTACACTATTATAAGGATAACATGTTGTGATTTGACCCAGGAAAAAAAAATATTAAAGTCCCAAATAGGGTTGGGTTGAATGAATCCAATTTTATTTCCGGAAGACATAAAATAAGAATTCCTAGTCTTTGAGCTTCATTTGGTGGGCAGGCACAGTCATTGTTTAATCTAAAGAAGTGCCTTCCAATCAGATGTGGGTAAACATTCTTAACTACACCCTCTAAATGTGTCTTTAGATAAGGGAAAATTGTGAATAATCAAATCACACCTGAACCTAAAGACACACATCCTTCATTGAAGATCTCCACACTCTCTTCAAAAGGCAGATCATCATGTATCTCACTCAGACGTTCTACCAATCGGTCTCCTTGAAGCTCCCTAAACATTCCCTACGGGTCATCATTTTAGCAGCCTTATGAATCCCCGGGTGGTTCCATCATCTAATACAACGATCGTTGGGTTGGTAAGATATAGTTTATTCTCCATACAGTAAAGTTTCCCTTACTTCTGAATCCCATTGAATGTGGTGTCATCGTTTTGTATGATAGATTGGTGGTGTTATATTTTATTCAATTAAATAATTTCCACCTAGGAATCTTGTAATTAAAGGGAATCTCCAACCACCCCCCCCCCCCCCCAACCAAAAAATTAAAAGTCAGCAGCTAAAAATGCTGTAGCTGTTGGCTTTTAATATTAGGACACCTACCTGTCCAGGGATCTCGCAATGTCGGCACCCCAGCCAGTTTTCGGAACCAGCCCTCTGGCGTTGCCGCTGCCATTCGTGGTAAGGGAGGCGCGCTGCGCTTTCTAACTGGCCCAGTGGCGGAGGAAGGAGGTGGGGGGGGAGGAGGTGGGGGGGTCAAAGTCACCATGCTGAGGTCTCCCGGAAGTGAGGGATAAGTACCTGCTGCTTCTCCTCACAAATGTGCTTTTGGAAGAATGGTCGAAAAATCCCATAGACACCTTCCTAAACCTTGTGGATGGCCTTCCCAGAAGAGTTGAAGCTGTTATAGCTGCAAAGGGCGGAGCCAACTCAATATTGAACCCTACGGACTAAGACTGGGATGACATTGAAGTTTATGTGTGTGTAAAGGCAGGCGTCCCAATACTTTTGGTAATATAGTGTAAGAAATTGGACTACACTTGCAGGCAACAAGGTCCACCCAGACCTTCTCCCTCGGATTCTTCTGCAGCAGAATGAAAGGGGTTGAGTCTATACTACTAGGTATGCTAATACAGTTTTAGCATCACCAGGGTTCGGCGCCCTTTTTTTAAAAACTTAGCTAGCAAGGCCTAACTAAATAGTAAGGAAAACTTAGAAAAATATAATAAAACAAATGCCCCTGTAAAAATATAAACTACCTTAGAAGTGGATGGTGTCAGTAGGGCAGTTGACAGTGGCAGTAGTGCAGTGGGCCCTGACCCCTAAAGACCTATAGGTGACCTCCAGAGTCGGGGAGAGCTGACATCCTTCCTCAAAGTGTGCGTTATTAGGCATGGTGGGTGTAATGCAAGTTGAAAACATGGGCCCAGTCACTTTTTGAATGCAAGAAAAAGAGATTTACTGTCGCTTAAACATAAATGGTGGAGAGAGGGTTTAGGACCAGGACAGTGGATCAAGTCAGTGGATCCCCCTAACAATTAGACAGGGCTAGTTAACACCTAGGAAACTAAATTTGTTAGCAATCCTACCTACAACCAGGGTGCTACATCATGTATATACACACACACACAAATGTTTTGTCTTTCATTTCAAACCGAATGGGTTGTTTTACAATGTGATCGTTTACAATCACTTTAAAGCGGTAGCAAACCATGCTTGGTCATTTTGACCTACAGGTAAGCCTATAGTAAGGCTTACCTGTACATAAAATGATTATCTCCTAAACATGCACCGTTCAGGAGATATTCACCCTGCATGCAGCCAGTTATGTCACCGGCGCATGCGCTTTGAAGGTCTGGCATACCTTCCTGGACCTTCAGAGCTTTGTGCCGGAAACCGAGGGCTCCCACGCGAATGCGCGTGATTGATGTCATCGTGGCTCCGGCCAATCACATAGCCAATGTGGTCACCTGTTCTGGTAGCGCGGAATGTCCCTCACTTTGTAAAGATGTCCTCTCACTTCCTGTTGTGTCTCCTTTTCCTGTGCGTTAACATGTTGCTTTCTCTTTTTCTGTTTGTAGGTCTTTCCAAGCTCAATCTCCAGTCTTTCTCAATGACAACCCTCTTCATCTTTTTCTGGTCCCTGTTGGGTCTCCTTACCATAGTAGTTGATATGCAGTCATCTAACATGGAGACACCCAAGCCCACTGTCCGCCCCATGTTCAGTGGTCGCCCTTTCATGGTGGCGTGGAATGCGCCCACTCAGAACTGCCAGCACCTTTACAATGTGTCTCTTGACCTTCGACTTTTCGACATAAACTCAACACCTACTGAGGGTATTGTGGACCAGAATCTCACCCTCTTCTACAAGGAGCGCCTGGGGCTCTACCCTTTCTATAATGAGTACAATGTTTCTGTCAATGGAGGTGTGCCCCAAAATGCCAGCCTACGGGCTCACCTGGACCAGATGTTGATCGGAATTAACAAATACATACCGTCAGTTCATAGAGAAGGGCTGGGAGTCATTGACTGGGAGGAATGGCGACCCATTTGGATTCGAAACTGGGAGAGGATGGACATATACAGGCAAGCTTCCCGAAAGCTGGTGGCTTCTCGTTATCCAAACTGGACAGATGCAAAGGTAATCCAGGAAGCTTGGTATGAATTTGAAAAATCCGCCCGCGAGTTTTTGGTAGGAACACTGCAATATGCAAAAAAGCTCCGACCCCGCCAGCTCTGGGGATATTACTTGTTACCGGACTGCTACAACAATGACTACTGGACTAACTGGAATAATTATACTGGCGAGTGTCCCGATGTGGAGATGGCACGCAATGACAATATATGGTGGCTGGGGAATGAGAGTACTGCCCTTTATCCATCCATCTACTTAGACTTTGCTCTTAGGTCTTCTGTAAATGGACGTAAATATGTCCACTACCGGGTAAAAGAGGCCATGAGGATGGCACCACAACACAGAAGTTACTCTCTGCCTGTTTTCGTGTACACAAGACCCACCTACAAAGAAAACAACAACTTTCTTTCCCAGGTAAGACAACACAATGAGTGATGTACACCAGCAGAAATGTCCCTCCTTCTCTGCCAATAGTGATCACCACACAAAGGAGCGGGATGGTATAATAAGGATTTAGTCAAGTAAACTTATGGTGATACAATGTATGTTGAAACAGGCACTAGTAATCTTGCGATTGTTGTCACCCCATAACACAGTCATTCTCAACCAGGGTTCATTGGGACTCTAGGGTTCCAGCAAAGGTCAATAGGGGTTCCTAAAGCTGTGGCTGATTGACCTTCTATTTGATAATGCCTGCATACTGTAGTTCCATCATGACATTGATTATCTTTTTAGCTCTCTAAAAGGGGGGCATTCTGACCACCAATGTAAGGGGTCTTCTTCCCACTGACTGACTACCAATGTAAGAAGCATTCTTCCCACTGCCCACTAATGTAAGGGGCATTGTTTCCACTGACCACCATTATAAGAGGCATTCTTCCCTTTGACCACCAATGCAAGGAGCATTCTTCCCACTGCCCACCAATGTAAGGAACATTCTTCTCACTGATCACCAATGTAAGGAACATTCTTCCCACTGATCACCAATGTAAGGAACGTTCTTCCCACTGATCACCAATGTAAGGAACGTTCTTCCCACTGATCACCAATGTAAGGAACATTCTTCCCACTGATCACCAATGTAAGGAACATTCTTCCCACTGATCACCAATGTAAGGAACATTCTTCTCACTGATCACCAATGTAAGGAACATTCTTCTCACTGATCACCAATGTAAGGAACATTCTTCCCACTGATCACCAATGTAAGGAACATTCTTCTCACTGATCACCAATGTAAGGAACATTCTTCTCACTGATCACCAATGTAAGGAACATTCTTCCCACTGATCACCAATGTAAGGAACATTCTTCCCACTGATCACCAATGTAAGGAACATTCTTCTCACTGATCACCAATGTAAGGAACATTCTTCTCACTGACCACCAATGTAAGGAACATTCTTCTCACTGATCACCAATGTAAGGAACATTCTTCCCACTGATCACCAATGTAAGGAATATTCTTCTCACTGATCACCAATGTAAGGGACATTCTTCTCACTGACCACCAATGTAAGGAACATTCTTCTCACTGATCACCAATGTAAGGAACATTCTTCCCACTGATCACCAATGTAAGGGACATTCTTCTCACTGATCACCAATGTAAGGGACATTTTTCTCACTGACCACCAATGTAAGGGACATTCTTCCCACTGATCACCAATGTAAGGAGCATTCTTCTCACTGATCACCAATGTAAGGAACATTCTTCCCACTGATCACCAATGTAAGGAACATTCTTCCCACTGATCACCAATGTAAGGAACATTCTTCCCACTGATCACCAATGTAAGGGACATTCTTCTCACTGATCACCAATGTAAGGGACATTTTTCTCACTGACCACCAATGTAAGGGACATTCTTCCCACTGATCACCAATGTAAGGAGCATTCTTCTCACTGATCACCAATGTAAGGAACATTCTTCCCACTGATCACCAATGTAAGGAACATTCTTCCCACTGATCACCAATGTAAGGAACATTCTTCCCACTGATCACCAATGTAAGGAACATTCTTCTCACTGATCACCAATGTAAGGAACATTCTTCTCACTGATCACCAATGTAAGGAACATTCTTCTCACTGATCACCAATGTAAGGAACATTCTTCTCACTGATCACCAATGTAAGGAACATTCTTCTCACTGATCACCAATGTAAGGAGCATTCTTCTCACTGATCACCAATGTAAGGAACATTCTTCCCACTGTCCACCAATGTAAGGAACATTCTTCTCACTGACCACCAATGTAAGGAACATTCTTCTCACTGATCACCAATGTAAGGAACATTCTTCTCACTGACCACCAATGTAAGGAACATTCTTCTCACTGATCACCAATGTAAGGAACATTCTTCTCACTGATCACCAATGTAAGGAACATTCTTCCCACTGACCACCAATGTAAGGAACATTCTTCCCACTGATCACCAATGTAAGGAACATTCTTCTCACTGATCACCAATGTAAGGGGCATAATTTCTCCTGAGCACCTTATAAAGGTAACTTTCCCCATTGACTCCTCATGAATTCCTTTTAGTAAGGGTTGCTGGCACCTGAAAACTATTTTAGGGATTTCTCTGGGGTACAAAGGTTGAGAGAGGCTACCATAACAGGAAGTGTCTCAACGAGGACCTTCATGGCAGGATCACCAGGGACTGTTTAATGAAAGCTGAAGATTTAAAAAAAATAATAATTTAAAATGACTTTTGAAATGAACATGTTAAAGCTTCTATGAGATTTTAGTGATTGGGTTTACATCTAATCTAACTCCCCATCATCTACCAAACCGTAAGGGCTTGTTTACTCTTTCTCCAAAGTCACATGCTTTTTTAAAGCACTCTGAAAACCATTGAAAGCTTCTCTCCCTAAATAAAATGGTGAACTTACAGTCCTGTTCACATGTTGTGTTTGCTTTGCTTCAAAACCCGTACCCCATGTCACTTCCTTGATGCTTCAAAGCGTCTCCAAAGCCTCCATAGAAGTCTATGACAACGCTCGCTAAGAGCACCTGAAGCTTTTGAGGGGCTTTTATTCAGCGCTGACTTCACTTTGTTTTGGAGGTATTGCAGGTATGAGATATCCCAGGATGCACTGGGAAACCAACAAGCGAACCGGAAAGACGTCATCAGCAGTCACTTCCGGTCCATGTGTATATATTCTGGGGGTGCCTGGTGCAAAAGTCACATCTGGTGTGCAGTATGGAGCCGCAGAAAGGTGAGCGGGGTCCGGACCAAGAACGGAGCAACTAGCAGACGGCACACGTGGTGTGCAACATGGGAAGGCTATAGCAGAAGGTGAGAGGACTGAGTGGCAGAGGATCAGTGGAACTGGGGGACCGGAGCAGGAAAAAAACTAGCAGAAGTCACATGTGGTGAGCAGTGTGTAAGCTATATAGCGGGCGGCGAGCGAAGACCGGAGAGAGAGGAGGATCAGCAAACCAGAGGATCAGCAGAGCTGGGGGTTACTACTGAGCCGGGAACCAGCAAAGCTGGGGGTACTATTGAGCAGAAGATCTGCTAAATGAGGGTACTAATGAGCTGGGGATCTACTGGGCCCCTTTAAAAAACAAATAGAATCATTTGGTGGAGGGGGATTATGGTGGGGGGGGGGGTTGTTTTTCAGGGGTTGGGCTTGGCCCCTTAGTTCCAGTGAACGGAACTCTTAAGGCGTCAGCATGCTAAGACGTTTTGGACAATTTCATGCTCCCAACTTTGTGGGAACAGTTTGGAGATGGCCCCTTCCTGTTCCAACATGACTGCCCACCAGTGCACAAAGCAAGGTCCATAAAGACATGGATGAGCGAAGGAATTTGTCTGGCCTGCACAGTCCTGACCTCAACTCCATAGAACACCTTTGGGATGAATTTGAGTGGAGACTGCTAGCCAGGCCTTCTCATCCAACGTCTGACCTCACAAATGCGCTTCTGGAAGAATGGTCAAACATTCCCATAGAGACACTCCTAAACCTTGTGGACAGCCTTCCCAGAAGAGTTGAAGCTGTTATAGCTGAAAAGGGCGGAGCCAACCCAATATAGAACCCTACGGACTAAGACTGGGATGACATTAAAGTTCATGTGTGCGTGTAAAGGCAGGTGTCCCAATACTTTTGGTAACATAGTGTATGTTGTGATTGGGTGGTGTGATCCTTTAATTGGATGCTTCTATGCCCTCTTCTAGCGAGTGTACTGATGAGTTAGGGCCCATTCACACCTAGGATGGCACATTGTAGGGCATGTAGTAACATAATTACATAGATGTGATTGGGCCCTTACTCCATCCTCATGTGTTGTTCTGGATTCTGAGTAAGATTTTTCCATTATATGGCAACATTTCTTTAGACAAATGACCGGTCCCACCATGTCCAGGGGGTGGGCTGCAATGTTTCTATGTGATCTTTTAGGTTTAGGATATCAATATTCTAATCAATGATTTTATATCTTCTACCTTTAGATGGATCTCATCTCCACCGTCGGAGAGAGTGCAGCGCAGGGGGCGGCTGGGGTGATATTTTGGGGTGATGCAGGATATGCCAAGAACAAGGTAAGTGTATGAAGACCCATATTATGTGTTCTGGTCCGGAGTTCTGTGCCTTGTCCAAGCCATTCATCTTTTTCCTCTACTTATTCTTGTTACTTAAATGAAACCTATCATTACCGAAATTAATAGACTTCCATTTATGATCCCCTCCAGCCAGGGACAAGGGGTGGGCAGGAGGGGCGGCTGCTCTGGGCACTGTGGTGTCATATGGGGTGGGGGATCACCACAAGGATATTGCGGGGTGGGGATTTGTGCTAGGAGGGGAATTTTTTTTGGGGGGGGGGGGGGTGAGTTTGTGTTAATATGGATAATTCAGAAGTATTAGTGCTAGGAGGATTTGTTCTAGGATGGGAAATTGGTGGAGGGTAATTTGTGCTGGGGGGGTTTGAAGTGGTGGTGGGGGGGTGGGGGAGAGGAATTGTGTTCAGAAGGACTAGGAGGGGGACATTTTTGGGGGGGTTATTTGTGCTGGGGCATATGGGGAGAGAGGATTTTAGCTAGGGGGGATGGGGGTCAAAAATTTCTGCTGAAAAGGAGGGAATTTTTGTAGGGGGGGGGGGCAGATTTGTACTGGGAGGAGAGGGAATTCATGCTTAGGCGGTAAGTATGCAGATTAGTGCTTGATCTTTAAGGGGTGGGGGATCTTTGCCCCATAATGCTCATACATCTGGGGGGGGGCGCAATTTTGCATGTTTACGCTGGGCTATAGATCACCTTGTCCCGGCACTGCCTCCAGCTGTTTTATTTTACATGTTGATGCCACCCTAAACAGGGATACTTTACAAGCTATTTACATTAAACAATTATGCAGCCAGTGAAAGTGAAACACCTAATATGCATGCTTTTTCTGGATCATAGAGTCTGAAAATGCTGCCTCGGTAGGCAATAGACCCTGAGGGGCGTAGATGGGGTAGGGGGTCAGGGGGGTCCGAATAGTAGAGTTACTGACTGTCCATTATAGGAAGAGACTGGAACAAGCTCCAGCAAAGACAGTTTCCAATCTGGCCACCTATGCACTTTGGATGGGCAGTTCTGATATCAGCTGATTTATGATTGGCTGAGCTCAGAACACTGGCAGTCTGTGCCATGCTTTTGCTGTTTCCATTTCCCCCCTCCCCACACCCTCCAGGCTGCTTCAGTGAAAATCTCTCCTCCAGGCGCGATAAATCCTGTCAGCTACTGTGCGGGTTTTTGTGACATGAGGAATATGGGTGATCCTCACAAAAATGTGTCAAAACGGGTGTTATGGCAAGGAAGAATTTACCAAACATAACTTTATGGAAGGAGAGAGGGACCTTATTTTGTGGGAGGGCATGAGAACAACATACCAACTCCACCACGTAGCAGGAGTAGGTCCTCCTCAATGGCGCTAATAAGTAACAGCTTCAATACCAAACACTTTTACCCCCTTTCTGCCCAGGCCAATTTTCACACTTTGAATGCCAATTGCGTGGTCATGCAACACTGTACCCATATGAAATTTTTATCGTTTTTTTCACACAAATAGAGATTTCTTTTGGTGGTATTTAAAGTGGTTGAACCACTTTAACCTACAGGTAAGCCTAGATTAAGGCTTACCTGTAGGTGCTTGAAATATCTCCCAGACCTGCACGGTCTAGGAGATATTTGCAAATCGCCGCAGAGCGATTTCTTTTGCGCATGCGCCGGAGTTAGAAAGGGCACGCTGTGCCGTTTCTAGCTCGGGTCATGACGTTAAAGGTGGCTCCCGCGCGGGAGTGACGTCACGCGACTCCGGGCCAGTCACAGAGCCAGAGTTCGCAGCCCCAGAGGGAAGAGGGGTGAAGAATGGACACTCACTACTAGCGAGGAAGACAGGGACATCGCGGGCTTCTCCTGCAGGTAAGTGTCACATAATGGGCTACTATGCAATGCTTAGTAGCCCATTATGCTTTACCTTTGCAGGAAAACAAAGAGGAAGTAACACCCATCAGGGTTTACTTCCTCTTTAATCCCCACTGGGTTTTTTTATTTTTTGCTAAAATAAACAAAAAAATACAGAAAATTTTGAAAAAAAATGTGTTTTCTTTGTTTTTGTTATAACATTTTGCAAATAAATAATTTATCTTTGTGAATTTAGGCCAAAATGTATTTTGCTACATTTCTTTGGTGAGAAAAACCCAAGTCAGTGTATATTATTTAGTCTGCAGGAAAGGTATAGAGTCCGCAAACTATGGAAAATTGATCAATCCCGATGTACTGACGGCCGATCTCATTTCTTGAGGCCAGTAACAGGACAGTACAAATGCCTCCCAAATGACCCTTTTTGGAAAGTAGACAGTCCAAGGTATTTAGTAAGAGGCATGGCGAGTTTTTTTGAAGTTGTAATTTTTTGTCACAATTATTTTGAAAATAAAGAAATAAAAAAAAAAACATTTTTCTCACAATCTTTTAAATTTTTGTACATATTGTCACCAGTGCAGGACAACGTCATCACATAACTGGTGTGGCGGTGATCAGGCACACCGACTGGTGACAGTATTTTAAAAAAAAAATTTATAATGTTTTCAATTTTTGACATTTTTGTTTTATTTTTTATTAAATTTTTTTTCACATTTTGTTTTTTTAATATAAATACATAAAAGGAAGGGGTTTTTTAGGGACTGTGGGGAAATCATGACCTGGTAAGGTCACCCATTTCCATCCCTAGGGACTTTAAATGAAACCATGACCTGGTAAGGTCATGTGTTTCCATCCCAATCAATATCACAAACAAAGGGGATTGCTAAGGGGGAGGGTGGGACTTTAAATGAAGCATGTGACCGCAAAAGAGTAATAGGATGAACATAGAAGAATTTATTAATATAATACTAAAGCATACATATTGCAACCGTAAAATGTATACAGTAAAACAACTCATGCATAGTTACATAGATAAAAGGATATAATTGAATGAAATATAACATACATTGTAATGTTCATACAATCAGTAGATAGGTAACAATGGTAAAGCATTAAAAAATTGATTGAATAATGATAACACAGGATACCACTTGTAACAAATTCCCTAGTGCACCACAAACAAGGTTGGGTAAAATATTGTTAGAAACAGTAATGCCTGCTGGACCTAAGGCCTCGCTGGACCTGTAGGGGGGGTTTAATATATAGTATAGTTGATGGGGACTAATAAGACAGTTGAACACGGCAATTGATGGCTCAACGCGTTTCGTGGCTTCCATGCCACTCGTCAGGAGCGAGCACGTGTAAATCTGAAATTATATGGGGATAAATAAGCGAAAGGAAAACAAGAAACAATGATCATGGGGGAGCGTGGCAAATGAGCCCCCTGTGGCTAGTATGTAGGTATACTCACTAGGAGACTGGGCACTGATGGTATGGCGGAGGGACCCCGCAAGCCATCCAGGTTACCCCCAACCGGGAGCCGAGGTGGGGAGCCCCGCGGGGACGAAAGCAGGCGCCAACCAGGGTAGGCATGGGGACCGAGGATTATCTATGGAATGAGAAATAGTGTAGGTGAGTGAAGGTAAAATGGTGGGAGAGAAAAGAAAAGAGAACCCCACGGACATTGGGTGAAGTGGAAGTAAAGCAGTGGAGGACATGGGAGAAGAAAACAGTTGACCGGAGGTAGGTAAGGAGTGGGTGGAGAATGGGGAAACGTCAATAGCAACAGGTGCAGTGACTGAACAAAAAAGAGAAGGGGCCTCCTTTGGGGCCCCAATCTTCCTCTTCAGGTACACCCATCACCAGCACCTTCTCTTTTTTGTTCAGTCACTGCACCTGTTGCTATTGACGTTTCCCCATTCTCCACCCACTCCTTACCTACCTCCGGTCAACTGTTTTCTTCTCCCATGTCCTCCACTGCTTTACTTCCACTTCACCCAATGTCCGTGGGGTTCTCTTTTCTTTTCTCTCCCACCATTTTACCTTCACTCACCTACACTATTTCTCATTCCATAGATAATCCTCGGTCCCCATGCCTACCCTGGTTGGCGCCTGCTTTCATCCCCGCGGGGCTCCCCGCCTCGGCTCCCGGTTGGGGGTAACCTGGATGGCTTGCGGGGTCCCTCCGCCATACCATCAGTGCCCAGTCTCCTAGTGAGTATACCTACATACTAGCCACAGGGGGCTCATTTACCACGCTCCCCCATGATCATTGTTTCTTGTTTTCCTTTCGCTTATTTATCCCCATATAATTTCAGATTTACACGTGCTCGCTCCTGACGAGTGGCATGGAAGCCACGAAACGCGTTGAGCCATCAATTGCCGTGTTCAACTGTCTTATCAGTCCCCATCAACTATACTATATATTAAACCCCCCCTACAGTTCCAGCGAGGCCTTAGGTCCAGCAGGCATTACTGTTTCTAACAATATTTTACCCAACCTTGTTTGTGGTGCACTAGGGAATTTGTTACAAGTGGTATCCTGTGTTATCATTATTCAATCAATTTTTTAATGCTTTACCATTGTTACCTATCTACTGATTGTATGAACATTACAATGTATGTTATATTTCATTCAATTATATCCTTTTATCTATGTAACTATGCATGAGTTGTTTTACTGTATACATTTTACGGTTGCAATATGTATGCTTTAGTATTATATTAATAAATTCCTCTATGTTCATCCTATTACTCTTTTGCGGTCACATCCTTCATTTAAAGTCCCACCCTCCCCCTTAGCAATCCCCTTTTTTTAATATACATTGACCAGAGCAATACAAAGTTACCACAGTAGCACTAAGGTAGAGATCAGGATTTTTTTTTTACACACTATGATTGCTTATAACTGTGCATTTTACAGTTGTAAGCAACCATTTTTTTCTGAATAAAAAGTACTCATTTTGTGTTTACTGTTGTGATTGTCCACAGCTAATCACATGGTACAGATGGGCTGTGATTGGCCCTGTCTGTACCTTGTGATGACTGTGACCAATCACAGAGCTCATCACAACAGTACACAATGAAACGCATGTAACCAAGCCTTTCATTGTGTACAAATGCCATGTGATCTGTTGTGATTGGCCACACTGGTCACATGGCACAAAGCCTTTCATTGTGTACAACTGTCATGTGATCTGCTGTGATTGGCCACACCGGTCACATGGCACAAAGCCTTTCATTGTGTACAACTGTCATGTGATCTGCTGTGATTGGCCACACCGGTCACATGGCACAAAGCCTTTCATTGTGTACAACTGTCATGTGATCTGCTGTTATTGGCCACGCTGGTCACATGGCACAAAGCCTTTCATTGTGTACAAATGCCATGTGATCTGCTGTGATTGGCCACACTGGTCACATGGCACAAAGCCTTTCATTGTGTACAACTGTCATGTGATCTGCTGTTATTGGCCACGCTGGTCACATGGCACAAAGCCTTTTATTGTGTACAACTGCCACGTGATCTGCTGTGATTGGCCACACGGGTCACATGGCACAAAGCCTTTCATTGTGTACAACTGTCATGTGATCTGCTGTTATTGGCCACGCTGGTCACATGGCACATGCAGGCAGCAGGCCGGTACAGTGATCTGTCAACGGGTGACAGATCGCGCGGGAGCCCGGCCCATGAGGTGATCTATACTGGTCATTCACTGTGTTCATTTGGAAAAGTAAGAGGCCGGTAATTGACATGGCTGGTAAATAGCACAGGCTTTTCCAGATGTTACCCCATTAGTTATGGAATTCCTTGGGGGGTACCTGCATCACTGTGTAACCTTCTTTACTCTAATGGTATGGTCCATGCTTCTCTGCATCTCATGCATCTGCATTGGATGCTGCCACCCCATGTGACTCTGGTGGCCATCTTGGGTCAGGCAGAGCCTTTTTAAAGGCCCTGGCTCCCAGGTTTGATGCGCATTTTGCGGGTTGGTAGAGTAGGTACAGGTATCTCATTGGGTAAGGACAGGGAACGATTGCTGACAAGAAGGGAAAGCTTAGAGCTCGCAGCTTCTCGGGACATCTGGCTGTTTGGGCACAAGACAGCCAGGCTGTATTTTTCCCCTCTCTACAGGCGCTGACAGTTCGGCTGAATCCGGCTCTCAACGCGCTGTTGGAACTGTGAGTGTTCATGGTTGGGCTGCCTTTCCACCAGGCTATTTGTGAACTGTTTCTGCATTATTTCAATACAAGTTCTTTCAATGCGCTGGGACTGATTGTGTGATTTGGCCGCACCATGCTGCCCTACACCTACAGGGGTACTAAAATATAAGAGGTGGGGATCTGGTGGCACTGGAAGTCATGCTAAGGGTGCTCAAGGAACAACAGAAGCAGATCTAAGGCAGAAACAACCTTTAGAGTAACCCTTGGTGTAGATTCCCAGAAACCACCAAAAATAACTCTGCAATTTGGATTTGGCCATCTGAATCTGTAAAATGTAATTACCGTATATACTCGAGAATAAGCTGAGTTTTTCAGCACATTTTTTTTGTGATGAAAATGCCCTCCGCGGCTTATACTCAAGTCAAGCACTTTTCTGCAGCAGAGAATGACATTTTCCGGAACGAATTTGGGGCCCCGTATCTCGGGGCCACTTGGTGCTAGGGACCCCAAATTTGGTGTGCAAACCCAGTGGAACTAGCACTACAACATATCCTATGCAGGGGTTCATAGCACCAAGTGGCCCCAAGATAGGGGGCCCCAAATTCGGTTCGGAAAATGTCATTCTCTGCTGCAGAAAAGTGCTTGACATTTTCCAAACCGAATTTGGGGCCCCGTATCTCGGGGCCACTTGGAGCTAAGGACCCTAGCTTTGGGTATATTGTAGTACTAGTTCCACTGGGTTTGCATACCAAATGTGGGGTTCCTAGCACCAAGTGGCCCCGAGATACGCTGCCCCAAAGTCAGTCAACTGTGTCCATCTGCAGCAATGTCATTTCAGGACCCTTTGGGTCCAGAGACCCCAAATTTTGGCTGCAGCTAGGGGGGCATCTAGGAACCCCTAACTACCGAGTTTGAAGTTTGGGGGACCTATGGCTGCAAATGGGCACAGTGAGGCTGCAAATGGGCATTGTTGACCTTCTTTTCCACTCATAGGGCGTACACACGGTCGGACTTTGTTCGGACATTCCGACAACAAAATCCTAGGATTTTTTCCGACGGATGTTGGCTCAAACTTGTTTTGTCTACACACGGTCGCACAAAGTTGTCAGAAAATCCGATCGTTCTAAACGCGGTAACGTAAAACACGTACGTCGGGACTATAAACGGGGCAGTAGCCAATAGCTTTCATCTCTTTATTTATTCTGAGCATGCGTGGCACTTTGTCCGTCGGATTTGTGTACACACGATCGGAATTTCCGACAACGGATTTTTTTGTCGGAAAATTTTATCTCCTGCTCTCCAACTTTGTGTGTCGGAAAATCCGATGGAAAATGTCCGATGGAGCCCACACACGGTCGGAATTTCCGACGACACGCTCCGATCGGACATTTTCCATCGGAAAATCCGACCGTGTGTACGGGGCATTACAGTAGCTGCGCATTTCTCACTCTAGGCTTATACTTGAGTCAATAAGTTTTCCTAGTTTTTTTGTGGTAAAATTAGGTGCCTCGGCTTATATTCGGGTCGGCTTATACTCGAGTATATACAGTAAATTTAATGTCATCTACAAATCTATTGAGGGTGACGGGTGTGTGCTGAGTGTTATCAGATCATTATAGGGTTTTTACAAACAATTCTAATCTGGTTCTCTTCCCCGCAGCAAACCTGCCAGAACATGACATCGTACCTAAAGGAAGAATTGGGTCGATACATTGTGAATGTCACCACCGCGGCCTCCCTCTGCAGCCAGGCGCTCTGCGGTGGACACGGACGATGCCTGCGCAAAAAACACGCTAGCAACGCCTTTCTACACCTCAACCCCGCCAACTTCCGCATCGTTCGGGCACCTTCAGGGTCCAACGCGCCCGTTCCAATGTGGGCTGAGGGCCAGCTGTCTTCAGAGGATGTGGATTTTCTACACGCACACTTTCATTGTCAGGGCTACCTGGACTCTCCCTAGAAACGCCTGCAGCATTAAGAATTGCATGTACAGTGGTACAGAACCTACAGGTCCTTCAGGGGCTGCCAACAATCCTGGGCATTATTGGTTCTCTTATTGGTGCTGGAATGGCACACTTTAAGAATCTCAAGGAGAACCTCAACTGTGGTAAAGCCAAATGCTTTTTCCAAACTGTGGTGTTAAGAAGGTGTCCAAATGTAGCAAAAAAGTGTACCTGTCATAAAAAGAAATACAGGGGTTGCCTCCTTCTGAAAATGCGACCTGAGTTCCTGCTGTTCTGACTCTTTGGTATTCACTTCAGTCAATGACCTGGAATGAGCATGCTGGGGATAAAGCCAGGAGTTCTTCTCGAGCTCGAAGTATTAAGGCCAGACAGCCAACATGGTAGCCAGGCAAGTACTGTTTTCAGAATGGCATGCCATCAATGCCAATCCCCAAGTTTCTCTTAGAAAAGGGTGTATATAGGTGGGGTGCAGCAATAACTCACACAATCAAGTACAAAGCAAAAACTTTATTGAAGTGATGTAACAACAATTCACAATAAACCCGGGGGAAGGCTGTCCAGCCGGGTAAACTCACAATATCCAGCAACATAAAAACAGCATCTGTTGGGAGGGACAGAATGCAGCCTGGCCGCCTCATGCCCAGTTGGGCAGGTCTCCAGAAGAGTTGCAACCCTACACTTTCCCTCCTCGTCAGGAACCTCTCCCTGCCACTATCCCTGCCAGACAGGGTAGCTTTCCCTGCGCTACCCACTCGAAAAAACGTGCCAAACTGGGGGAGCCAGGGCCTTGAATAGGCTCTGCCTGACCCAAGATGGCCACCAGAGTCACATGGGGCAACAGCATCCAACCGGATTGCTTTCCCTGTGACCCAGGAAACCATAGAGGAACCATGTTTCTCATGACTTCCTCTCCAGCTGCAGATCCTCTAAGGTTGAGCACCACCTACAGTGGAGAAAATAAACTGCGCCTGCCTACATGTATCTAAAGCCAAAAATTTTTTTTTTTAGTTTTTGGATACTACAGTGAAGGGTTAAAACCCCGTCCTTTTTTTCTTAAATGACTTTCGTTAGGCTTATGAGAAGAATTGAACAGTCAAGGATTGTAAGAACAGATAAGATCCGGTCCATACCAAATTATAGAGCACAGCTTATATATATATAAACTAGAATATTTTTGGGAATAATAAGCTAAATATGAAGAAACATTGAAGAGGGGAACCTAAAGAAAGTATTGAATTTATGTGGAAAAATTTGGAGAAACAGTCACCAGTCAGTGTCCCAGATGCCACACCAGTTATATGATGACGCCGTACTGCACTGGTGACAGTATGTAAAAAAAAAAAAAATTGTGAAAAAAAATATTTTTTCTAATTTCCCAATTTCTTCATTTTCAAAAAAATTGTGGCAAAAAGATTACAACGTCAAAAAAATCGCCATACCTCTTGCCAAATACTTTGGACGGTCTACTTTCCAAAAAGGGGTCATGGGGGGGGGGTGGTATTTGCACTGTCCTGTCTTTTGGGGGCTGAAGAAATGAGATGAGTCCGTCAATACATCAGGATTGATTGATTTTCAGATAGGTATACTGTACTATAGTTTTTCGACTCTATTTGCAAAATTTTATAACAGAAACAAACAAAAACTTGTTTAGTTTTCAAAATTTTGGGTCTTTTTTTTGTCTATTTAGCAAAAAATAAAAAAACTCCAGTGGTGATTAAATGCCATTTCTATGCGAGTACCCTATGTGATTTCTTAATAAAGCCTTAAAATTTTTTTAAAAATACTACACTATGTGGCACCTTTGTTTTCCCTTGGTCGCTATGCCCCCTGCATTATCTGAGGTACCGTATTTATCGGCGTATAACACGCACCCCAAGTTTAGGAGGGAATTTTAAGGAAAAAAACTTTTAGGAGTGAAGTTTAAGGGAAAAAAACTTACATTTAAATGCCCATCAATGCAGCCTTATCAGTGTCATTGAAGCCTTGTCAGTGCAGCCTTGTTAGTGCAGCCTTCCCCAGTGTCCATTGCAGCCTTGTCCCAGTGCAGCCTTGTCAGTGCAGCCTTGTCAGTGCAGCCTTGTCAGTGCAGCCTTGTTAGTGCAGCCTTCCCCAGTGTCCATTGCAGCCTTGCCCCAGTGCAGCCTTGCAATCCCCGCTGATCTCCGCTGATTTTTTGTGATCGCGCCGACATACACAGTGTACAGATTCAAATATGGCGCCGGAGGACTCGGCGGAGCAGAGCGTGCGCCGCAGAGATCGGAGGGACTGGGCGGAGCCGAGATACACATACCCGAGTGAACTCGGCTCTTTTCGGCTCCGCTCACAGTCACGCCCAGGGCGGGACTGGGCGTGACTGTGAGCGGAGCCGAAAAGAGCCGTGTACATTCGGCTATGTGTATCACGGCTCCGCCCAGTCCCTCCGATCTCTGCGGCGCTCGCTCTGCTCCGCCGAGTCAGCCGGCGCCATATTTGAATCTGTACACTGATGTGTATGTCGGCGCGGTCGAAAAAAATCAGCGGGGATCGGCGTATAACACGCACCCACGATTTTCCCCTGATTTTAAGGGGAAAAAAGTGCGTGTTATACGCCGATAAATACGGTATATTGAATGACAGTTTGGGACCCAACACTGATCCCCATAGGGGACATCATACACATTGATTGACTCATGCTGTAACCTCAGCGCAGTGAGGTAAGGGGCCATTGCCCTCCATGGTAGGATTGCTGCATGAAGAGGACTGGTGCTTACACTTCACATTCTTCCACTCATTTGAGGAAAGCGATGCTAGAATCTAGCTGCTGCCTTCACCATTTTTTTCATTGAGCACGTTTTAAGAAGCATTGGAACTGTTTGTTGCTGCACAAAGTCACTTTTCTTTTGCATGTGAACATTGTTTGTACTAAAATGTGAGCACGGATTGCTGACACTGGACACTTTATTATCTGTCACTTATATTGGGATCTCCTAGGACATTCAGAGTAACCTTGCACCTGTGTGCGGTCTATTATATTTTGTATGCGTTTTATGTTTTAAACATATTTCTATTGTTGTTTGCGCTATAGGCGAAGGCATAGGTGTGCGCAGCCTATTGCATTAGGGTGTGCACCCCAAAGCTCAAACACACACACACACACACACACACACACACACACACACACACATATATATATATATATATATATATATATATAGCAGCAGGGCAAAGGACAGTGTCAGTAATTATTATTATTTTTTTTTTACTTTATTTTATATTTTTTTTAATTTTTTTAATTTAATTTATTTTATTATTACTTACTATTTTTTTTACCATATTTTTTACAATCATTTTTTATTATATATATAAAAATATTTAAGAAAATATAAAATAAAGTAAAAAAAAAAAATATATATATATATATATATATATATATATATATATATTTATATTTTTTTTTTTTTTACTTTATTTTATATTTTCTTAAATATATATATATATATATATATATATGTATATATATATAATGAAAAATGATTGTAAAAAATATGGTAAAAAAAAATAGTAAGTAATAATAAAATAAATATATTTATATTATTATATATATATATATATATATATATATATATATATATATATATATATATAATATATATATATATATATATATATATAATAAAAAATGACCTTTTTTTATTATTATATATATTTATTATATATATATAATTTTTTTTTTACTTTATTTTATATTTTCTTAAATATTCTTTGTTTCATTTATTTTATTATCACATACCACTTTATTTTATTTTTCATTTTTTACCATATTTTTTACAATCATTTTTTGTTATTATATTTTTTTACAGTTTTTTTAGGAGCACCATTGAGGTGCTTTGGTGAAATATTGGGGGTCTAAACAGACCCCTGATGTCTCACTTTTCAGACAGAGAAAGAGACTGGGGACAAGAGATTCCTCAGTCCCTTTTTTTTTGCAGCCAAGCAGCAGGGGGAAATCTGTGCAAAACAGGGTGATTAGGGTGTGCCCAGGCACACCTGGCACACCCTGTGCGCACACCTATGGGCGAAGGATTTATATGATTCTACGTATATTCAAATGCTTACATTTATCTATGCATAGTTTTTATTTGCAGTTTTTTCGATTTTTTTTATATTTGTCACCTGTATTGGGATCTTTTAGGACATCCCATAGTAACCTTGCGCTTGTGTGCGGTTTATTTTATTTCATTTTTATTTTTATTTCTTATGTGTTTTCACTTTTCAAACTTATCTATATTGCTCCCTGCACCACAGGTGAAAGATTTGTATTTATAATCAGATGCTTATAGTTTTTATTCATGCGTAGCTCTTATCTGCAATTATTAAAGTGAAGCACAGCACGGAATATTAGTAACGTGTGATCAAGTTTTTATCACTTATTTACTGAGAATAGGCATCACGCCACCTAGTCACTACTATTTTATTACTATGACACGTTTACACCAGGATTAGCGCAGCACCATCCCCAGTTTTATATTTAGGCTATTATTAAGGGCCAGGTTGGACC
>JBBGZY010002660.1:0-283621 GCA_037952925.1 Lithobates clamitans | reverse complement strand
CGCGATGTCCGCCGGGCACCCGCGATTGCCGGGTAACAGAGCAGGACCGTGGATCTGTGTATGTAAACACAGATCCACGTCCTGTCAGAGAGTAGAGGAGACCGATGGTGTGTCCCTTGTAAATAGGGACACCGATTGGTCACCTCCCCCAGTCAGTCCCCTCCCCCCACAGTTAGAATCACCTTCCTAGGACACATCGCTGAAAACTTCTATGACGAAACGCGTACGATGGCACCACGCACGCCTACGTCACTTCCGCAAAATTAGGCCGCTGGAACGCAGGTGGAGCGCAAACGCTCGGGTTACTTCCACCTTGTACGAGCGTTCCCAATCCACTTGAGCCGTTTGCGGTTAGTTACATCAAGTCCACCTACCTATGCCCTTGATGTATGTTTGTTTTAAATACACTGTTTGCTGCTGTATTACTACAGCCAGCTGCGCTGGTTTGTAGTATTTTTATCTGAAGATTTTTATCTGAGGAATTTTTGTTGGAATAAATTCTATTTTTAATTACTACACTATGGGAGTCCACCATTCCTTTTTTTCCATATGAGTAACAAACTTTCCTGCTTCTGTGTATGCTGAGGACCACCCCATGAACCCATCCTTTACGCTGGCAGGGAGATCGTAGAGGTTATATCTGCATGCGAATTACCCTTTGGGGTGAATGGATCTGGTGAGTGGGGATCCTTGAGGGGGAGCACCAAGTCACCAAGTAACCAGGACGTTGAATGCACTCAAGTCACGTTTTTGAGCTTAATGTCTATTTTTATTTTTATTTTTTTATTTTTATTTTTCACTATGGTGAAGATCTTTTCACAACTATGGACTGCCTACTAATTATGTAATGTTATAAATAATTTACAAAATAGATCAAGAGTTTAATTAACTTAAGGTTAAAAATCAATTTAAGGTTTCTGTTCACTGACACGTTATGGTCACTTATATGCTAATTGTTGATAATTTGAGGCTACCATCACCTATATACTTTTCACAGGTGTAATAATATATACCACTAAAGTGGGTGCACGTATATGTAAGATTATACTTTACAAGTTATTATGTATGGTCTCATGCACATATAATGTATGTAAATTCAGGGTAGGCTTACCTATCAATACGATCACATATGGTGAAGAGGTTGTAACTATTTATGATTTCCCAACACTTTATACTTTCATTTTTGAAACTGCATACTCATCTTTGATGTACATTCCCTATAAGAGCCCTTTCACACTGGGGCGGTTTGCAGGCGCTATTGCGCTAATAATAGCGCCTGCAAACCGACCCGAAAGTGCCGCTGCTGTGTATCCAGTGGGAAAGCCCCGAGGGCTTTCACACTGGAGCGATGCGCTGGCAGGACGGTAAAAAAAGTCCTGCCAGCAGCATCTTCGGAGCGGTGAAGAAGCAGTGTGTATACCGCTCCTTTACCGCTCCTGCCCATTGAAATCAATGGGACGGCGCGGCTATACCACCGGCAGAGGCGCTTTGCGGTGGTATTTAACCCTTTCTCGGCCGCTAGCGAGGGGTAAAACCGCCCGCTAGCAGCCGCATACCGACAGTAAAACTCTGCTAATAATAGCGGCGTTTTACCACCAACGCCGCCCCCCGCCCCAGTGTGAAAGGGCTCTTAGGAGTGTCGCTTGCTTACCATTGTCAGGTATCCTGTTTACTTCGGGGGATAACCCGGCCTGGAGCCAGGGTGCCGATTTTTATAATATACCGGTAGTCATTTTTTCTCACCTGCCCAAACAAGCCCTAGGGAGCGCCATTACCCCATTTATATATATATCCCTAGGACACACATTAACCCCTCGATCACCCCCTAGTGTTAACCCCTTCCCTGCCAGTCACATTTACACAGTCATCAATGCATTTTTATAGCACGGATCGCTGTATAAATGTGAATGGTCCCAAAAATGTGTCAAAAGTGTCCGATATGTCCGCTGCAATATCGCAGTCACAATAAAAATCGCAGATTGCCGCCATTACTAGTAAAAAATAAATAAAAATGCTATAAATCTATCCCCTATTTTGTAGATGCTATAACTTTTGCGCAAAGTGATCAATATACGCTTATCGCGATTTTTTTTTACCAAAAATATGTAGAAGAATACATATCGGCCTAACTGAGGAAAAATTTTGTTTAAAAAAAAAAAAAAAATTGGATATTTATTATAGCAAAAAGTAAAAAATATTGTGTTTTTTCAAAATTGTCCCTCTTCTTTTTTTTTATAGCGCAATAAATAAAAACCACAGAGGTGATGAAATACCACCAAAAGAAATCTCTATTTGTGGGGAAAAAATTATAAAAATTTCATTAGGGTGCAGTGTAACATGACCGCGCAATTGTCATTCAAAGTGCGAAAAAATGACTTGGGCAGGAAGGGGGTGAAAGTGCCCTGTATTGAGGTGGTTAAACAGAGGAAAAACATTGTCATCCGCCCTGCGGACAAATGGGGGGGGGGAATTGTGATTCAAACTAAGACAGACTATGAGCAAGAAATTACACGTATTCTCAGTGATGAGAGTACCTACCAAAAGATCTCTTATAACCCTACAAAAAACCTCAAATCACAGCTAAGAGACTTAGTAGAAAAAGCAGGGAGCAGTAATATTCTCAATAAAAAAGAACGATACAGTAAAACCTTGGTTTGAGAGCGTTTTGCAAAACAAGCAAATTTTTAAAACAAATTTTGACTTGATATAAAAGCGATGTCTTGATATACAAGTAGCGTCATTTCACAACTGAGTATAAAAGAGAAGAGAGGAGCCTCTAAGTGTAGCAATATTGTTACATTTAATGAAGGTACAACATTTAGCAACTTGCATGGTTGATGATTAATCACTTCAATACCAGGCATTTTCACCCCCTTCCTGCCCAGGCCATTTTTCAGCTTTCAGCGCTCTCACACTTTGAATGACAATTGCGCGGTCATACAACACTGTAACCAAATGATTTTTTTTTATTTTTTCCCCACAAATAGAGCATCATTTTGGTGGTATTTGATCACATCTGCGGTTTTAATTTTTTCGCGCTATAAACAAAAGAAGAGGGACAAGTTTGAAAAAAACACAATATTTTTTACTTTTTGCTATAATAAATATCCATTTTTTTTTAAAACAAATTTTTTCCTCAGTTTAGGCCGATATGTATTCTTCTACATATTTTTGGTAAAAAAAAAAAAAAATCGCAATAAGCGTATATTGATTGGTTTGCGCAAAAGTTATAGTGTCTACAAAATAGGGGATAGGGTTATAGCATTTTTTTTTTCTAGTAATGGCGGCGATCTGCGATTTTTATTGTGACTGCGATATTGCGGTGGACACATCGGACACTTTTGACACATTTTTGGGACCATTCACATTTATACAGCGATCCGTGCTATAAAAATGCACTGATTACTGTATAAATGTCACTGGCAGGGAAGGGGTTAACACTAGGGGGCGATCGAGGGGTTAAATGTGTTCCTAGGGAATGTTTCTGACTGAAGAGGGAGGGGACTCACAAGGGAAGGAGACCGATCAGTGTTGCTCTATACTGAGAACACACATCGGTCTCCTCTCCTCTCTGACAGGACGTGGATCTGTGTGTTTACATACACACAGATCCATGTCCTGCCGTGTTACCGGGCACGTGCATCGGGTGCCCAGTGACACGGCGGGCGTGCGCGATTGCCGTCGGCGGCACGCGCGCGCCCCCTGGTGGGTAGGGAAGGCGAGGGCGTCATATGACGCCCTCCCAGAAGGAGAGCCGCGCCACCTGGCCGTCATATGACAGCCGGCGGGCGGCAAGTGGTTAAAAGAGGCACATCTAAGTATGGCATCCGGGGTGAAGCTGTCCACATAGACCATCCTCCTCACCTCTGTCATCCCTTCCACACTGCACTCCACGAGTGGTTCAAGCCACGCTTTCAGATCGCTCGACTCAAGCGGTGAGAGCCCGTGGTGCGGAGGATGGTCTATGCGGACAGCTTTACCCCGGATGCCTGCATACTTAGATGTGCCTCTTTTAATCACCAACCATGTAAGTTGCTAAATGTTGTACCTTCATTAAATGTAACCATATTGCTACACATATGCCGCATACACACGATCAGAAATTCCGCCAGCAAAAGTCCGATGAGAGCTTTTGGTCGGAAAATGCGACCGTGTGTATGCTCCATCGGACTTCCAGCCAGCAAAAGATTGAGAGCAGGTTCTCAATTTTTCGGCCGTAAAAAGTTTTGATCGGAAATTCCGATCGTCTGTACCAATTACGACGTGCAAAATTCCTACGCATGCTCGGAAACAATTTGACGCATGCTCTGAAGCATTGAACTTCATTTTCTCGGCTTGTCGCAGTGTTGTACGTCCCCGCGTTCTTGACGGTCGAAAGTTCAGCAAACTTTTGTGTGACCGTGTGTATGCAAGCTAAGCTTGAGCAGAATCCAAGATTTTTCAGACGGAAAATCCGCTCGTGTGTACGCGGCATTAGAGGCGCCTCTCTTCTCTTTTATACTCTGGAGCTCCTGCTGGATTTTGCTTCTAATCCCCTTGTGGCTTCCATTTGTAGATGGACATTTTATGGTTACACAACCTGATCACATTGCTATATTATTTTTATAAGGACTATAAACTGAAGGAATTATGAATAAATGGTTGTGGAACGAATCATTTGAGTTTCCATTATTTCTTATGGGGAAATTCACTTTGATATACAAGTGCTTTAGATTACAAGCATGTTTCCGGAACAAATTATGCTCGCAATCCAAGGTTTTACTGTACTTAGTTCTAGATGCTCCGATTATGCTGGTCCTTTATCAAGTACCTAAGATACACAAAAATGCGAACAAACCACCATGTAGGCCAATTTTGAGTGGCATTAATTCACTATTCTTGAGACTGGGAGAGTATATTGATGTTTTCTTCCAGCCGTTAGTGGCTAAGAGCCCATCTTATTTGATAGATAGTAAAGATGTCCTCAACCACATATAAAAATCAATGAACATAGCATATTGGTCACAGAAGATGTAGAATCGCTGTACACTAATATTCGCCAAAAAGATGCCATGAGTGCAGTGAAGTGGGCATTCAGTAAACATACTACTTTAAAGTATAAGCAGAAACTATTTATTCTACATGGCTTAAAACTTGCCATGATGAATATTTTTTTTGGTATGGGGTCAACATTATAATCAATTCAAAGGTGTCTCCATGGGGGCCAAATATGCCCCCAGTGTGGCAAACATCTTCCTTAACAAATGGGAGGATGAGGTCATATATGGAGACATCTGGCCAGACCTGCAAGTATATTGCAGGTATATAGACGATATTTTGTGGATATGGAAAGGGTCAGAAACCACCCTACAAGAGTTTATCGATCATGTCAACAATAATGTCTATGTCATGAAATTTACTGTAAACACCCACAGACAACATATAGACTTCTTGGATTTACATATATTCAAGAATGAAAATATGTTAAATACCAAAACCCACTTCAAAAATACAGATCAGAATGGGTACATCTCGAAGCTGCCACCCACCATTTACTAGAAGTAAGGGATCTAGTGGGACAGGCGGACAGAGATACTCTCTTAACCACTTGCCGACCGCTGCACGTCGATATACGTCGGCACAATGGCAGCAGTGGGCAAATGGGAGTACAGGCACGTCCCCTTTAAGAAGCCACGTGGACTCCTTAGGACACACTTAACCCCTTCATCGTCCCCTAGTGTTTAACCCCTTCCCTGCCAGTGTCATTTACACAGCAATCAGTGCATTTTTATAGCACTGATCACTGTATAAATGACAATGGTCACAAAATATTGTCAAAAGTGTCAGATGTGTCCGCCGCAATATCGCACTCACGATAAAAATCGCAGATCGCCGCCATTACTAGTAAAAAAAAAAATACTAATAAAAATGCCGTGTGGCGCGTCACGGCCCATAATTCACTGCGGCATCGCAGTGCATTGCTGGCTGATGATTGGCCAAGCATGCACTATGACCCGCATGCTTGGCCAATCACAGCGCCGTTGGTAGAGAGAGCTGTAATTGGCCAAAGCCAGGGTGTCTTTGGCCAATTACGGCTCAGGGGGTTTAGAACACGCCCCACACTATTTAAGGCCGCCTGCACGGCGGCCCTGTGTAGTGTGTGTTCCGGCGTTGAAAGATAGATAGATAGACAGAGAGACAGTGTCATTTCATTTGAGTTAGATAGATTAGGCAGGACAATCAGTGAGTTAGCTGCACTTACAGTGTATTGTGTATATATATGCATCCCAGGTGTTGCATATATATATATATATATATATACACTGTATTCAGTTTAGCTAGATCCGTTCCTGTTATCTTCCTACTGACAGGCAGGCTTGTCTTGTTACAGTATTTACAGCTACCTGAAGAAAATTGCTGGTGTTCTTTTGATCCTATTAGTACCACAGTCAGGTAACTAGACTATTTACAGTTAGTGCAGTGCGTCCCGCTCACAGTGTTCAGCTAAAACTACAAGTTAGTGTAGTGAGACCTCTGCACAGTGTTCATCTAAAGCTACAAGTTAGTGCAGTGCGTCCTGCTCACAGTGTTCAGCTAAAACTACAAGTTAGTGTAGTGAGACCTCTGCACAGTGTTCATCTAAAGCTACAAGTTAGTGCAGTGCGTCCTGCTCACAGTGTTCAGCTAAAACTACAAGTTAGTGTAGTGAGACCTCTGCACAGTGTTCATCTAAAGCTACAAGTTAGTGCGGTGTGTCCTGCTCACAGTGTTTAGCTAAACCTACAAGTTTTTTTGCGAGCTCTGCACAGTGTTCAGCTAAAGCTACAAGTTAGTGTAGTGCGTCCTGCTCACAGTGTTCAGCTAAAACTACAAGTTAGTGTGGTGCGTCCTCCTCACAGTGTTCAGCTAAACCTACAAGTTATTTTTTTGCAAGCTCTGCACAGTGTTCAGCTAAAGCTACCTATAGAAGGTTGGTGGTGTTCTCATACTACAGGCAGGCAGTTGATTTTGCTAGCTGCAGTATCAGTGCATATATATATATATATATATATATATATATATATATAAATATATATATATATCCCAGCTTAGTGCAGCTACAGGCCATTAGTATGTCTGGAAGGCCAAGAAGGAGAGGCAGACAATCACAAGCCAATAAAAGAGGGCAAGCAGGCTCTGTGTTTAGTGCTGGTCGTGGAGACGGTGCATCCTCATCAGCACGTGGCCGTGGGACACGCTTGGCCTTTTTTTCGGCAGCTGGCCGTGTTGAGCCGCAACATGCGGACCAAGCCGTCCTCATCCTCCTCATCCTCTCTCACCCATGCTCAGGGTACTTTGTCTGGCAAAGCAGTGGCCTCTTCCCTTGGCTCAATGTCATCAGTGACTCCTTCCTTAGCCCCACCATGTCCTCCTGAGGAGTCCCTCGAACTGTTTGACCACAGTGTTGGGTACATGCTCCAGGACGATGCCCAGCGTTTGGAAGGCTCTGATGATGATACTGAGCTCGATGAAAGCAGTAACATGAGCACGGACAGAGGGGGTGCCCAAGAAGGACAGCAATCTGGCAGTCATGCTCCCCCTGCTGCAGCATACTGCCAGGTTTGCTCCAGTGATGAGGAGGGAGGGGATGATGAGGTCACTGACTCAACATGGGTGCCTGATAGGAGAGAGGAAGAGGAGGAGGAGGCGGCACATCACCAACGAGGCAGGATGCCCTCCAGGGGCCAGCCTAAGGGCAGCACACTGACTGCATCACACCCCAAAGCTCCACATGTGCAGGGCGCTGCTGTCTCTGCGCGTTATTCAAAAAGTTCTTTGGTGTGGGCCTTTTTTGAGACGAGTGCATCAGATCGCACCGCTGCTATTTGCAACATATGTCTCAAGCGTATCTCGCGTGGCCAAAACATCTCCCGCTTGGGTACCACATGCTTGACAGACATATGTTGACCTGCCATGCAGTTCGTTGGCAAGCGTATCTAAAAGACCCACACCAAAGAACAAAGAGGACCTCTCCTTGCTCCTCATCAGCTGAGATCTCCAACCCCACTATACCTTCAGTCCTCTCTGAGACCTGCACTGAGAGGAATGAAGGTGTAGAATTAGATGTGTCATAGCCAAGTACTTGTGGGCAATCTGCTTTTGGTACACCGACGTCAGATTGTATCAGGCAAATTTCCCTGCCTCAGCTGCTGCACCGCCGAAAGAAGTTTGCTCCCAGCCATCCACATGCCCAGCGGTTGAATGCTAGCTTGGCAAAATTGCTAGCACTTCAACTGCTGCCTTTTCAGTTGGTAGACTCTGCCCCCTTCCGTGAGTTTGTGGAATGTGCGGTTCCTCAGTGGCAGGTACCCAAACACCACTTTTTCTCACGGAATGCGATTCTGGCTCTCTACCGGCATGTGGAAGGCAATGTCCATCCCTCGCTGGACAGGGCGGTCAGCGATAAGGTGCATATTACCGCTGACTCATGGTTCAGCAGGCATGGACAGGGACATTACCTAAGTTTCACGGCGCATTGGGTGACTCTGCTGGCAGCTGGGAAGGATGCAGGACAAGGTGCAGTAGTGTTGGAGGTTGTTCCGCCACCACGCCTCCAAAATGTCACTACTAATGATTGTGACACACCTCTCTCCTCCACCCCCTCCTCTTCTTCTTCCTCCATGGCCTCTTCCTGTGCTTTTTCCTCGGAACCAGCGGTGCTCCGTAGCCGCTCAAGGGGCTACGCAAGTACGCAGGCCAAAAGATGCCATGCGGTGCTTGAGCTGGTGTGCTTGGGGGACAGGAGCCACACTGGGGCAGAGGTTCTGTCAGCTCTGCAGGGGCAGGTTCAGAGGTGGTTGACGCCATGCCAACTTAAGGCAGGAATGGTGGTTTGCGACAATGACACCAACCTCCTCTCTGCCCTCCGACAGGGACAAATGACCCATGTGCCCTGTTTGGCTCACGTCCTTAACTTGGTGGTGCAGCGGTTCTTGGGCAGGTACCCGGGCTTACAGGATGTCCTGAGGCAGGCCAGGAAAGTCTGTGTGCATTTCTGCCGGTCATATAATGTCAGTGCTCGGCTGGCGGACCTCCAAAAGGAGTTTAACCTGCCCAAGAACCGCCTAATCTGTGACACCAGGTGGAACTCAACGTTGGCCATGCTGCAGCGGCTGCACACGCAGCAGAGGGCCATCAATGAGTACCTGTGCGACTATGGCACCAGGACAGGGTCAGGGGAGCTTGGTTTTTTTCCCCCACGCCAGTGGGCCATAATCAGGGATGCATGCACTGTCCTGTCACCATTTGAGGAGGCCACGAGGATGGTGAGCAGTGACAGTGTATGCATCAATGACACTGTCCCCCTTGTCCACCTGTTGGAGCACACGCTGAGTAGAATAATGGACAGGGCACTTGAGGCAGAACAGAGGCAGGACTTCCTTAGCTCTCAAGGCCCCCTTTATCCAGACAGTGTTCCTGTGTGCCCGCCGATCACACAGGAAGAGGAGGAGGAAGAGGAGGAGGAAGATTGTGTCAGTATGGAGGTGGAGCCTGGCACTCAGCATCAGCAGCAGTCTTTAAGGGATCAGTCCCAAGAAACACATGGACTTGTACGTGGCTGGGAGGAGGTGGCTGTGGACCATGTCGTCCTTAGTGACCCAGAGGACTCCGGACCGAATGCCTCAGCAAACCTACGCTGCATGGCCTCCCTGATCCTGCAAAGCCTGTGCAAGGATCCTCGTATTCGTGGTATCAAGGAGAAGGACCAATACTGGCTGGCAACCCTCCTTGATCCACGTTACAAGGGTAAGGTTGCGGACCTTATCTTGCCATCGCAGAGGGAGCAGAGGATGAAACATCTTCGGGAGGCCTTGCAGAAAGGTCTGTGCAACGCGTTCCCAGAGACTGGGAGGTTACAAACTCCTGTTTCTGGACAACGTGTTGCTGAGGCTTCGGTCAGTCAAAGAAGGAGCGGTGGAGAAGGTGGCCGTCTGACCGATGCGTTCAGACAATTTTTTGGTCCGCAGCCCCAAGGTATGATCGGTTCCAGCAACCATCGCCAGCGTCTGTTTTACATGGTGCAGGAATACCTAGGGGCAAGATCTGACTTGGACACCTTTCCCACTGAAAATCCTCTGGGTTACTGGGTCTTGAGGATGGATCACTGGCCAGAGCTTGCACAGTATGCAATTGAGCTACTGGCCTGTCCTGCATCCAGTGTTCTTTCTGAACGCACATTCAGTGCTGCTGGAGGCTTTGTAACTGATCACAGGGTGCGTCTGTCCACCGACTCGGTTGATTGACTGACCTTCATAAAAATGAATCAGTCTTGGATCACCACCAGCTACCAAGCACCTGATGCTGATGTAACCGAATAATTTTTTTGGAAATCTCAGATCCCTTCAAAGACTGCCTATGCTGATGCTGAGTGACTATCCCTGAGTAATTATCCTCTTCCTCCTCAATCATCACGCTGATAGCTTGTAAGAACATTTTTGGTTCTGGGCGCCACCACCAGTGCCTAAGGCCCAATTTTTCAGCCCCTGTTTAACAGGAGCGTGTAATTCCAATTTTTGATGCAATACTTTGCAGCAGGGCTCATTTCTGCGTTCCAACTAGAGTATCTGTGAGGGGTTGCAGTGTTGTGGCACCAGCACCAGTGCCTAAGGCCCAATTTTTCAGCCCCTGTTTAACAGTGTAATTACAATTTTTGATGCAATACTTTGCAGCGGGGCTCGTTTCTGCGTTCCAACTAGAGTATCTGTGAGGGGTTGCAGTGTTGTGGCACTAGCACCAGTGCCTAAGGCCCAATTTTTCAGCTCCTGTTTAACAGGGGCATGTAATTACAATTTTTAAATCAATACTTTGCAGCAGGGCTCGTTTCTGCGTTTCAACTAGAGTATCTGAGAGGGGTTGCAGTGTTGTGGCACCAGCACCAGTGCCTAAGGCCCAATTTTTCAGCCCCTGTTTAACAGGGGAGTGTAATTACCATTTTTGATGCAATACTTTGCAGCAGGGCTCATTCCTGCATTCCAACTAGAGTGTCTGTGAGGACTTACAGTGTTGTGGCACCAGCACCACCACCACCACCACCAAAGGCCCAATTTTTCTGCCCTTGTTCAACAGGGGCATGTAATTACAATTCTTGATCTAATATTTCACAGCAGGGCCCATTTCTGCGCCCACCAAGAGCGAGTGAGGACTTACAGTGATGTGGCACCAGCACCACCACCACCACCAAAGGCCCAATTTTTCTGCCCCTGTTCAACAGGGGCATGTAATTACAATTCTTGATCTAATATTTCACAGCAGGGCTTACAGTGTTGTGGACACAACAACACCTAAGTCCCAAATTTCTGCTGAGTATATAGGGCAGGCCCCTACTTTCAAACATCTAACTTACAAACGACTCCTACTTGCAAACGTAAGGAGACTACAGGAAGTGGGATGAAATCTACCCCTAGGAAGGGAAATTCTCTCCTGTAAGAGTTAATATGGGAAAAAACATTTCTCCTTTCCACTGATGCTTTCCAATCCTTGTTCCACAAAAAAACCCATATTTTCAAAAAACATTTGTCATTGGGACAAAAAGTGAGGTGAAATCTTCTGAAGAGGAGGACAGACAGCAAAACAAATGTCACAGGGGTGATAACCCTTCCCTATGTTTTCCAAAAAGCTTAAAAAAGATTTTTTGGCTGGAGCTAAACACATTAAAAATTTACCCGTTCAAAATGACAAAGAGATTCTACTTAACAACAAACCTACAGTCCCTGTCTTGTTTGCACCGCCTGTATACTGCTGTTCAGAGTATATAGGGCCTGGTGGCCCCACGCCTTTCCTTATTTTAATTTGGGTGCGGGGTTCCCCTTAATATCCATACAAGACCCAAAGGGCCTGGTAATGGACTGGGGGGTACCCATGTCGTTTGTCTCACTGATTTTAATCCATATTGCCAGGACTCGACATTACATTAAACCTGCAAGTAGTTTTAAATGAGATTTTTCCTTTAAAAATGACATTTTGTGCAGGGACTGTTCTAAACACGAGAAACACGCACCACTTTACAGGCATACTATAGACACCCCCCAGGTACGATATTTAAAGGAATATTTCACTTTTTTTTTACTTTAAGCATCATTAAAATCACTGCTACCGAAAAAACGGCCGTTTTTAAAAGTTTTTTTTGCATTGATACATGTCCCCTGGGGCAGGACCCGGGTCCCCAAACCCTTTTTAGGACAATGCCATGCAAATTAGCCTTTAAAATGATCACTTTTGATTTCGAACGTTCGAGTCCCATAGACGTCAATGGGGTTCTAACGTTCGTGCGAATTTTTGGTCCGTTCGCAGGTTCTGGTGCGAACCGAACCAGCGGGTGTTCGGCTCATCCCTATTGGTGAGCATGTAGCCAACATTCATAATGGATTCCCTAAACATAGTGTGTCCAACCATTTCAAATTGGTACACAATAGAGATCCAGCTGTGTTATCTTTTTATGCCATTGATACTATTACTAGACACTGGGGAGGGGCCAATATGATTAAACAAACATCACAAAACGAAACTAAATGGATTTTCGAACTTCAAACTTTATCGCCATTGGGAATGAACGTGGAGCTTGACCTCAACTGATTTTTTATTTTTTTTGTAAATTGTTTTTATTCAATTTTTTGGACAAACAATACATATACAACTTAAAAACAACTATGGTGTATATCCGATATGATACATACAGCAACTGACATGGTATTACATTGTGGAAAGTGACTCATTAATAAGCTGATTCACAGTGTATCGTTACCAATACATCTTCACATATTTCAAGACAGACTTCCCGTCTATTTTTTTTAAATAATACTAACGGACTCTCAAAAGTCTGTAATAATCAACCTTGCCATATTACAGTGTAATCAACCAGCTGTGTCTTCTTTATCCAGCCAAACACGCCAGACTCTGTCGTATTTTGCCGGGCATCCTCCATTTGAATAGGTATCTTTATAAAGGGGAAGACTAGTATTTATCAGGTTTTTCCACTGTGTCAACGAAGCGGGGGCATTTTTTTTCCATTGCAGGGCAATGGATTTGCGGGCATAAAAGAGTAATAACCGACCAGTGTGCGTTTTGCTATCATTGGTATGTGTGTTTCAATTAGTCCCAGAAGACAGATTTTCATAGCACAGGGCAGTGCGGTGGATGCAACCCTATTTACCACTTCTAACACCTCACTCCAGTATTGCTGGATTTGTGGACAATGCCAAAAAATATGTAAGAAGTCACCTGGGGAGATTTCACATCTCCAACACTCCGCCGAGCATGAAGGGTTCATTTTGGAAAGTCTATAAGGGGTAAAATAAGCTCTATGAACTATTTTAAATTGGATAAGGCGATCCCTCATAGAAACTAGTAATCTAAAGGGAAAATCCCAGATATCGTCCCAATCATTACTATCTAGCGCAGGGATATCACGCTGCCAGTTAGACTAAATCTTGTCAAGCGATGGGAGAGAGACACATAAACCAAATGCTCGTATACCTGAGAGGTAGGTTTTTCTGCACATTTCGTTCTTAGTGTTTTTTCTAATCCGGATTGGACCATGATACTGGCAGCGTGAGGAAATTGTGCGGCAAATGCATGCGACAGTTGGTGGGTCCTTAGAGGGTTTGTATATTAGGGTTAAATATGCGTGATATCCAGAGTCAGGCAACTTTCCAGCTCTAAAACATGTACTATACAGCTGGGCCAGCAACGTTGCTAAAAGATCCCCATGTGCTTTATAAAAATCGTTTGGAAGGCCATCTGGCCCTGGTGCCTTTCCAGTGGGAAACAATTGAATGGCGTTCGGAACCTCCTGCACTGTAAATGGCTGAACCAATGCCTCACGTTCCTGATCCGAGAGCCAACCCAGCGCCAAGGGATCTAACAGGTCCCGCAATTGTTCAGGCCTAAAATCAGAGGCCAAAGTGGAGGTATATAGCTTATCATAAAAGGCATTAAAAGGCATTAAATGTTTGTAAAACTTCTGAAGGAGATGTCGCTATTCCACCATCCGAGGTCTGAAGTGTAAGGGGTTGGTCATTCTGTGCCAATAAGGCCAACAGGCGACCATTTTTGTCGCCTTGTTCAAAAGCTCTCTGCCTGCCCTTATGTGTGTCAAGTCTTGTGACCTCTGCCATATGTAGATTTAGCTCCCTCTGAGCCGCCATAAGCAGATCAAAATGAGCTGGTGTAGGATCAGAACTATATGTAGCTGTATTATTTATCACTGATTGTTGTAACAGTTGGGATTCTTTTTTTTGTTGCTTTTTTACGTGGGCTATAGATGAAATATAATGGCCCCTCGTATACGCCTTGAATGCATCCCATGTAATTTCAGGGGAAGTGGACCCTGTGTTCTGCTCCCAGAATTCTACTAGCAGGGGGGGGTATTTTTTCAGTTAGTTCTGGGTGAGAAACCCAATGTGCTCCCAGCCTCCACAGTGCTGCACTGCGAGATGCAGGAGAGCGGAGCGTTACTACCAATGGGCTGTGATCGAACAACCCACTGGACAGATAAGATGCTTCCAGCACATCGGCCAATAGTGGGGTATTCGAGAATGCCAGATCTATATGGGATGCTGTTTTGTGCGATGCAGAAAAGCACGAATAGTGTTTGGTTGCAGGGTGTTTCCACCTCCAAATTTCCTCCAAACCCACTGCCTGGGCCCAGGCAGAAAGGTCCATGCAGTGGTTTTTGGGTGGAGTAGGTCTATCCAATACTGGTGACATTATAGCATTAAAATCCCCCATCATTAGAATTTTCCCAGGGCTAAAAGGTGCAATCTTATTAATAACCGCACATAATATTTCTGGCGAGAAAGGTGGGGGTATATACATGTTAATGACTATATATCTATGCGACCAGAGTGTTAATACAACAATCACATATTTCCCTTGTGGGTCAGTACACACTTCCTCAATCATGCAAGGGAAGTTTTTATGTATGAGGATTGACACTACCCTTGCATAAGTGGAGTATGTGGCATGCACAGCTCTCTGTATCCAAGCCCTTTTTAGTGTGAGGATTTTGCTGCCCATAAGATGGGTTTCTTGAAGAAGAATAAGTTCGGGTGATTGAGATTTTAAGTACTGAAAAAGGAGAGCTAAATTTAGATCCCAGACCCCTGACATTCCAAGAAAGAACCGTGAAATGATCAGCAGAGGGGTTAGCCATCTAATTTATGCCTCGGGATCCAATGAGGATAAAAGGGGAAGTCTAATCAGAAGGGAAACCATGAGCAGCAACATCCTCAATATAGCATACCATGTATTAGTATCAGTTATATTATATTCAGAGTCATACACCAAAAAGAAAATAAACTCAAACCAAAATTTTGTAACAAACTTTTCTAAACAACCCAGGCACAATGTGCCTTTCCTACTATGCCCCATCTCTCTCACAAAAAAGAAAAAAAAAAAAAAAAGAACCAGGGAGATAGAACGGGATAGTTTTACCCCTAAACCAAAAACCTTTTTAGAACTGTAGTGGCGACCTAAAGTGGTGCAGTACACTCATACACCAGTCCAGAGTTGATGACAGACTACAGTTTGTCTTTTGCAATTTGTGAGGCCTGGTAGTGGCACGTTCAATGTGGATGCAACCGCCTCCCGAGTCCACCACCAGGGGATGTAGACAAAAGTGATGATCACAGAAATGAGAAAAAAAAAAAAACAGGGGGGGGGGGGGGGATGGGTGGGGCTGGTTTGAGAGGAGGGATTGTCTCAAAAAAGACTTTTGTCCGGCATATCCAATAATGATTATGTCTACATTGTAAGGCGAGCAGTCCAGCTCAATGCAATGGTCCAAAAATTCAAAAAGAAAAGGGCTGAGAGAAAAAGTGAAATGAGTAAAATACAACAAATTAAAGGAAAAAGAAAAGGGATAACCAGCAGGGAGGAACCGTATAGGTCTTATTGAAAACCTGATCCTCGTTATGGCAAGTGCTTCTGTTCAGTTGCAACACAGATCAGGAGAATTTAACTATAAAGCTCCCAGGTAAAAAAGGCCCGGCTAGGTAAAACATGTTCCAACATAACTTGCAGGGCTATCCCTTACGACTGTCTAGCCAAGATAATACTGATTCTGGGTCAGTGAAGAAATTAGCTCTATCGCCGTTGATCACTCGTAGCTTGCTCGGGTACAGCAGGCTGAATTTCAAACCTTTCTCCCAGAGACGGCGTCTGGCTTCAGTGAAAGAGCGGCGACGTTGTTGTATCTCTGGCGAATAATTGGGAAACAGCATAATCTTCCCGTTGTTGTATTGTAGATCCTGCTTTGCCCTGGCAGCTGCGAGTATCCTGTCTCGGTCCCTGTAATTCAACAGTCACAGAAGAAAGGGTCTCGGAGGGGCCCCAGGCACCGGTGGTACAGGAGGCACCCTGTGTGCCCTTTCAACCACAAAGGTAGGCGGCATGGCGGGCAAGTCCAGCAAGGAAATCAGAAAGGTTTCTGCGAACTCTGCAGGCCTGGTTCCTTCCACGCGTTCCGGGAGGCCTATTATGCGAATATTGTTTCTGCGAAGTCTATTTTCGGTGTCAATAGACTTATCTTGCAGGGCTTTGACTTGTAGTTGTAACGCACGTAAGTCCCTGGAGTCTGACCTCGTGTCGTCTTCCAATTGAGAAATGCGGCCTTCAGCCTCCGCAAACCGGGACCTAAATTTATCCATGTCGTGCCTAATCAGGCTGACATCTGTCACTAGGTGGTCAATTTTGACCATTACTGAGTCATTCCCCGCTTTTATGGCTGCCAGGAGCTCGGCATGAGATGCTGCCTGTGCTGTAGTAAGGTCGGAGGGGGTCTGAGTACTCACAGACATCGTGGCTGTTGGAGGAATCGTGTGTAAGATGGCGGCCGACGACCGGGTGATTGCCGCGGAGGAAGAACGGAGGTGTCCCGGAGACGGCGTTGGAGCCCTCGGGGTGCTGGTGTTCCTCTTTGACCCCAGGATGCTGGAATGGAGCCTAGAGATATGAGTTTTTGGCAGTGAAATAGCTGTCAGGATGGAAGTAAGAGCAGAGCTAAGCCTCAGCACGTCTTTTTCCTCTCACATCCGGCACGCCCCCCCGACCTCAACTGATTTTTAACAGATTATTAGCGGTTGGGGTCCAGTTCTACTGTTCATTACAGGCTGAGGTGCTTAGGTCGTCCCCTTATGTTCATAAGCTGTTAAGTGTCACATTTTTTTATTAAGAAAATAATATTTCAAAAAAATTCACAATCACCTTATTAATTAAATCACTTTTAGGTATTGTACTTGTATTTAGAGTTATTACCCTATTTTTACCACTAGATGACCACCTACTTATTTCTTTCACTCCAATTAACATTTAAATATACAGTGGAACCTCAGATTGCGAGTTAACGAGCGTTTCGCAATACAAGCACTGTATTTTTAAAAATCCTGACTCAGTTTGCGAGTGTTGCGCCGATTGGAGACGATCTGCGCCGTTCGGAGACGATCAGCGCCGTTCGGAAATGCTTGGAAAATCTCGGAAATACTCCGTTCCCGAGCCTTTCCAAGGTTTTTCGAGTTCAGCCGAGGTGTCCCTGGGCCTTTCCGAGTGATTCCGAGGCTCTTCGGTTTCCCCCCACCTCTGGCCACTTGCGGTATTGCATGCCATTGAAGTCAATGAGGAAATAATTATTTTTATTTCGATTGACTTCAATGGGGAAACTCGCTTTGATATGCGAGTATTTTGGATCACGAGCATGCTCCTGGAATGGATTATGCTCCTAATCCAAGGTTCCACTGTAATTTACGAATTAGAGGTCATTATTTGTTTCTAACCAGTCGATGGCCACTAAATTATATTATCACTCCTATTCACCCAGTGATTACTTTGTAGTTTAATTTCAACGCTTACTTATTATCCCCACCAGGGGTCCTCCTGCTAGTCTAATTGTATGACATACGTTTAAATTTGTTTTATTTTTAGATTATACATATACATTTTTTTCATTAAAAGATTCAATATTGTAATAATAATAGTATATGTGGTTGCATGTGTGCAAATATTAGATTGTACGCACCGCCAAGGTACTAACAGGTGGTTGAAATATTCAATTACGAAGTAAGGGTATAAATACCCTTACCTAAAATGGCGGAATTGGAACTTCCTGATGACAGCCCGCTGATAGGCTGAAACGTGTTGAAGTAATACTGCGTCACACTTCGGCTCGAACGAACGCAGGGAATTGAGCAGCACCGCGATCGTGGTAATTACCACCATTGTGGCCCGTTTTCCCTAAAAAAAAAAACACCTGTTATATACGCCAGGTGCCAGGATGTTCAGGCACCTTAACTTTTCTTTCACTTTTAAATGTTTTTAATAAACTTTTTGGAACGATATTTTGCTCAATGAGGATTCTTTGGGTTTGTTTATCTGTATGAGGAACTGCACTGCATGAGGCGCCAGCAGCAGATCCTTACAGAGGCTTCCCCACATGCTTAAAGGACCATACTAGCGATAGTTGGTCAACTCCAGGGGGTGAGTTTACATCTATGTGGGACACCCAAGTCTGAGCACATTGAAGCACGGATATACCATCTTTGAGCACAAGCACTTTATATGACTATACATTTGGGACTGTTCTATAGTTGTGTATATTCCCTATCCTCAAATATGTAATCTACGTATATAATGTATTGTACTCTGTTGAATGGTATTCTGTAATTCTGATTATCTTTTACAACAATAAAGCACCTCTGTTTTTGTTAAATAGTTGTGTATATTATTTGGCCCGAGCAGCGGACTGTTTTTTATCATTTTTATTGCCATATTGTCAATTTTACTACTGCAGCTGGACCGATATTGTGTTTATTGTGATTTATATCCAATGGCGCTTGGTTTTTTTCTTGTGCAAATGAGTTTATTGAACAGAAATATCAGCATATCAGTACAGGTATATAATGAAAGACACATTATGTGAACATACTGAAATAGCTTATGACATCACAAACATAATAGTGAACGACATTAGGATCAGTATCAAATCTCCAGACTACAATTGACTTTTTATGGTAACAACAATGAGCAATTCCATGGTGAGACTCTGGATTCCCCCACTGTTATAAAACTAAGTGCTGACTTTTATATATTAGTTGTGGTGGGAACTATAAATAGAAATGATTATGTTTGAAGTATAACAAATTGTAATAAAAGAAATAAATAAAAATATTTCCAAGCTGGCTCACAGTATGTGTCAATGTGTCTTGTGCAGGGCCGGTCCCAGGCGGGTGCACGGGGTGCAGTGCACCCAGGCGCCAGAGAGGTGGGGGCGCTGAAGCGCCAGAGTGCTCCCCTCCCTCCTCCTCCTCCCCTCCGTGTCCAGAAGTAGCTCTGTCCGCAGCAGCCCACCGCCGCGGAGCGGCCGCGCCGGCGCCGCTGTGCTTTACATTGCTAGAGCCTGTCCCCCCTCCCTCCTCCTCCTCCTGTCAGAGGAGAGCAGCCGCCGGAGATCGGAGCGGCTGGTCTCTGTGTTGAGAGAGACCAGCCGCGCAGTGACTTCGCTGGGGGGAGGGGGGCGGCCCGTGCCTGCAACCTGACACAGGTTCTCTCTCTCCTCCGCTGTCTCTCACTCCCGCCTAAGCTGATGCCTGCAGCCTGTCTCGATCTGCTCTTCACCCGGACGGCGCGGCTGCACACTGTCCTCTCTAGCTGCTGCCTGGGTGTTAATGTGTCTGTCTGTACTGATAGAGGGAGGTTTGTCCCTGGGGCGGTCTGTACTAATGGGGGGGTTGTCCTGAGGGGGCGGTCTGTACTAATGGGGGGGTTGTCCTGAGGGGGCGGTCTGTACTAATGGGGGGGTTGTCCTGGGGGGGCGGTCTGTACTAATGGGGGGGTTTCCTGAGGGGGCGGTCTGTACTAATGGGGGGGTTGTCCTGGGGGGGCGGTCTGTACTAATGGGGGGGTTGTCCTGGGGGGGCGGTCTGTACTAATGGGGGGGGTTGTCCTGGGGGGGCGGTCTGTACTAATGGGGGGTTGTCCTGAGGGGGCGGTCTGTACTAATGGGGGGTTGTCCTGAGGGGGCGGTCTGTACTAATGGGGGGGTTGTCCTGAGGGGGCGGTCTGTACTAATGGGGGGGTTGTCCTGAGGGGGCGGTCTGTACTAATGGGGGGGTTGTCCTGAGGGGGCGGTCTGTACTAATGGGGGGGTTGTCCTGAGGGGGCGGTCTGTACTAATGGGGGGGTTGTCCTGGGGGGGCGGTCTGTACTAATGGGGGGTTGTCCTGGGGGGGCGGTCTGTACTAATGGGGGGGTTGTCCTGAGGGGGCGGTCTGTACTAATGGGGGGGTTGTCCTGGGGGGGCGGTCTGTACTAATGGGGGGGTTGTCCTGGGGGGGCGGTCTGTACTAATGGGGGGGTTGTCCTGAGGGGGCGGTCTGTACTAATGGGGGGGTTGTCCTGAGGGGGCGGTCTGTACTAATGGGGGGGTTGTCCTGGGGGGGCGGTCTGTACTAATGGGGGGGTTGTCCTGAGGGGGCAGTCTGTACTAATGGGGGGGTTGTCCTGAGTGGGCGGTCTGTACTAATGGGGGGGTTGTCCTGAGGGGGCGGTCTGTACTAATGGGGGGGTTGTCCTGGGGGGGGCGGTCTGTACTAATGGGAGGTTGTCCTGGGGGGGGCGGTCTGTACTAATGGGGGGTTGTCCTGGGGGGTCTGTACTAATGGGGGGGGTTGTCCTGGGGGGTCTGTACTAATGGGGGGGGTTGTCCTGGGGGGTCTGTACTAATGGGGGGTTGTCCTGGGGGTCTGTACTAATGGGGGGGTTGTCCTGGGGGGTCTGTACTAATGGAGGGGGAGTTATCTTGGGGGGGTCTGTACTAATGGAGGGGGGATTTGTCCTGGGGGGTCTGTACTAATGGAGGGGGGTTGTTCTGGGGGGTCTGTACTAATGGAGGGGGGGTGTTTGTCCGGGGGGTCTGTACTAATGGAGGGGGGTCCTGGGGGGGTCTGTACTAATGGAGGGGGGTTTGTCCTGGTGGGGGGTCTGTACTAATGGAGGGGGGTTTGTCCTGGTGGGGGGTCTGTACTAATGGAGGGGGGTTTGTCCTGGTGGGGGGTCTGTACTAGTGGAGGGGGGGTTCTCCTGGGGGGTCTGTAGTAATGGAGGGGGTTTGTCCTGGGGGGTCTGTACTAATGGAGGGGGGGTTTGTCCTGGGGGGGTCTGTACTAATGGAAGGGGGGTTTGTCCTGGGGGGGTCTGTACTAATGGATGGGGTTTCTCCTGGGGGGTCTGTACTAATGAAGGGGGGATTTGTCCTGTGGGGGTCTGTACTAGTGGAGGGGGGTTCTCCTAGGGGGTCTGTACTAATGGAGGGGGTTTGTCCTGGGGGTCTGTACTAATAGAGGGGGGGTTTGTCCTGAGGGTCTGTACTAATGGAGGGGGGTTGTCCTGGGGGGGTCTGTACTAATGAAGGGGGGCTTTGTCCTGGGGGGGATCTGTACTAATGGAGGGGGGGTTGTCCTGGTGGGGGTCTACTAATGGAGGGGGGGTGGTTTGTCCTGGGGGGGTCTATACTGATGAAGGGGGGTCTGTACTGAGAGAGGGGTTTATACTTAGTGGGGGTCTATACTTAGTGGAGGGAGGTCTGTACTGAGGGGCGACTAAAGTTGGTGGAAGGAGGGTGACACCATGTTATACCGCACCTGGTGACACCAACCCTAGTGACGTCACTGCAGCTGCAGGCTCTTCTTTCGCCCCTTCCCCTCTCTCTCCTTCTCCTCCGCACGTGCACTGCTATACTAGTGAGCGGCGCTGGCCAGCACAGCCTCCCACTATGTTTCTTCCCCCACCTTCATATCAGCCAGGGAAAAATAGAATAGAAAAAGGAGAAGAGGATTGTGGGACATGTAGTCCCGAGGACTGGCAGCCCCACTGTAACACGGAAACTGCAGTCCACACAGCAGGCTCAGCTGAATGGGAGAGAGAGAGATACAGGAGCCTGGGAAAGCTTTCAGGGAAGTACACCTAGGACTCCAGAGGGAGAGGGCAGTGCTGAGGGAACACCATCAGAGAGGAAACCCCGCTGCCCTGCGCCACCAGAGGGAAAGACACACAGCCTGGTGCCATCCCTGGCGGAGAAAGGAATGGAGTCATTGCCAGAATACAGATCTGGGTGCTACCCAGCGGAGTCACCACGGGCAATTCAGAGTGAGCTGACTCCTGATCAGAGGAACCATCGCTGGGTCAGGTGAGAGGGCCAATCGGCCATTATCTACTAATGTCCATAGGAACTGCAGTCTCTGACCATCTCCTGTATTATATCTGCAGTCTCTGACCTTCTCTTGTATCATGTCTGCAGTCTCTGATCATCTCCTGTACTATGTCTGCAGTCTCTGATCATCTCCTGTACTATGTCTGCAGTCTCTGATCATCTCCGGTATTATGTCTGCAGTCTCTGATCATCTCCTGTATTATGTCTGCAGTCTCTGATCATCTCCTGTACCATGTCTGCAGTCTCTGATCATCTCCTGTACCATGTCTGCAGTCTCTGATCATCTCCTGTACCATGTCTGCAGTCTCTGATCATCTCCTGTACCATGTCGGCAGTCTCTGATCATCTCCTGTACTATGTCTGCAGTCTCTGATCATCTCCTGTATTATGTCTGCAGTCTCTGATCATCTCCTGTACCATGTCTGCAGTCTCTGATCATCTCCTGTACCATGTCTGCAGTCTCTGATCATCTCCTGTACCATGTCTGCAGTCTCTGATCATCTCCTGTACCATGTCTGCAGTCTCTGATCATCTCCTGCACTATGTCTGCAGTCTCTGATCATCTCCTGTATTATGTCTGCAGTCTCTGATCATCTCCTGTACCATGTCTGCAGTCTCTGATCATCTCCTGTACTATGTCTGCAGTCTCTGATCATCTCCTGTACTATGTCTGCAGTCTCTGATCATCTCCTGTAGTATGTCTGCAGTCTCTGATCATCTCCTGTATTATGTCTGCAGTCTCTGATCATCTCCTGTACTATGTCTGCAGTCTCTGATCATCTCCTGTATTATGTCTGCAGTCTCTGATCATCTCCTGTATTATGTCTGCAGTCTCTGATCATCTCCTGTACTATGTCTGCAGTCTCTGATCATCTCCTGTACCATGTCTGCAGTCTCTGATCATCTCCTGTATTATGTCTGCAGTCTCTGATCACCTCCTGTAGTATGTCTGCAGTCTCTGATCAACTCCTGTAGTATGTCTGCAGTCTCTGATCACCTCCCGTACCATGTCTGCAGTTTCTGACCAACTCCTGTACCATGTCTGCAGTCTCTGTCCAGCTCTTGTATCATGTCTGCAGTCTTTGACCGTATCCTGTATTATGTCTGGGGACTCTTTCTAACAGAAGCCCTCTCTGTGTGCATCAGAGAGGTCCCCCTCCAGGTCTCATTAGTGTTCTCTCTTCCTGTATTTTCTTTATTGTTAAGAGATCATGGGAGGATTTCAGGGTAACAAAGACTTCTTAGGGGAGTAGTTCTGTATTTGAGTCGTTGCCATAGAATCATTTGTAAATGGGGGGAGTTGGTAAGATGACCACGCCCATGTGGGGGCGCCAGAAATATTTCTGCACCCAGGCGCCGGTGACCCTAGGATCGGCCCTGGTCTTGTGGGCCATAGAAACTGAGTAAAGGGAAAGAAAAAAAGAAAAGGTAACAAGGGGAGGACCAGAGAGAGAATGAAGCAGAAGAGTAGATTATAAGAAAGAAAAATATAGGTAGTTGGAAAAAGGAAAAAGAAGGAAAAGGAGGGAAATCCACGGGGTGGGGAGGATGGAGCTGTGTTAGAGAGAGAGTAAATTGGAATCAAACCGAGATGGATAGGAGTAGACTACCCACGGCTGCCAAACTCGGAGGAATTTATCATGTGTATCGGATGACACGGCCGTCAGTTTCTCATTAACCATAATATTGTTTACCCGGTTTTTGACAGCCTTGAAACTGAGAGCCGGGGTCCTCCAGGCCCTTGCTATGGTCAACTTAGTTGCAGTAAAGATATGGGATGCCAAATGGTGTTCAGGCCTTAATAATTCAGCTATCGGTTTCCCTAATATAGCTTCAAAAGGATCCCTCTTTATGTTAGTATTGAAGAGGTTACGAAGCAATGCATAAACTCTGACCCATAGCCTACAAACCCTGGGGCACTGCCACCAGATATGTGCCATTGTACCTTCCTGAGAACACCCACGAAAGCACAGCGGAGAATATGTTGGGATAAAACTCGCCAGTCTGGCTGGAGTGTAATACCATCTGTAAAGTACATTATAGGCGTTTTCCAAAAAGAGTACATTTTTGGAGCATTTGGAGAGTGAGGTGGTCATGATCTGCCAGTCCTCCGGGTCCAATTTCCTCCCCAACTCCGCCTCCCATTGAAGGTAATAGGGTCTCAGGGGTGGTCTTTTGGAGCCTATTATAGCCGTATATATTAAGGAAATCAAACCTGGGGACTGGGGCCGCGATCTGCAAATGCTTTCAAATGGAGTTAGCGTATAGGGGGTTGGAAGAATTTTTATTAGGAATTGGAGGAAGTGTCGAATTTGTATGTATGCATGCTGACTTGGTTAAATTGATGATAGGCAACTCCTATCCTCATATTGATTAGTGGTTCCAAATTAATAAAAACTACTACAGTAGGGAACAGACACATAAGATACACTCAGCATCTTTCCCAGGCCCGTCTTTAATATTGATTGGACCCTGGGCAAAACATTTTTTTTTTCTTTTGAGGGCCCCCCCCCCCCATGCCATTTTGCTCTCCACCTGCTCTGAGACAAACAATAAATAGCAGCTAGACTCAAAATCAGTTTACTGAATTAGATCAGGCAGCTATTGTGATTGGTTGCCAGAGGTTACAGTGTATCATTACCGCTCACTAACTGGTTGCTAGAGGTTACAGCACACATTACGGCTCACTGATTAGTTGCTAGAGGTTACAGCACATGATTTCTGCTTGTTGATTGGTTGCTAGAGTTTACTGTGAATATGACCTTTTGCCCAGGGTCCAATATACATATCAATGCCTCTGGCCGCCCCTATTTAATATGAATGCCGGTAATTTACATGTAAACACACAGGGTTTGCAGGTGAGTCATTTTTACACAACAAAAGGGCAGAGCTGGGCAGCATTAGTAGCAGCACTTCACACTCAGATATTGGGACACAGCACAGGACTAAAACCTCAAGGGACAAGGGAATTTAAACCAGGATAGTTGGCAAGTATGAGGGAGCTGCTTTGGGCCCCACAACAATGACAGGCAGCTGCCCCTTTTGCCCTGCCTTAAAAACGGCCCTGATCTTTCCAAATAACTGTTCTGCTTTATTATGACGCAATTGAAGGTTTTTATGCACATGATTACATAGGTATCACATTAATATTACAATTGTACGTTTATGGTAACAAGGGGCATTACATAGGCAGGCTAATTCTAATCAGGACTCAGAATCGCAGGAGATGGCACAGTGCTTCAAAGACCGTGGGTACTCTGCTTCCCTCATCACAAAGACACTTGGTACAGTTAGCAGTATACCTAGGCATACCCTTTTAAAAGAGAATACACCAAAAAGGAACAAAAATCCATCCAAGAAATTCCCAAGTGATATCTCAATTCCGGTTTTCTCCACGCCCTATAGTTTGGATTTCATAAAAATAAAAAACATCATAAACAAGTACCTTCCTATCCTATTTAATGACCCAATTTACAGTAAAATCCTCTCTAGCGGTATAAAAGTGATCTAACGGAGAGCACCTACTTTGGGAAACTCTCTATCACCGAGTTTGTTCCCAAAGAAACGAAATAAAACAAATTGGTTGAATTTCACAGGAAACTATAGATGTGGGAAGAGGGGCTGCAATTATTGCCGCCATATCAAGGTGGATAAAAATATACATTCATGCACTAATGGTAAAAACTTTCAAGTCCCTTCTTTCATCAATTGTAACACACAGTTCTTGGTGTATGTCATTACTTGTGACATATGCCAAGTCCAGTACGTTGGCCGCACAACACGGCGACTCAAAGATCGCCTACACGATCATTTATATGACATAACAAAAGACAAATTAACAAATGTAGCCAAGCACTGGATTTTCACACACCACAAACATGTTTCCAGTCTATTTATTCAAGGAGTAGAGAAAATAGCTATGCCCACAAGGGGAGGAGACAAATTCCGTCTTTTATGCAAACGTGAAGTTTTTTGAATTTTTTCTTTAAACACCAGAATTCCCTTCGGCTTAAACTTCGAATGGGACGTTTCCTATTATTATGACTGATATACAGGCTATTTACAAGTGGTTTTGATCATCTAGCCCTACCTTATATATATATGTATGTATGTATATATGTATGTATGTATGTATGTATGTATGTATGTATGTATGTATGTATGTATATATATATATATATATATATATATATATATATACTTTTTTAGTTCAAAAGTGCCCCCCACACAGATAAAACAATGATAAATATTATACATAATAGATGTTACTATATATTTCTTTCACCTGTGGTCATTAATATGATCACAATAGGAACATATATGAGACTATATATACATGATTACAATCATAATAAATCATTATCTGTGTGGAGGTAGCATATATAAATATGTCTGTACACAGTCATATTAAATATTTGGCGCATATTACATCAGTAAATAATAATAAAAAATATAGTCTCAGTGACATAGCGAAATGAAATAACACATTTACAAGAAACTATAGTCAACGTTGGTTGCAACTACTTTATTATATTTGTACACATAGATTTGTTGCGATTTGATTTTACTTTGCCTCTATCTCCATAGACTTATCTGTATATGCAGCGGCATATCATGAGTTAAAACATCTAGTAAGTTTTACCAACAACAGGGCTTATACACACGACAATTTCATAGTTCCGATCCTTGTTTCCACAGAGTCAAACATCTTCTGATGGTGTTTACATATGACTCCACTTCTCCATTTTTCCTTTCATGTCTCCATAGACCATTGCATTTATGGCTATAGAGACACATATACCGGATTATTTTAGTTGTGTCTCTCTTTGTGTTTCCACTTTATTGCTTGCCATTTAAACCCCTAATAGGTCGATGTTATCACATCCTCCCTATTATTATTTTTTAAATTTTACTATCATGTTCAAGGGGAAGTGGTCTCACTTCCTTTTGACTAACATGGGGATGTTTGTAGTTCCACCGCTGAATAGTATGACTGACTTCATGTTTATTTGAACACGCTTCAACACTCTAAATATTTTAAATTACATTCCTTTTGACTAATGTGAATTTTAATGCGGTTCAACTGCTGGTCAGAGTAGCCAATTTCATGTCGAACCTAATACTATTTATCATTCTAGACACCCCTAATAAATTTCACTATGGTCTGACATAGCGACAAGAAGGTTTGATAAATATTAACAAAAACATCAATATAAACTAAATTAACAAACAAAAATAAAGCTACTCATATTTCATTTATAATGTTAATGGAAACAGATTAAATTTTTCATTACATTAATTAATCTGTGAGTTCCCCCCCTTTACTTTCCCTGCCATCTTTCACTTCGGGAATCTGCCATCAAGTTTGGTTCTTTTTTACGTTTCATTAAACTTCTTATCCTTCCTCCTGGAAATTTATTACCAAATTTGACAAAAAAAAAAAAATTTTACCGAGCATTCCCTTGATTGATGGTTTAGACTTAGAACTACATATTAATCTCTATAGGCTTTTCAGATGGTCTTTCATTCAGCCAATATGTATATGGTAGCTGAAATATGCCCTTTTTTACTCTCTATAGACAATTGTAGTCCTAATGAGCAAGATCTTTATGTGTATGTGTGTGCAGGAGTTCGTGCAGAATCGTACAGAAGCCGATTTGTTTCAGCTGAAATGAACCTTCCCACACCCACACCCATATATACACACACCTGCACATACCAACAGCATTGTGCATGTCAACGTTTTGTAACATTTTGTAATGTAGGTTTCAAACTAAATATGATTTAGTTTTGTCATGAACATGGTTTTATATCCCATTAAATGGTTTTCTCTTATCACAGCACTCAAGAGTTTACTCAGAGTATGAAAACATGTCAAACCCTATTAATTAATGAAAGACTCATGGGTATCGCTTTTCGGTAGAAGCTCTTCACAGTATATATTTGTTTCTTCTTGACTTTGTTTATTCAGAAGAAATGTTACATTCTTAGAAACTACGAAAAATTGTTATTGTATGTTAACAAGATACTGGAGTAAATATAAACAACAAATGTATATTTAAAAATAACTTTTTGATACAATTATATAACTTTTAATTATATAACTTTTACTATAAATAGCGGAGACATGTATCCACTGACTGTTTTCTCTGTGTATTTTCCTTCCCTTTCCTTTTTACGTGATCAGGTACTCTTTACAACACAAATGATATTAAAAATAATGTCAATATCATGTACCTTCATATGCAGCCTAGCCACAAATGTCATTTACCACATTTATCACGTACACAAGCTTAGCTCTTGATTTCTTTAAATATATATCACCATTTATTTTACTCAAGTTTATTTTTATGTATTTTGTTATTTTATTTATTCATGACACTAACAAAATTCACATAAATTCCTTTTATCACCTATTACAATCAATTTATGTTTGTATCACCACATTTACACCCATCCTGTGGTCTCTTCACTTATAATTGATTTCAGCATTCATTACAATTATATTTTGGAATTTTTATTCTTTATTTTTAAATTTTATATAATATATTTCATTATTCCAACTCACAAATAATTTTTATGCACTTTTTCATACTAAATAATTTTGACACTTTCACATTTACCTCTACAGCTCACACATATACACTTTATATGCATAGTGACTTCATGTGTTTGCATTGATTACTTGGTCACGTGATCAATAATAGTTAGTATATATGTGGTCTGATTTTCTATTATCATTAGCTATGAGTAAGCACTTGGACAAGTGTGAAACGCGTTAGCCTATGATCTGTACATTCTGTCTATGATGTCCTGTATCTGATGTGTTCCTGATTTTAAAATAAGGAAACTTGGATTATTACTTCCTGGAGTGCGGCTGTCCAGATCTTCTCGTTTGCATATAGTCTCTACTAGCATGAGCCAGCACCTGGAACCTCTCATCTCTGGAGAGCAAGATCAGTTTTTCACCTGGTGAGACCTAAACTAGTGCGGGGATAACTTTTGTATTGAAAAGGACAAATATGACTTCAACATGGCTGAACTACTTTTCAAATATATATATATATATATATATATATATATATATATATATATATCTCTTACAATTAAAGTAATTGAATCAAAAAGTACACTAGACTGATCACAAGAGGGAAACAAATCAAACAGAGATTTCTTTAATTTAGTCATTTGTGCAGTGTCTGGTGTGGATCCAGGTGACTTTTCCTTTAAGTTTTGCAAAAACTGTACATGATGAAAATTGTGGTTTACAAAGTAGAGAGTTGCAGACCGTAAGAATAGGGTCGTGATCGGACCAGGCGCTTGGTTTTCTTTATTCACATACTAAGTTATGTGTAAGATTGCTACAAAGTTACTAAAGCTAATAAACCACATTTAGTGAATGATTCACATCTTCAAAAGTTTTATGGAACAGAAAAAAAAACCCCTACAATGTTCTAAGATCTCTGAACAAACCACATTAACGCCTCTACATCTGTCATGTGCGAGAGTGAATTGAAGTGACAAGGATGTAAAAATATTAGAGAATGAGGTGAAGTTGTAAGGACTAAGTACTGGCTCATCAGGGGAGGGCTGGCAGCCTTAGGCCTGGGGGGCAAGTCTAGTCAAGTGGCCCATAGAACCACCGAATCAGCTCACAATCCATCGGCTCCACATTGCCTGCACAGACAGCGAGAGAGAGAAATCTCTCTGCAGTTTCTCTCTGGAAGAAATGTTGCGCAGTCTCTCTCTCTCTCTGTGCGGGCAATGTGAAGTGGTCACTCTCTCTGTGCGGGAAGTGCTGTGCAGGCACAGGCCTGTGCACTGGCCCCCCGGGACCAGATTAAGGGCATTGTGGGCCTGGTGCGGCAGTGGAGAAGGGATATGATGCAAGTAATGTCCTATCCTAGCTTTCCTCTTACTGGCCACCCTTCTGCGTTTCCAGGAGCCTGTGCTGGCTTGTGCCCAGACTTGGTCGCAGACGCACATGTGTAATGCTAGGGAAGCCTGGCATTTGATTTACCAAGCTTCCGTTAGAGCCACGTGTCGGTGTGTGCTCTGAGGTTCCCAGCCATAAGAATACAGTGATCACTGCCGGCAGCTATAGCAGCCAGCAGTGATCGACAAAAAGAATAAAAAAAAAAAAAAAGGACACGCTGATTGTACTGAAGTCAATTGATAGATCAGATTCTGTATAACCAGTCTGCACATTGATAGATTGAAATTCTGCCAGTTCAGCAGAAATTTCAGTCTGTCTATGGTGGCTTATGTCCACCAGTCTCTGAGTTTAATAATATCCTCAAATCTTCTGAAAGGGGGGGCTCCACTTAGGTGTAGAAATTCACTTTGAACTCCACCTTATTTCCAGAACTCTCATTATGTATTAGATGTGCAAACAATAAGGTGGGAGAACATCTAATACCTACAGAGAGTAATGGAAATAAGGTGGAGTACAAAGTGAATTACCTGGAGGGACTGGCATTGAGGAGGTTAAAATAGGCAGGGAGGAAATTAGATATCGCCTCCTCACTGCCTGTCAAATGCCTCTGAAAAGCGACCTAAGCATTGATCACTTCAGTGGAGTGGCAGTGCCTGCTAAGAGTGCAAGCCTTTGGGCTCACACTGGTGCTCAACATTTTTTTGGGGGGGGCAACCAAACGGAAAAAAAAAACATCATATGCAGCCACTGTGCCCCATCAAATGCAGCCACTGTGCCCCATTAAATGCAGCCACTGTGCCCCCATCAATTGCAGCCACTGTGCCCCCATCAATTGCAGCCACTGTGCCCCCATCAATTGCAGCCACTGTGCCCCCATCAAATGCAGCCACTGTGACACCCCCTCTGCCCACTTGCTGTCTGACTGACACTTACCCCATCTTGGTGACGGGTCAGGCATAGAGTTGCCACCTCATCCCTTTAAACCCGAACACATATTAATTACACAGGTTCTGAGGCTAATTTGATGTGGATAAGTGAGTTTAATTACCACCTTAATCTGCCTCAGAACCTGTGTAATTAATATGTGTTCAGTTTTAAAGGGATGAGGTGGCAACTCTAGTCAGGCAGTGGGTGATGGCGGCGAGCTGTGGGACATGCAGTGGGTCAGGTGATGACCCCTGTCCTGTGTCCTCCATGGTTCCCGTGCATCTCTTCTTCTGGTCTGCTAGATGTCCAATAGGAATGCCTGTGCCTTCAGCCAATCAGGTGAAGGGTATTAGACCCGTGCTTCCTGATTGGCGGAGAGGTGGTTCAGTGTTAGAAAAAAGAATATTAAAGCGGGGGTCCACCTATCTATCGTTTTGGTTTTTTTTTTAGTTCATTCACAAACTTTTCTTCTCAGCATTACATACTCACATATTGTGTGTAATATGTCCGCCTGTGTCAGATTTCGTTGGAAAGAATAACTTGTATTATTCACTGCAGGCGGTTTCCATCTTCATTGTGGGCATTTGAAGCCCACAAGCATTTATTTCCTGGATGTGGTGAATGCTGTGCTCCCAGCATTCACCGATCGTTCCCGCACATGCTCAGTGGCATCCTGGGAAGCCTGAGACTAGCTCCCAGGAGTCTGGGAGAGGCTAGAAACACGCCTACTCCCATGGGAGGAGAACCAGGAAGTGCAAAGAAGAATAGAAAATAAAAGGTAATTACGGCGATTTACATTTTTTTAAACGGCATGTCAGCATCTAGGCAAGGAAGAGAATGCATACAGATATTGTTCAAAATTTGGGTGGAACTCCGCTTTAATTTGCTTTTTTAACACACCTGGGTGGGCTCATGGTGCAATACTCTGTGCTCTGAGTCCACCTTTTTTAAAGCCTATGGCACTAATCCGGTGCTTTAAAAAAAAAAAACACCCCCACCACTGTAATTCAGGCGCCTGGTGTTTGAAAAGGGGCCAGACGCCTGAATAGGGGGTAGCCACGGTGGCCATGGATAGATTCATGCAGTGCATGAATCTATACATTTTACATACAGGGAGTGGCATAATGGAGGGGGCAGTGCCTGTGCGTCCTTAATGGACAGGCTGCCACTGTGCTGGTGGTTTTCCATAGCCGCAGTCCTTCAGACTTCTAATTAGATTGTGCGTTTTGCTGCATTTTCTCGAATTGCACCAAAGATGCAGCATGCAGGACATCTTGTGCACTTTCAGAACATGCAGCAAAAATGTACAACCTAATAGAAGTCTATGGGACCGGGGGTAACATGCAGGAAGACTGCCAGTACACCAGCACTGCAGGATGCCAGTGTAAACCCACATCATAACATCTAGGAGGGCAAGGTACTGTCAAAGGCTGTAATATAACACTTAAGCTGCAGGGAGGGGAAGAGACAGCAGGAAGGGAGGGAGGAGAAGCTCACTTGTCACTTGGACGCAATAGACACTAGTCCCAGGAGGCTCACTTATTTTGTTTTTTTAAGACTGTGGTTGCTGAGCTCAGCCGACTACTTAGTTAACTTTCCCGTCCACACATCCTCTTCACAGACAGCACACGGGCTGCCCGGAGTGTGGGCGGGGAAAGAAAAAGCAGATCCATCCAGCCTCTGCCAGAGCTTCGTGTGGAGGAGGGAGGGGCGGGCTAACACAGACTGTCAGCCCTGTGACAGAGCTCATCACTGGCTTGCAGTACTGAATCCGGCCGTACCTTCCACCCGAGCAGCCGCACTCGGCCAGCTCAGCGGCCTTTGTGCAGGACATTAGAGCAGCCCAGGGGGGCAATTGCATCCCTGCCCCCCGGCCCAGCCCGCCCCATCTATATAAAGCGTTGTTGTGACATGTTGAGCCCTTTGAGCAGCATACAGACAGAAGAGAAAGATGCTATTGAGAGCTGTGATTGGTATGTACTGCAGAGACCTTCTACAGGGATATTAGTGATAATGTGGGGGGCTCTCCATTCACTAATACCAGTACAGCACTGATAATGTGGGGGGCTCTCCATAACTGATATCAGTACAGCACTGATAATGTGGGGGGCTCTCCATAACTGATATCAGTACAGCACTGATAATGTGGGGGGCTCTCCATACACTGATAGTACAGCATTAATAATGTGGGGGACTCGCCATACACTGATAGTACAGCACTGATAATGTGGGAGTCTTTATACAATGGATACCTGAGTGTATATAAATGTATATGGGGCTACTCAGTTCTGTAATGTGTGTTTGGAGTACACTGGATATATAGATCTATCAATATGTATATGGGGCTTCTCAGCTCTGTAATGCAGGTTTCTCAAACCTTGAGAAAGTAATCTATGACAAAATGCATTGACGCATGCTTGGTTATATGATGAAGACCTGTGTATGCTTGCTGCTAGTGCAGGAGTGGGGACCGATCCTCTGTAGAAAACTGACAGTGAGTAAGAGATTGGGGCAGGTGGTAGTATGCTGAGGAGGCAATACGTAGCTGATTATACAAAGTGGTGATATGGATGAGTGTCATGTGAGTGTGATTTTATTTATTTTATTTATTACAGGTACTTATATAGTGCTGTAAGTTTACACAATAAATTTACATATACATTGTACATTCACATCAGTCCCTAAGCTTAGAATCTAAGGTCCTTAAAGTGTTACTAAACCCCCAACAATAAAATCAGTCTGTATTTGCAGTAAAGTATGCTTGTTATACTTACTGTGGAACCTAAGGGGTTAAAAAGGCTGTTTGATCCTGACTTCTTTGATTTCCCCCCCCCCCCCCCTTCTTCCACAATCCCCAATCCATCTGCTGATAGTACAGAGCCTTGGGGGCACTCTTCTCAGTGGTTCATGCTGGGACTTGTAGTCCTTCGATTTTGGGGGGGGGGGGGGGGGAGTCACATCCTTAGATCTCAGAGGTTTATGCTGTGACTTGTAGTTCTTCAATTCTTGGGGGGGGAGTCACATCCCAAGATCTCAGGGGGGTCATGCTGGGACTTGTAGTTCATCACTTTTGGGGGGATGTGAAGGACTGCAAGTCCCAGCATGAACCTCTCAGAGCTGAGGACATGATACACCCCCCCCCCCCCCCCCCTCAACTAGTGAATTGGCAAAAAAAGGTATCAAAAATCATTTGCTTTTTGGGAAGGTGGGGGTGTCCCTGATTGGCAGTTTGGAAATGTGGTCTCCCCAAGTGGAAGGTATTTTTGCCTTATTGTATACACATAGAATTCAGTAAGGTTTGACTTTGGGAACAAAGGTAAGAATATCTATACTTAGCGCTGTGAGAAATGAACCTTTTTTATGATGTGTAATTTCTGCAGTCACTAGACATGCAGAGCAGTTGTCAGTGCCTGACATTACAAAGACATGGGAAGGGTATTCCCCGGATAGTGCTTTGTCCTACAATACCTCTACACATCAGCTCTCCCTCACCTCCAGGTCCTGCAAGCAGCTCTTCTCCACCTGCCTGAGGCTGGGAGTCAGTGATTTTTTGCTGTCAGCCATCTCCATCTCCTTTGTGTGACTGTCCTTCCTGAAAATCACAACGTTTCTCCATTGCACAAAGATAATGAAACAATGTATCCTGGCTAGTTAACCACTTCATTGGACAAGTAAAAAAGGTGCAATACATAGGTACCTCTATCAACTGTTCCTAATAGTCCAAGATATAATCATATAAACATACATATATATATATATATATATATATATGCAATGAGTCTGTCAGGGCTGCCACCATAAAGGACCGGAATCCAGGTCCAATGTGCTGAGAGAAGGAAACAAGGAAAAAGGGCCGCCACTGAGTATATATCAATAACACTTTAATTATAAAAAGCAATATCCACTCACATGTAGAACTGAAAAGTAGAGTTCAGGTACATCTCCGGGCGGAGGAGAGAGAGGAGGACTACAAGTAGCAGCAGGTCCATATGCTGACATCACATCATGTCCATCAGGGATGAGTGGTAGCAAGCTCTCTAGGTAGTCCAGATGACGCACCAACTGGAGATGAAGTCACACGGGAGGCCATCAGAAGATGGTGTGGGTTCCAGGAATAGGGTAAGGGAAGACGCCAGGGCCAGAGCCGGTCATCAGCTGTGCTGCGGGATAGACATGTGCATTCGTTTTCGTCCGAATGCATGTTTCGTTCGAATTTCAGGTATTTTCGTTATCATTTTAACAAACGATAACGAAAGTGCAGAATCCGAAAAACGAAAGATCCGACAGACAAATGCTTCATTTTCGTTTTCATTGCTACAACAGTTTGATATAGATAGGAGATTCGACATGATGATGACAATAACAATCTGTGTCCCTCAAACCTGTGGTCGAATGATCCTAACCTTAACTCTATTAGTCCAAGATTATTCTACATAGAGAGAAAAGATTCTTCGACGTAGGGGAGAAAAGATTCGACGTAGGGGAGAAAAGATTTGACGTAGGGGAGAAAAGATTCGATGTAGGGGAGAAAAGATTCGACGTAGGGGAGAAAAGATAGATAAAAATAATGATGATGATGAATGTTATTGGCTGATTGTAACCAAAGAGGAGGAGCAGTAAAATAGCTAGAACTAAGTACACACGCACTTTGGCTTATGGTGTCTGTTGAAAGTTCTAAGAAGATTCGATGGAGCAGGTAAACTATACGGCGTTGTACAGTTTAGCTGCTCCGTCGAATCTTCTTTGAACATTCGACAGACACCATAACCCTTTAATGACAGATTCGACCTTAATTTGGATTTTCGGACGAATGCAATTTTTAACGAAAAACGAAATAAATAAAAACGAATTTCAGGAGTAACTAAATAAATTTACTTTTTGGACGAAAACAGAATTCCGAAACAAAATATTTCAGTGTGCACATGTCTACTGCGGGATCAACATAACCTCATACGGCATCCGTGATGTGAAGTGACACGGCCGTGCAGTCGGAGCCAAAACGAGGCATGGAGAGCAAACACAGTGTGGGCGCCGGACAGTGACATCACTACTGTGTGACGCGTTTCTGAGTCAGCTCGCTATAGATGGAGGGAATAGCGGCACTCCTTTATCAAGCATAGGGGATGAGTGCTAGATAATACCATTATATAGTCTGTCAAGGGGCGGAGCCAGAGAACATTATCAGGGAGAAGATAAAACACACAGAGGCACAATGACACATTGCTGGAACAACGGCATATCATAAAACATATAGGGAAAAGTGTAATTACATCAATAAGAGTAATAGATTAGATAACACATGACTAAAAAAACTGTATGCTAAAAATATGTGTATAAAAAAGAAGAATTAATACTTCGGTCAATAAATTCATACATAAATCATGAATATATAATTTGTGAGTATTATAGTAATAATGGTCAAAACTACCATAAAATTATGTAGGACATATGTAAGATTTATGTATGTAATATGAAAAACAATAATCAACGATTCAAAAATGATCAGTGGTTAAGACATAAATAAATTAAAAATTCAAAATCAATAGTTAAATATTATTCACAATAAATGAAACAAACATATGATATATGATTAATAGGAAATATGCATAGAAACTAGCATACATAAAACTAGACAACGGGTATGCTATGATGATGAACATGATGAATAAAAGATCAAAAAGGGAGAGGGGGGGAGTGGGGGGAAAAAAGAGGGAGGAAGGGAGAGGGAGGAAAGGAATGAGGGGGAAAAAAGGGGGGAGGGGAGAGAGGAAAAAAGGAGGAGGGGAGGAAGAGGGAAAAGAAAAAAGAGAAAGAAAAATGGGAAGGGGGGAGGGAGGAAGAAAAAGAAAAAAAAGGGGGGGGAATGGTCACATACTTACTGGGCTACGCACCCGCCACCCCCATATATATATATATATATATATATATATATATATATATATATATACAGTGCCTTGCAAAAATATTCGGCCCCCTTGAGCTTTTCAACCTTTTGCCACATTTCAGGCTTCAAACATAAAGATATAAAATTTTAATTTTTTGTGAAGAATCACCAACAAGTGGGACACAATTGTGAAGTGGAACGAAATCTATTGGATATTTTAAACTTTTTTAGCAAATAAAAAACTTAAAAGTGGTGCGTGCAAAATTATTCGGCCCCTTTACTTTCAGTGCAGCAAACTCACTCCAGAAGTTCAGCGAGGATCTCTGAATGATCCAATGTTGTCCTAAATGACTGATGGTGATAAATAGAATCCACCTGTGTGTAATCAAGTCTCTGTATAAATGCACCTGCTCTGTGATAGTCTCAGGGTTCTGTTGAAAGCGCAGAGAGCATCATGAAGACCAAGGAACACACCAGGCAGGTCCGTAATACTGTTGTGGAGAAGTTTAAAGCCGGATTTGGATACAAAAAGATTTCCCAAGCTTTAAACATCCCAAGGAGCACTGTGCAAGCGATCATTTTGAAATGGAAGGAGTATCAGACCACTGCAAATCTACCAAGACCTGGCTGTCCCTCTAAACTTTCAGCTCAGACAAGGAGAAGACTGATCAGAGATGCAGCCAAGAGGCCCATGATCACTCTGGATGAACTGCAGAGAACTACAGCTGAGGTGGGAGAGTCTGTCCATAGGACAACAATCAGTCGTACACTGCACAAATCTGGCCTTTATGGAAGAGTGGCAAGAAGAAAGCCATTTCTCAAAGATATCCATAAAAAGTCTTGTCTAAAGTTTGCCACAAGCCACCTGGGAGACACACCAAACATGTGGAAGAAGGTGCTCTGGTCCGATGAAACCAAAATCAAACTTTTTGGCCACAATGCAAAACGATATGTTTGGCGTAAAAGCAACAAAGCTCATCACCCTCAACACACCATCCCCACTGTCAAACATGGTGCATCATGGTTTGGGCCTGCTTTTCTTCAGCAGGGACAGCGAAGATGGTTAAAATTGAGGGGAAGATGGATGCAGCCAAATACAGGACCATTCTGGATGAAAACCTGTTGGAGCCTGCAAAACACCTGAAACTGGGACGGAGATTTATCTTCCAACAAGACAATGATCCCAAACATACAGCAAAATCTACAAAGGAATGGTTCACAAATAAACAAATAAACGTATCCAGGTGTTAGAATGGCCAAGTCAAAGTCCAGACCTGAATCCAATCAAGAATCTGTGGAAAGAGCTGAAAACTGCTGTTCACAAACGCTCTCCATCCAACCTCACTGAGCTCGAGCTGTTTTGCAAGGAAAAATGGGCAAGAATTTCAGTCTCTCGATGTGCAAAACTGATAGAGACATACCCCAAGCGACTTGCAGCTGTAATCGCAGCAAAAGGTGGCTCTACAAAGCATTAACGCAAGGGGGCCGAATAATTTTGCACACCCCTCTTTTCATTTTTTTATTAGTTAAAAAAGTTTCAACAATCCAATAGATTTCGTTCCACTTCATAATTGTGTCCCACTCGTTGGTGATTCTGCACAATAAATAAAAATTTTATATCTTTATGTTTGAAGCCTGAAATGTGGCAAAAGGTTGAAAAGTTCAAGGGGGCCGAATACTTTTGCAAGGCACTGTATATATATATATATATATATAAACAGGATGGTGTATATATATATATATGTATATATAGATATAAAAAGCCTGTGATAAAAATAAAAAAAATATATGTAATTATGTTGAGATAAAATGAAGAGGTATAGAATAATGATAATATAAGATAATGATAATATAAAAAAGGTCAAGAAAACAATCTAATAAACGAGTACTCATAGGACATACCATAAAATAAAGATGGAACTTGCATAGTGTAAAACCATAAAAAACTTTATTCACAAACTCATGAATGCACCTTTACAGTATCTTCCAGAAAAAAGAGCCTTAAGTCCGGTCCGTTGGCCGTGTGGACTCGGACAAACCCGTCCTACTGGAATGGAATGGTACTGCTGTGTCTACCCGTTATTCCAAAAGTTCTTTTGGTGTGGGCCTTTTTTGAGACGAGTGCATCAGATCCCACTGCTGCTATTTGCAACATATGTCTCAAGCATATCTCGCGTGGCCAAAACATCTCCCGCTTTGGCACCACATGCTTGACCAGACATATGTTGACCTGCCATGCAGTTTGTTGGCAAGCGTACCTAAAAGACCCACACCAAAGAATAAAGAGGACCTCTCCTTGCTCCTCATCAGCTGGGATCTCCAACCCCACTATACCTTTGGTCCTCTTTGAGACCTGCACTGAGAGGAATGAAGGTGTAGAATTAGGTGTGTCACAGCCAAGTATTGGGGGCAATCTGCTATCGGTACACCGATGTCAGATTGTACCAGGCAAATTTCCCTGCCCCAGCTGCTGCACCACCGAAAGAAGTTCGCTTCCAGCCATCCACATGCCCAGCAGTTGAATGCTAGCTTGGCTAAATTGCTAGCACTTCAACTGCTGCCTTTTCAGTTGGTAGACTCTGCCCCCTTCCGTGAGTTTGTGGAATGTGCGGTTCCTCAGTGGCAGGTTCCCAAACGCCACTTTTTCTAATGGAAGGCAATTCTGACTCTACCGGCATGTGGAAGGCAATGTCTTGGCCTCGCTGGACAGGGCGGTCAGTGGTAAGGTGCATATTACTGCTGACTCATGGTCCAGCAGGCATAGACAGGGACGTTACCTATCTTTCACCGTGCACTGGGTGACTCTTCTGGCAGCTGGGAAGAATGCAGTAGTGTTGGAGGTTGTTCCGCCACCGCGCCTCCAAAATACTACTAGTGGTGATTCTTCCACACCTCTCTCCTCCACCCCCTCCTCTTCTTCTTCCTCCATGGCCTCTTCCTGTGCTGATTTGTCTTTGGAACCAGCGGTGCTCTGTAAGTGTTCAAGGGGCTACGCAAGCACGCAGGCCAAAAGATGCCATGCGATGCTTGAGCTGGTGTGCTTGGGGGATAGGAGCCACACTGGGGCAGAGATTCTGTCAGCTCTGCAGGGGCAGGTTCAGAGGTGGTTGATGCCATGCCAGCTTAAAGCAGGTATGGTGGTTTGCAACAATGGCACCAACCTCCTCTCCGCCCTCCGACAGGGACAACTGACCCATGTGCCCTGTTTGTCTCACGTTCTTAACTTGGTGGTACAGCGGTTCTTGGGCAGGTACCCGGGCTTACAGGATGTCCTGAGGCAGGCCAGGAAAGTCTTTGTGCAGGTCATATAATGCCAGTGCTCGGCTGGCTGACCTCCAAAAGGAATTTAACCTGCCCAAGAACCACCTAATCTGTGACATGCCCACCAGGTGAAACTCAATGTTGGCCATGGTGCAGTGGCCAACATTGGTGGCCATCAATGAGTACCTGTGCGACTATGGCACCAGGACAGGGTAAGGGGAGCTTGTTTTTTTTCCCCACGCCAGTGGGCCATGATCAGGGATGCATGCACTGTCCTGTCACCATTTGAGGAGGCCACGAGGATGGTGAGCAGTGACAGTGCATGCATCAGTGACACTGTTCCCCTTGTCCACCTGTTGGAGCACACGCTGCATGGAATAATGGACAGGGCAATTGAGGCAGAACAGAGGCAGGAAGAGGAGGACTTCCTTAGCTCTCAAGGCCCCCTTTATCCAGAAAGTGTTCCTGCGTGCCCGCCGATCACACAGGAAGAGGACGAGGAGGAGGAGGAAGAGGAGAATTGTGTCAGCATGGAGGTGGAGCCTGGCACTTAGCATCAACAGCAGTCTTTAAGGGATCATTTACAGTCCCAAGAAACCCATGGACTTGTACGTGGCTGGGAGGAGGTGGCTGCGAATCATGTCATCCTTAGTGACCCAGAGGACTTCGGACCGAATGCCTCAGCAAACCTATGCTGCATGGCCTCCCTGATCCTGCAAAGCCTGCGGAAGGATCCTCATATTCGTGGTATCAAGGAGAGGGATCAATACTGGCTTGCAACTCCTTGATCCGGTTTGGAGCATGTACCCAACACTGTGGTCAAAGAGTTCAGGGGACTCCTCAGGAGGACATGGTGGGGCTAGGAAAAGAGTGACTGATGCCATTGAGCCAAGGAAAGAGGCTGCGTAAGAGGCCGCGTTGGCAGCTGCTTTGCCAGACAAAGTACCCTGAGCCTGGGTGAAAGAGGATGAGGAGGACGGCTTGGTCATCCACTCTACCAAGTCTTCGGCATGTTGCGGCTCAACACGGCCAGCTGGCAAAAAAAAAGACAAGCGTGTCCCACGGCCACGTGCTGATGAGGATGCACAGTGTCCACGACCAGCACTGTTGCCGCTAGACACAGAGCCTACTTGCCTTCTTTTATTGGCTTGTGACTGTCTGCCTCTTCTTTTTGGCGTTCCAGACATACTAATGGCCTGCAGTGAGATGTAGCTGCACAAAGCTGGGATGTGTATATATACTGATACTGCAGCTAGCAGAATCAACTGCCTGCCTGTAGTATTATTAGTATGAGAACACCAGCAATTGTCTTCAGGTAGCTTTAGGTGCCCACTGTGCAGAGGACACAGTACACTAACTGTAAATACTGTAGCTGCCTGCCTGTGGTACTAAAAGAATCAGTAGAACACCAGCAATTTTCTTCAGGTAGCTTTAGGTGCACACTGTGCAAAAGACACAGTACACTAACTGTAAATACTGTAAAAACACCTGCCTGCCTGTCAGTAGGAAGAGAATAACAGGAATGGATCTAGCTAAACTGAGTACAGTGTATATATATATATATATATATATATATATTTATACACAACACAACATAGGATGCATGTATATACACAATACACTGTAAGTGCAGCTGACTCACCTGCCTACTCTATCTAACTTAAATCAAATGACACTGTCTCTCTCTCTCTCTCTCTCTCTGTCTATCTCTCTCCGCCACGCAGGCGGCCTTATATAGTGTGGGGCGTGTACTAAACCCCCTGAGCCATAATTGGCCAAAGCCACCCTGGCTTTGGCCAATTACAGCTCTCTGTACAGACGGCGCTGTGATTGGCCAAGCATGCAGGTCATAGTGCATGCTTGGCCAATCATCAGCCAGCAATGCACTGCGATGTTGCAGTGAATTATGGGCCGTGACGTGCCACTCGAATTTGGCACGAACGGCCCATAATGTTTGCAATTCGACGAATGGTCGAACAGGCGATGTTCAAGTCGAACGTGGGTTCAACTCGAACTCGAAGCTCATCCCTAATCCTCACCTGGTTGCTGCCATACATGCTTGACACCATCTGAACCAAATAAGTTTATCTTGGTCTCATCAGACCACAGGACATGGTTCCAGTAATCCATGTCCCTAGTCTGCTTGTCTTCAGCAAACTGTGGGATTTATTGTGCATTATCTTTAGAAGAGGCTTCTGGGGCGACAGCCATGCAGACCAATTTGATGCAGTGTGCGGCGTATGGTCTGAGTACTGACAGGCTGACCCCCCACCCCTTCAACCTCTGCAGCAATGCTGGCAGCACTCATACGTCTATTTCCCAAAGACAACCTCTAGATATGACGCTGAGCACGTGCACTCAACTTCTTTGGTCAACCATGGTGAGGCCTGTCATGGCAAGCTTCATATAGGCTAGGCTATCTTTATGTAGAGCAACAGTTTTGTTTTTCAGATCCTCAGAGAGTTCTTTGCCATGAAGTGCCATGTTGAACTTCCAGTGACCAGTATGAGAGAGTGAGAGGGATAAGACCAAATTTAACACACCTGCTCCCCATTCACACCTGAGACCTTGTAACACTAAGGAGTCACATGACACCGGGGAGGGAAAATGGCTAATTGGGCCCAATTTGGACATTTTCACTTAGGGGTGTACTCAGTGTTGTTGCCAGTGGTTTAGACATTATTGGCTGTGTGTTGAGTTATTTTGAGGGGACAGCAAATTTACACTGTTATACAAGCTGTACACTCACTACTTTACATTGTAGCAAAGTGTCATTTCTTCAGTGTTGTCACATGAAAAGATAGAGGAAAATATTTACAAAAATGCAAGGGGTGTACTTACTTTTGTGAGATACTGTGTATCTGTGTATATATATACAGGGATCCTTGGCTCTGCAGTGATGGTTTTGGAGGTACATTGCATATTGGGGTGTATATACATGTTTATGGGACAACCGGCGTCACCCTGTAAAGAAACATGTGGAATACTTACCTTTCTAAATATTTGGTAGGTGAAATGTCAGCTGTCTTGAACATCTAGGGCACTGCTACTCTCTGATCCCTCCACGTATGTCCAATAGCCCTCCAAGGTGCTGTGGTACCTCCCAGAGACTGCTGTCTAATAGAGATATAGTTACTATTGGAAGGGATTGCCCCAATGAGGGATACACTCTCTGACACACTGAAGTATAAGAATATTATTATTTTTATTTTTTTTCTCCCAGGTCTCCTATGGATGGTCGGGGTCCGGTCTGCCTTTCCAGATATGGTGTATGTGAAAACAGGGTCAGACTTTGGTCTTTGTGACATGAAGTGTCCTCAGAGGTCCGGTATTCTTCAGCTCTTCCCACCCTGTCAAATGAGCCTCGCCGAGGTCCACTGTGACAGCCTGAAGGTCAGAGGTGACCCAGAGCCCCGATTCCAGGTGAACACGAGCAGCGGGTGCTGGAAACTGAGAGACCTCAGGAAGGAAGATTCCTGTGAATACATTGTCTGGTATCACCCACACAATGGCCGGCATCAACTGCGCCATCTGAGCTCCACACACATATCTGTACTAGGTAATCTACTTTCCTCAGGGGGAATTTAGTAGTAACCTCTATAGTTTATCTACTATAGCTGAGCAACTCAAGGCAAATTGTAATGATCAGCCTTGAACGTTCATCATCTGACTGTTGCTACTCAACACTGCAGCTCAGGTTTACGTAGTACACACCTGCCCTAATCATAGAAGTGTCCATATAGACTGCTGAACATTCAGCCTGATAAGTAAATAAATCTGTTTCCTCATATTGCAGGTTACCAGTCCTTAGATGTGGTGGCTGCATTTCTTTTCTTTTTGGGTTTTTTCTCCTGTGTTTTCAACTGGTAATCCTGCAAATGACTTATTTCCTCTCATAGGTTGGCCATACTTACTAATTTTGTGGTATCTATAGAGGAAGCCATGGTTATCACACAAGGTGTACGAACATGTCTTCTTCTGTTCATCTCAATTGGGTGTAAAAGGGGGGAGGAGGAGTACTTTTCAAGGCACTCTATATCTATTCTAAGTTGGAATAGTACTGACTACTACAACATGATCATTTTCCCCACTGTTCAGGCATGAGTAATGTAGGGCTTGAGATAGAAGTAGACATGTGCAGAAGAAAAAAAGATTAGCTTAGTTAAGTTTAATTTCAAATCGATTCGTTAAGTTACTAATTTCATTGCATTTGTAAATAAATCAATTTTGTTGCGTTTGTTCGTTATCACTTAAAACGCACACTAATCGCTTAAAGCATAGTTTTTTTCCTAGGGCCGTATTGTCCATAATCCCATCAGGTACAGTGTTTTAGGAATTTTATGTAGAATTTTAACATTCTTTTATTTATTTATTTTCAAATAACATTTTATATCTTGATATATTTAAATAGATATGTGGGAATGTGCTAGGAGTATGTATGTGTGGTTTTCTTGAGAAATGTTTTATTGCTGCTGTAAAGGGTATCCGAAAAAATTTTGTTGTATGTTTACAATGACAATAAATTATATCTCTTTCTCTTTCTCTTTATCTTCTTCATTGTGAAGAATAGCTGGTTCTATTCTATTTAAAATTATAATTTTGGAAGAAGGTTATATTCTATTTTATTTTATTGTATTCTATTCTTTCTATTCTTCTATTTTATTTTCTATTCTATGAAAATAATCAGAATTGTACATCTATTCTAATTCTCACAATAATTCCAGATCCGGTCCTCATCACCAACATAACCAGTAATGGCAGCCGGTTGGGTGAGGAGGTCGCTGTGAGCGTCCAGTTCTCTGGAGAAGAGAGCGCTGTGACCTGGGAGGTGGACAGGGAACCTCTCCCTGAAAGATACCGGCTGATAGATGACAATAGGACGCTGATTATCCCCAGTGTGCAGAGAGACGACGCCGAGAGGAGATTCCGGGTCAGGATCACAAACCCGGTCAGTGAGGAGATCCGGGAATACCGGCTGGAGATCAGAGGTGAGAGGAACAATTACTGGAGCAATAATCTGATCTGTATAGAGAAAGCATCTTGGAATCGATTTATGAAAAAAAAAAATTGAACCAACATCATCAGCATTGACCCAGCCCTCATAAATTCTGACTGTATTCTGTTTAACCATTTTAGCCCCAGAAGGATTCACCCCCTTCCTTTGCGATTTAGCACCGCGTCGCTTTAACTGACAATTGCGCGGTCATGCGACATTGTACCCAAAACAAACTTAACGTTCTTTTTTTCCCCACAAATAGAGCCTTCTTTTGGTGGTATTTGATCACTGTTTTTTACACCGGTCTGCGTTTTTTAGTTTTTTTGCGCTATGAACAAAAAAAGAGTGACAATTTAGAAAAAGAAGCAATTTTTTTTTACTTTTTGCTAAAATAAATATCCCAAAAAAAATATAAAAAAACAAATTTCTTCCTCAGTTTAGGCCAATATGTATTCTTCTACATATTTTTGGTAAAAAAAAATCTCAATAAGCGTATATTGATTGGTCCCAAAAGTTATAGTGTCTACAAAATAGGGGATAGATTTATGGCATTTTTATTATTATTATTTTTTTTTTATTAGTAATGGCGGCGATCTGCAATTTTTATCGTGACTGCGACATTGCGGAGGACACATCGGACACTTTTGACAATGTTTTGGGACCAGTGACTTTTAAACAGCGATCAGTGCTATAAAAATGCACTGATTACTGTGTAAATGACACTGGCAGGGAAGGGGTTAACCCCTTCCTGCCGAGCGTATGCATATATGCGTCCTCGGCTTTTAGGGGTTATACCGGGATGATGCCCGCAGCTGCAGGCATCATCCCGGTACCGTTTTTTAGAGCGGGCAATCGGCTGTCCAGGGACAACAACCGATGCGGCTAAAAGCCGCTCTATTGTTATCCTGGAGGAGCTCCCGCCACCTTCCGCTGCCATTACCGTGCCTCCTGTCCCACTGGGAGACGCGATCCACGATCCACCTCTTCTGTCTAGACAGTCCAGTCTCCTGTATGTAAACACGGAGAAAAAAAAAATGACAGTATTCAGAATCACCGTTTTTGGCGATCTGAATACTTTGAAGTGCAAATGAGGGATTTGGGGTTTTTAGACCCCCGATCCCTCCATAAAGAGTACCTGTCACCACCTATTACTGTCACAAGGGATGATTACAGCAATAAAAGTGATCACTTTTTTTAAAAAACACAATGTAAAAATAAATAAATAGGAAAAAAATAAATACATTTTAAAGCGCCCCCCCATCCCTGCGAGCCCGCACAGCAAAGAAATCGCATTCATAAGTCACGCCTGCATATGTAAATGGTGTTCAAATCACACATGTGAGGTATCGCCGCGATCGTCATAGCGAGAGCAATAATTCTAGCACTAGACCTCCCTTGTAACTCTAAATTGGTAGGTGAAACTTTTTAGGTACCGCAGTGTGGGAAATTTTAAAGCGTGACATGTTTTGTATCTATTTACTCGGCGTAACATCATCTTTCACATTATACAAAAAAATTGGGAGAACTTTACTGTTTAGTTTTTTTAAAATTCATGAAAGAGTCTTTTTTCCCCAAAAAGTTGCGTTTAAAAGACCGCTGCACAAATATAAAACATAAAATATTGCAACAATCGCCATTTTATTCTCTGCTAAAAAAAATATATATATAATGTTTGGAGGTTCTAAGTAAATTTTCTAGCATAAAATATGGATTTTAACTTTTGTAAACACCAAATGTCAGAAATAGGCTTAGTCATGAAAGGATTAAACATTAGGGGGTGATCAAGGGGTTAAATGTGTTTCCTCAGTGTGTTCTAACTGTAGGGGGGTGGGCTCACTAGAACACGACTGGGAGCAGTAGATCTCTGTCATGTTGCTAGGCAGAACAGGGAAATGCCTTGTTTACATCTCCCCGTTCTGCCTCTCCGTGTCACGATCGCGGGCCACTGGCGGACATCAAGTCTGCGGGCACGCTGACGGGGCGAGCACCCACTAGCCCGCGATTTAAAGGGAACGTACAGGTACGCCCATTTGCGCAGCCGTGCCATTATGCCAACGTATATTGTCATGCGCTGGATGGCAAGCGGTTACTAAAGTGATTTCCTATGATTGTCAGAGCCCTCTAGTGGCCATAATGTGGTATTTTTCCTAATTTTTAGCTATTTCAGGAAAAATACAACATTATAGTCACTAAATGGCACCGATTATTATGGGAAATCACTGAATTAAACAAAATACAGACAAAATTTGTGAGGTTTGGGTTAATCCTTGTGACAGTTGTCCAACAAATTTTAAATAAACGCTTTAGCGTGATTGTGACACCAACTGGTAACATTGTGTCACGTTGTCTCTCTTTCTCTATTCTGCCTTCAATCAGGGATATTACAGGTCAGTGTAGAGTTTATATATTATTCACACAGAGACATGCTTTATATTGCATGGTCACGTACTGATACATTGTATATTTATTGTTGTGTAATCCTGCATACAGATGTCTTCTATACATTGTATTTTTTTTGACAGAGACTGATTCATTGAATGGAAGATCAAGAGTACCTATCCTTGCTGCTGTGGTCTGTGTTGGGGTGATGACTTACCTTATCTATCAGGTATGTAATCTTTCCATCTCTTCTATTTAATCACTGTGGTGTCCAGTGACCTCTCCAGCTTTCATATTTAGGGGGGGGGGGCACAGGGACAAAAGTAAAAGTAAGGGGGCCAACTATAACATGCAATATTATATATACACAGTGTCTTAAAAAAGTATTGGTGGTTGCAGCCACGTGGAAGGGAGGACAGAGTGGAGCAGCCAGGTGGAGGGCAGGACAGGGTGAATGCAGCCAGGTGGAGGAGAGGACAGAGTGGAGCAGCCAGGTGGAGGAGAGGACAGAGTGGAGCAGCCAGGTGGAGGGGAGGACAGAGTGGAGCAGCCAGGTGGAGGGGAGGACAGAGTGGAGCAGCCAGGTGGGGGGAGGACAGGGTGAATGCAGCCAGGTGGAGGGAAGGACAGAGTGGAGCAGCCAGGTGGAGGGGAGGACAGAGTGAATGAAGCCAGGTGGAGGGGAGGACAGAGTGGATGCAGCCAGGTGGAGGGGAGGACAGAGTGAATGAAGCCAGGTGGAGGGGAGGACAGAGTGGATGCAGCCAGGTGGAGGGGAGGACAGAGTGGAGCAGCCAGGTGGGGGGAGGACAGGGTGAATACAGCCAGGTGGAGGGGAGGACAGGGTGGAGCAGCCAGGTGGGGGGAGGACAGGGTGAATACAGCCAGGTGAAGGGGAGGACAGAGTGGAGCAGCCAGGTGGAGGGGAGGACAGAGTGGAGCAGCCAAGTGGAAGGGAGGACCAAGTGGATGCAGCCAGGTGGAGGAGGGGAGGACAGAGTGAATGAAGCCAGGTGGAGGGGAGGACAGAGTGGATGCAGCCAGGTGGAGGGGAGGACAGAGTGGAACAGCCAGGTGGAGGGGAGGACAGAGTGGAACAGCCAGGTGGAGGGGAGGACAGGGTGAATACAGCCAGGTGGAGGGGAGGACAGGGTGAATACAGCCAGGTGGAGGGGAGGACAGGGTGAATACAGCCAGGTGGAGGGGAGGACAGGGTGAATACAGCCAGGTGGAGGGGAGACAGAGTGGAGCGGCCAGGTGGAGGGGAGACAGAATGGAGCGGCCAGGTGGAGGGGAGACAGAATGGAGCAGCCAGGTGGAGGGGAGGACAGAAGCAGCCAGGTGGGGGAGGGGGGGGCAGAGTGGAGCAGCCAAGTGGGGGGAGGACAAAGTGGAGCAGCCAGGTGGGGAGGGGGAGGACAGAGTGGAGCAGCCAGGTGGGGGGGTAGGACAGAGTAGAAGCAGCCAAGTGGAGTGGTTACACAGTCACACCAGTGATAAGGGCCTGTCCCTCTATGGAAGCCTTCATCCCTGGTCCCCACACGTTTTCCATTGGCCCTTAATGTGGCCAATAGGAGCAGGGATTGCCGGGTGGGTGAAAGAGAGCCGCTCGGCTCGAGGAGGAGGAGCAGAGGTGGAAATCCCCTGCAGCTGCGGCTCTGTCTGTGTCCCTTCACAGAGCCTGTCAGTTTCAGCACCGCTACCCTGTGCCCTGTGTCAGCTGCGGCTGATGGAGGTCGGCACCCGCTACACAAAAAAAGGCGTTTTAATTGGGGACACACGAGGGGGCACAGTATAATGTTGGTAGGGCCATGGCCCCCTCTGCCCCCCACCTAGTGACGTCACTGGTGGTGTCAGCCTATATATGGGGCCTATTGCTGGAAACAGAAGGCTGTATTGGATGAGATTACCTTGGAGCACCAAGGTTGTCTGTTTTGGGGTGGGAATGAATGTGATATATATATATATCAGGACCCCACAAGGATGGAACATAAGTCTGGTCCGGGCAGTGACTCTGGTACAGATACAGCTGTGTAGGTGACACTCCAAGGCTGTGATTGGGGGAGGAGAAGGGGAAACACCCCTGAGCAAAGTTTGATAAATGCTGACCTATGGTAATAGCTATTATATGGGAAGATCGGCATTGGGATGTGAGGTCTATAGACAGAAACAAGTTTGATCCATAGGACTGGCCTGCTGCATTCTGAACACAGGAAGTCAGCTGCTTGGAAAGGGGAACATTCAGCAATCACTTTGCATTTTATCAATAAGTTCAAAGCATTCTCTAATTCAGAGATTCCCCAACCTTTTTGGCACCAGGAACCCATTTACCGGAAGATAGTGGCGCACTGAAATGAAAATTCTTGTGCTGAAACCGAAAATTCAGGATGCACTTGGCCGAAAACCAGAAAAAAAAGGCATTTAGTTAAAAAAAATACATAAACACGCTCCTTAAAATACATTAAAAAAACATTTGAAAAAATACATTTTTTTACTTACCAGAAATGGCTGTTGCTAGGCAGATCCTCCTAATCTGCCACTTCCTACTCTGCGGTGCTTGTCCTCCTCGCGTTGTCTCCTGGGAGATGGGGCGCGATGTCTTCTGGGACATGTGTGTGTCCCAGTAGACAGGCATCCATTCACAAAGCGTTGCATAACTCGCGCATATACAAGCAGCACTCCTCTCCTATGAGAATGGAGGACTCCAAGTATTTTTCTGATTACAGTTTGGACACTGTAAGTTGTGGTAGTTCCCTGAATATTGGAATGCTGCCTATACAGCAATGGTGACAACAAAACCCCGGTCACCAGTGTGGCCTAACATGGGAGCTGACCTGTGTACACACAACACCTGATTAGGGGCCATCAGCAGTAGATTTCTCATTCCTGTCTAATCTCCGACCTTTATTGCATAATCACATTGGTCCAGCTTGGCACAATGTAAAAACACTATATTGTCAAAAGTATTGGGACACCTGCCTTTATATAACTATAACAGCTTCAACTGGGAAGTCTGTCCATGAGGTTTAGGAGTGTGTCTATGGGAATGTTTGAACATTCTTCCAAAAGAGCATTTGTGAGGTCAGACACTGAGGTTGGACCTGGCCTCCTAGTCTCTGCTTTCTCCTAGTCTCTGCTTTAATTCATCCCAAAGGTGTTGTATTGAGCTGAGGACAGGACTCTGTGCAGGCTAGTCAAGTTCCTCCACCCCAAACTCACTCATCCATGTCTTTATGGACCTTGCTTTGTACACTGGTGCACAGTCATGTTGGAACAGGGAGGGGCCATCCCCAAACTGTTCCCACAAAGTTGGAAGTATGAAATTGTTGAAAAAGTCTTGGTATGCTGACGCCTTAAGAGTTCCCTTCACTGGAACTAAGGGGCCAAGCCCAACCCCTGAAAAGCAACCCCACACCATAATCCCCCCTCCACTAAATGATTTGGACCAGTGCACAAAGCAAGGTCCATAAATACATAGATGAGCAAGTTTGGGGTGAAGGAACTTGACTGACCTGTACCTCAACCCAACAGAATGCCTTTGGGATGAATTAGAGCGGAGACTGCGAGCCAGGCCTTCTCATCCAACATCAGTGCCTGACCTCACAAATGCACTTCAGGTCAAACATTCCCATAGACACACTCCTAAACCTTGTGGACGGCCTTCCCAGAAGAGTTGAAGCTGTTATAGCTGCAAAGGGTGGGCTAACTCAATATTGAACCCTACGGACTAAGACTGGGATGCCATTAAAGTTCATGTGCGTGTAAAGGCAGGCATCCCAATACTTAACAAAATACAGCAGTGTATATGCATTCCATACCAGAGGGACCACTCTGGAAACTGACTGTAGTTGGCGCTACTACAGTGATGGCCTTGATCTTCCAGGGTCCTCTGGAATATTATCGTATAAAGTACACGACAGTTCCAAAATGTTTTCCTTTGTCCTCTCTCCATAAATCCTTGGCAACTTCTACATCAAACATGGGGGTACTGCTTCGCCTCCCCATGCTTAGTGTCATACTAGGGTTCCTTGACTCTAGTTTTCTTCCTCCATGAGTGCCTTGGGGGGCCTACCCCAGGGGGAAGCTCTACAGATACCCTATGTCTCATATGCAGCACAGTGGTCTAGTGGATGGTGTAGTGGATATCACTTTCTTCTAGCAGCAAAAAGGGTCGTGGGTTTGTATCCTGGCCATGACACCATCTGCCACCTTCTCCCTGTGCCTGCGTGGGTTTCCTCCGGTTTCCTCCCATACTCTAAAGACATGCTTAATCGGATCCTGTCTAAATTGGATCCTGTCTAATCGGTTAATCGGATCCTGTCTAAATTGACCCTAGTGTATGTATGAATGTGGGTTAGGGACCTTAGGGTCCTTAGGTTGTAAGCTCCTTGAGGGCAGGGACTGATGTGAATGTACAATGTACAGTCAGGTCCATAAATATTGGGACATCAACACAATTCTAATCTTTTTGGCTCCATATACCACCACAATGAATTTGAAATGAAACAAACAAGATGTGCTTTAACTGCAGACTTTCAGCTTTAATTTGAGGGTATTTACATCCAAATCAAGTAAACGGTGTAGGAATTACAACAGTTTGTATATGTGCCTCCCACTTTCTAAGAGACCAAAAGTAATGGGACAATTGGCTGCTCAGCTGTTCCATGGCCAAGTGTGCGTTATTCCCTCTTTATCCCATTTACAAGTAGCAGATAAAAGGTCCACAGTTAATTTCAAGTGTGCTATTTGCATTTGGAATCTGTTGCTGTCAACTCTCAATATGAGATCCAAAGAGCTGTCACTATCAGTGAAGCCAGCCATCATTAGGCTGAAAAAACAAAACAAACCCATCAGAGAGATAGCAAAAAATCAACCGTTTGGAACATCTTTAAAAAGAAAGAACGCACTGGTGAGCTCAGCAACACCAAAAGACCCGGAAGACCACGGTGGATGACCGAAGAATTCTTTCCCTGGTGAAGAAAACACCCTTCACAACAGGTGGCCAGATCAAGAACACTCTCCAGGAGGTAGGTGTATGTGTGTCAAAGTCAACAATCAAGAGAAGACTTCACCAGAGTGAATACAGAGGGTTCACCACAAGATGTAACCCATTGGTGAGCCTCAAAAACAGGAAGGCCAGATTAGAGTTTGCCAAACAACATCTAAAAAAGCCTTCACAGTTCTGGAACAACATCCTATGGACAGATGAGACCAAGATCAACTTGAACCAGAGTGATGGGAAGAGAAGAGTATGGAGAAGGAAAGGAACTGCTCATGATCCAAAGCATACCACCACCATCAGTGAAGCATGGTGGTGGTAGTGTCATGACGTGGGCATGTATGGCTGCCAATGGAACTGGTTCTCTTGTATTTATTGATGATGTGACTGCTGACAAAAGCAGCAGGATGAATTCTTAAGTGTTTCGGGCAATATTATCTGCTCATATTCAGCAAAATGCTTCAGAACTGATTGGACGGCGCTTCACAGTGCAGATGGACAATGACCCGAAGCATACTGTGAAAGCAACCAAAGAGTTTTTTAAGGGAAAGAAGTGGAATGTTATGCAATGGCCAAGTCAATCACCTGACCTGAATCCGATTGAACATGCATTTCACTTGCTGAAGACAAAACTGAAGGGAAAATGCCCCAAGAACAAGCAGGAACTGAAGACAGTTGCAGTAGTGGCCTGGCAGAGCATCACCAGGGATGAAACCCAGCGTCTGGTGATGTCTATGCGTTCCAGACTTCAGGTTGTAATTAACTGCAAAGGATTTGCAACCAAGTATAAAAAAGTGAAAGTTTGATGGATGATTGTTAATCTGTCCCATTACTTTTGGTCCCTTAAAAAGTGGGAGGCACATATACAAACTGTTGTAATTCCTACACCGTTCACCTGATTTGGATGTAAATACCCTCAAATTAAAGCTGAAAGTCTGCAGTTAAAGCACATCTTGTGGTGGTGTATAGAGCCAAAAAAGATTAGATTTGTGTCGATGTGCTAATATTTATGGCCCTGACTGTATATGTAAAGCGCTGCGTAAATTGACGGTGCTATATAAGTACCTGAAATAAATAATAAATAAATATGCTGCTGGATTCAGCACTATTTTCCCATAAGACCCCGCTCTCCTTCCCTGCAGGGAAAAATATATAAAGAGGAGGCTCACCCCCCTACAACTCCCAGGGGTGGGGCTTCTGCTTACATACTGAATGGAAGAGAGAGCACAGTGACAAAGTGAGCGCATTCTTAATAATAATATTAATAATAATAATAATAATACATTTTATTTATAGTACCCTTTACATCAAAAGATCTCAAAGTGCTACAGGTTAAAACAAAAAAGTAAAATAAGCAGTTTATACGATGAAATGAACATCTAAAATAGTCAAAAAGCTTTGCTAAAAAGAAATGTCTTAAGACCTTTTTTTAAAACAGTCCGTAGATTGAAGAGCCCTTAAGGTGTCAGGTAGGGCATTCAACGGGCGCGGGGCAGCTGCACAAAAGGCTCCATCTCCCGTTTGTCCTGAGTCTAGTTCTGGGTATATGAAGAAAGATTGAGTGAATGGAGCGGAGGGGACGTGTTGTGTTTAGTTGTTTGAGAAGTTCTTTGAGGTGGGGGGGATGTCCATAAATACATTGTTGTGTGAGGAGGAAAAGTTGTACTCAATCCTAGTGGAGACAGGAAGCCAGTGGAGTGAATGAAGAATGGGGGTAATGTGCTCATGTTTCCGCACTCTCATCAGGATCCTTGCTGCAGAGTTTTGGATCTACTGAAGCCTCTGCAGACTCTTTCTAGAAATCCCAATGAGAAGTACGTTACAGTAGTCCAGTCTGGAGGAGACAAAAGCAGTCACGGGGCTTGAGGTGGGAAGAAGACTTGTCAGTGAAAGTGATTCTACATCTGAGAAAAATCAGGTCTGTCCCCTGTGGGGCAGGGCTGTGTAAATCCTGGAACTGGGTGAACAAAAAGAAAATTCTTTGACAGATAAGACAGCTCCTATAAATCGTCCTTGTAATGGAAGAATAGGGATATCCTGAGTAAGACACCTGATTTGCTTTATATTTTCAGTGCTATCGTAAAAAGGAGAGCCAAGATCATCAAAGTCCTAAGATTCCTGAACATGAACCTCTAGGTGTCACGGTGAATGGTCATGGGCAACCCATCCAGAATGGATCCAAAGCCACCAGAGAGAATGGATTCCAGTCCAGCAAAGAGAATGGATCTGTGTTGGACAAGGAGAATGGATCCCACTCCGTTTAAAGTGATGTTTGTGAACATACTGTATACAAGTTTCTTTATTTTACTTTACGTTGCACTGTCAATACTCATAGATGAGAGGTGGACTATACAGTACAGAGGTACCCTTAGGTTAACTCAGGTTTGTATCTATGAGCCCCCCTTTTTTAACTTTTTTAATTTCCATTAGAAGCACAGTGGTCCTCACTGTTAACCAATAGGAAGGAGTGTTAGGAAAATTTTAGCAAATAGCTCGTACATCTCCCATGCTAGATTTAAGCTGAATGGACAGCAGCCACCCTAAGTAAGGAAGGATCAGGAAAAAGGTTTGACGGGAGATCTTGCTTTAAATAATAAAATCATGTCCGTGATCTGATCTGAGGACTGGTAATAGAGGCATATAATATAGAACAGCCCTCAAAATTTCCACTCGCCAGCTTGCATTTGGCGAGTGGAAATTAGCTGAAGGCAAGAGAAGAGCCGTACCGGAGGGGGGGCGGGTGCTGCCAGCAGGCATGGTTGAATGGGAGACGATTCTGCGAACAGCCAGGAAACTGTGCGGAAGGGAGAAGAGAGGAAGAGGAGAGCCGGACGGATCACACAAAGAGGGGAACTCCTTTGTCAAACAAAGTCCCGCCTCCTGGACCGGCTCCTATGATAGACAGCACATTGGTCCAATGCCGGGAAATTAAAGTAGTACGATGTCTATATTAGGAGCCAGTCCAGGAGGTGGGACTTTGTTTGACAAAGGAGTTCCCCTCTTCCCCTCTAAGTGATCCGGCCGGCTCTGCTCTTCCTCTACTCTGCCTTCCCCACAGTTTCCTGGCCGATCGGTTAGGGAAGAATCGGCTCCCATTAAGGCTGCGCTGATGGGCACTGGTAGGCTGCGCTGATGGGCACTGGTAGGCTGCGCTGATGGGCACTGGTAGGCTGCATTGATGGGCACTGATGAGGCTGTGTAAAAAACAGAACACTGGATTGCAGCACTTAGGACTTTCATGCTACGGTATGAACTTACACTTCCAATTATTTATTTCATCAGTATATTTAAAATGCCCAAACTAAAATTGGGAAAAGAAACAAAAAATAATACAAGGGCATAAGAGGAAACAAAAAACACTAAATTGTTGGTCCTGAAAAAAGAGCCCAGTAGATTGTAACAACATATATCTTCCTCTAATGCAGATTAAACAATAAATGGGGTATCTCCCACAATGAGGGGGGACCTCAAACAACGAGTTCTTATTTTAAACTCTACATCAGTGGTCTCCAAACTGTGGCCCTGGGGCCAGACGTGGCCCTTTGCTTGCTTTAATCCGGCCCTTGGGGCACTATTTTTATCTACTGATACCAACAATGGGGCATAATCCCCCCACTGACACCAATGAAAGGGCAGAATTCTTTCCAATTACACCAACGATGGGGCACAACATTTCCCAATAACACCAAATTTTGGGGTACAATTCCTCCCAATGGTACCAACAATGGGGCCCATGAAACCAATGATGCGGTGAAATTCCTCCCACTGACAAAAAAAAAAAAAGGCGTTACTCCTCCCACTAATACTAAAGACGGGACATTGTTTATTCCCACTGATGTTGGGACCTTTTCTACTCCCAATGGCCACAGTCCGGCCCCCCTTAAGTCCGAAGGACGGTAAACTGGCCCCTTGTTTCCAAAGTTTGAAGACCCCTGCTCTACATGTTTTGCGGGGTATCCGCTTCTTCAGGAGTTGTATTCATGAGGAATATAATCTAAAAAGGAATATACAAAAAGGGAAACAAAATAATACATAGAGACACAAGTTCAAAACATCCTTCTGATCATATATAAGTGTAGAAAAAGCATGTATGTATGTATGTGTATATATTATAATATAATTTTAAAGGTTGCTTGAAAGTCAACCATAAATAGTGAGCAGGCCCTCGACAATTCCGAAACAGTACACTGCCAACAAACCATATAAACATGACGTTTATATGGTTTGTTGGCAGTGTACTGTTTGGGAATTGTCAAGGGCCTGCTCACTATTTGTGGTTGACTTTCAAGCAACTTTTAAAATTATATATATATATATATATATATATATATATATATATATATATTCATGCTTTTTTACATTTATATATGATCATAAGGATGTTTTGAACTTGTGTCATTATGTATTATTTGGCTTCCCTTTTTGTATATTCCTTTTGTATATTATATCCCTAATGAATACAACTCCTAAAGAAGCGGATACCCCACGGAACATGTAGCGTATAAGATTGGAACTCATTGTTTGAGGTCCCCTCTCATTGTGGGAGATACCCCATTATTGTTTAATCTGCATTAGAGGAAGATATATTTTGTTACAATCTACTGGGCCCTTTTTCTGGACCAACAATTTAGTGTCTTTTATATCTTCTTATGCACTTGTATTATTTTTACCATGATTATTACCATGAATGTCCTATGTGCCTAAATCCAGTGTTCTGTTTTTATATGCAATATTATAGGATGTTGGTACAATTATCTAGCGTATTGGTGTAGCACTACTGTACACCGATGAGGCTGCACTGATGGGCACCGATGAGGCTGCACTGATGGGCACCGATGAGGCTGCACTGATGGGCACCGATGAGGCTGCACTGATGGGCACCGATGTGGCTGCACTGATGGGCCCTGATGAGGCTGCACTGATGGGCACCGATGAGGCTGCACTGATGAGGCTGCACTGATGAGCACTGATGAGGCTGTATTGATGAGGCTGCACTGATATGCTGCACTGATGGGCACTGATATGCTGCAGTGATGAGGCTGCACTGATGGGCACTTATAGGCTGCACTGATAAAGTTGTTGTTGTTAATATTTATTTTTGTAACTTAATTCTTCATAAAACATTTAACAGGGTAATTTCATGAGATCATTTATGAAGGAGTGTTTAGGGATGGAATTAGGGGCGGGGCAGGGTAGGAGTTAGGTGGGACAACTGGTGACGAGTAATGCCCCGTACACACGGTCGGATTTTCCAACGGAAAATGTGTGATAGGACCTTGTTGTCGGAAATTCCGACCGTGTGTGGGCTCCATCACACATTTTCCATCGGATTTTCCGACACACAAAGTTGGAGAGCAGGCTATAAAATTTTCCAACAACAAAATCCGTTGTCAGAAATTCCGATCGTGTGTACACAAATCCGACGGACAAAGTGCCACGCATGCTCAGAATAAATAAAGAGATGAAAGCTATTGGCCACTGCCCCGTTTATAGTCCCGACGTATGTGTTTTACGTCACCGCGTTCAGAATGATCGGATTTTCTGACAACTTTGTGTGACCGTGTGTATGCAAGACAAGTTTGAGCCAACATCCGTCGGAAAAAATCCTAGGACTTTGTTGTCGGAATGTCCGAACAAAGTCCGACCGTGTGTACGGGCCATAACTCTTAAGTCCTGGCTAATAGCTCAGGACTTGATATTTCGAGCCCTGTTAGAGGAGGTGCAGATTTGCATTATGCGCCTTTTTGTAGCCAGTGAATCTGGCCATAGATGGATCGAAATTCGACGGATTTAGCATGGACTGGCTGCATTTTAATCCATTTACAGCCATTGCCACGCAACATAATCAATCAAAGTTAAATTCTGTCACACGGGACTGTTGGAAAACGTATGTCCATCAGCGGTGATCAGTGTATTCTGACAGCAGAGGAGTCCCTGCTGGCAGAACACAATGGCACAGAGGGGAGGATTCCTCCATCTACATCGCTTGTGTGGATGGGGGAATCCATTCAAGACATCTATGGCTAGTCTAATGCCCCGTACACACGGTCGGATTTTCCGATGGAAAATGTGTGATAGGACCTTGTTGTCGGAAATTCCGACCGTGTGTGGGCTCCATCACACATTTTCCATCGGATTTTCCGACACACAAAGTTTGAGAGCAGGATATAAAATTTTCCGACAACAAAATCCGTTGTCGGAAATTCCGATCGTGTGTACACAAATCCGACGGACAAAGTGCCACGCATGCTCAGAATAAATAAAGAGATGAAAGCTATTGGCCACTGCCCCGTTTATAGTCCCGAAGTACGTGTTTTACGTCACCGCGTTTAGAACGATCGGATTTTCCGACAACTTTGTGTGACCGTGTGTATGCAAGACAAGTTTGAGCCAACATCCGTCTGAAAAAATCCTAGGATTTTGTTGTCGGAATGTCCGAACAAAGTCCGACCGTGTGTATGGGGCATAAGAGTTTTTTGAAATGTTGTTAGCCGCTGTGTGGTGTCATCCTCACCTTGTCCTTCGCCCTGAATTCTTGTTTATTATAGCCAGGGTGTAAATGGTAAGATTCAGTAGTAACACCCAATCCTAGATGCTGGCAAATAATATCAAAGAGAATGGAAAGGCTGCTTATTGTATTTAGACCGATAATGGAGAATATTAGTATTAGTGTGCTCCATTCACTGATGCAATTTTCTAAGCCAGTGGGAGGAGGAAATGCCCAAAGCTCGGTGGTCTTTGGGAGTAAAATATGCCCCCTGGATTAAAAATGGCCTAGTGCCTGTGGATAGTGTGAGGAATAGTGCTATTGTTAGTGTTTAACGAGGAGGACATTACAGTGATAAGGTACCTGATAAGGTAAAGCCTGCCAAGTCCCATGTTGTGGATAAGACTGTTTTTGTGCCTTTCACTGATGCTGACAATGTGCCTAAATACAATCAGGCTGCTAATCCTGTGTGCAGCAATGTTGTGCCTGCTGATGCTGCAATGCAGCAAGAGTTACATTTAAAAAATGTCATTTCTATGGAGGAACTACAGGTGTCAGCACAGCCCATTAACCCTTCTTTATCTGAGTCCAAAGCTGTTTGCCCCACTGCTGCTGAAAACTCTACAGCGCAGCATCAGAAGACAGCTGGTATTGCAGCAGTAACTGTGACCATTCCTGATGGGAAATTGAATATTTCTGTGACTGATAACAATCACCCCAGTACCAGTGTGATGGACAATCGTCCTGCTACAGATTCTGCCAATTCAGTTCAAACAGTTGATAATGATAATAATAATAATGTACAGACTAATGTGACATCAGTGTGGGGCCTTGGCCAAGATAAGCCTACCTTTGCTCAGGTGGTCAGCTCTGCTACTGGTAGCTCCGCTCCCAAGCAGGGTTTTCCCCTACAGACTACCACTTTGAGCACCCCAGGATCTGGTCTTGGGTCTCTGGCTTCTGCTGGGGGACCCAGACGTAATGTAGATATTCTGAAATGGGAAGGTGGTGGAATCCCTCCAGCGCGGCGTGCAGTGGTGGATTTGATTTTGGAGATGGGTTTTGGGGCAAATGACCTGTATGCCTTTATACATGTAGCTGGGACATGGGATTATACGGTTAGCTTCACCAGGCCAGAGGGTCTTGACCTGTTCTGGGAGCGATATGAGGCTCGGTGCAGGTTAAGACCTGAATGAGAAGGTCTGGCCCCAGTTGCGGTTTCTCAGAGGTCAACAGTAAGAAAAATCAAAATTATCCTCACTAATGAGATCGTCCCTCTAGAGGTTTGGTTAAGGAACTATGGAGAAGTTTTGACCAAGCCCAATAAAATCCTTGATGAGCGTAACATCTGGACTGGGGGATGGTCAGTAACAGTCAGGTTGGCCAGGGATGGGAATGTTGTCCGTCACCTGTCCTCCTCAGCTTTCATAGGGAGGGATAGGATGACTGTTTTTTACCCTGGTCAGCCGAAGCTGTGTAACCGTTGTGGAGAAAAGGGGCATTTGAGCTCCTCCTGTTCAGCCTTGATGTGTTCAGTGTGTCGGGGTCAGGGTCATATGGCTAAGGACTGCACTAAAATGATCAGGTGCAACCTGTGCCTGCGCCTTGGCCACCCCTACAGCAGATGTCCTGAAGCCTGGCACAATATGGCGAAGGAGGTACTAGATGACTTGTCAAGGCTGGAGAGGTTGGAGGGTGAGGCCCCTGGTGTACCATCCTCCTCTGTGGTGACCGACTGCCTTGGTCCTGCTCAGGATCCCTCTCCTGTTCCTGTGGCCACCCCTCCTGTGTCTGTAAGTATTCCTTATGTATCTGTCTCTGTGTCCCCCCAGCCTACTGTACCCTCTCCTCTTGTGTCAGAACCTTCCAAGTCTGTGCCCCCCGAGTAAGTTCCCCCCAGGAGTCTACCCCTCCTAAGTCTGACTCAAAGGGAGCACCCCCCCCCACCAGGAGTGGTAGCGTGTACTAAAAAGGTCGCTTCTTCCTCTGTAAAGGAGTCTTCTGTAAAGACTTTAAAGAAAAAAATAAGAGATGAGGGCATCTCTGAAGTTGACCTACAGTACCTGGAGGAGAGAAGGAAGGTTGGGAAGCGGAAGAAGCAGGCGGTGAGGATGGAACGGGCTCCAGTGCCTGTCTCCAACTGTCATAGGTCCTCTAAGTGGGATATTTCCTCATCTGGAGCTTCCAATTCTAAGATGGAATTTGAGGCGGCCTCAAGAAAGAGAGGCTTCTGGTGATGAGCAGCAGAGGGGAGCTAAGAAGCAATCCACCCAATAACCCAAATAGCGGTTCCCCCTCCGTTAAAAGTGGTGACAATAAATGTTGCCAGCATTAAGTCAGTAAGAGCTCGTTCTATGGCCTTCTTTTTGTTCAGCCAATTAGATGCTGAAATTTTATTTTTGCAAGAGACTAGGATCACCTCCTTGGCAGATATTCATATGGCCAAGAGAGAGTGGAGGTATGGTCCATCTTACTGGTCTCTTGCGGCCGAGCCTTACGGCGGTGTGGCAGTGTTGTTTAAAACCGGCATGGTAACTGTCTGGCGGGTTATTGAGGTGGAGATTGGGAGATGTATGGTCTTAGACGTCCTTGTGGGAGGGCAGGACCTGCGCCTAATTAATGTTTATGGGCCGCACACAAAGTGGGACAGGAAATACCTTTTTACAAGGATCAAGCCATTTCTTTTTACATCCCGGCAAGTGGTCTTTGGAGGTGACTTTAATACAGTAACTAGGCTCAAGGACAGGAAGGACTTCAAGGACAGGCTGGGATATGATAGCGTTTTTTTAAATAGTATGGTTAGGGATGCTGGTCTTGTGGATGTGCACATTAAGCACCTCCCGGATGACACTGGGTTCACCTTTCATCGAGGTAATAGTCAGAGTAGAATAGGTAGTTTTTTTTTTTAAGGACACCTCTGCTTTCTCACCCCCAGTGGTGCAGGCAGTAGAGTTCTCTGATCACTGTATGCTATCTGTGGTCCTGAATGCTTCAGACGCCCCTCAGAGGGGCAAGGGCATTTGGAGATTGAATTAGACTCTACTCAAGGAAGAACATGTTAGACAATCCTTTGAGGAATTCTTTCAGGCTCAGGTGACCATCTTGGACTTTTGTAGCAGCAAGGCTGAGTGGTGGGAGCTGACCAAAAAGAGGATCGCATGATTCTTCAGGGGCCTAGCCAATAGAAAACAGTTTAATAAATACATGACCTACCAACATTTACGGAGGAAGCTGGATATTCTTGTCTTGAGAGGAGGAGATCCTGGGGCAATCTCCGAAGTGAAACTCCTTCTCAGGAAGTGTCAATATGACCGGCATGCCTCTTTGGTTCTGGAGAGGGACTATGGGAAGTACCACTCGCCTGACCCTTACCAGAACGGCAAACAAGGTGTAGCTGTTAAAACGGTCATTGGCCTTAAGGACAGTACAGGTTCCTTGACAAAGCCCAGGTCAGGGATTCTGGAGGTCATGAGGTCCTTTTATGCTGACCTTCTTGGGAGGAAAGAGCTTGACCGTGACAAGATGGAAAGCTTTTTGGACTCTACTCCAGGTCTAAATGGTGAAGATGTTCCATTGATGAATTTGACAGAGGAGATCACAGTTGAAGAGGTGATGAGGGCAATTGAACAGCTTGCCATCAAAAAGTCACCTGGACCGGATGGCTTGACGGCTGAGTTTTACAAAGCATTTAAGTCTATTGTGACCCCGCATTTGGTAGAGGTTTCTAACAGTTGCTTTGCTGAGGGGGTGCTTTGTCCTTCCATGAGGCACTCGGCTGTGATTCTTCTTTCAAAAGATAAAGATCCTTCGATGATTGAGAATTGGCGCCCCATCAGCCTTCTTAATGTTGATAGAAAGATACTGGCAAAGATATTTTTCTGGCGCCTATCGTCAGTAGCAGAGTCTTTGCTTTCTCGCCATCAGCACTGTTCGGTCCAGGGTAGGAGCACCTTCACAGCGGTTTTAGCTGTCCGGGAGGCCTTGGAGCGGTGCAGGGCTGCAGGCTGGGGAAAATATTTGCTGACATTGGATCAGGCAAAGGCTTTTGATCGTGTTAACCATGAGTACCTGTGGTTGCTCCTTAGTAAGTACGGTCTGCCGGGTGGTTTTGTCAATTGGTTGAAAGTCTTGTATAAGGGGGCAGAAAGCTTTACTCTTGTTAATGGTTGGGTTGGGCAGTCCTTTGAGGTTGGCTCTGGAGTGCGTCAGGGTTGTCCCCTGAGTCCCTTGCTCTATGTGTTTGCAATCGACCCCTTCATCAGGAGGCTAGAGAGCGGCATGTTGTGTTGGGGTACCAGTGGGGCTCCTGGGTAAGCCACCTTTGAGGGTTGTTGCCTATGCGGACGATGTGTTGGTGATTGTCATTGGGACCGATGAAGCAGAGGAAGTGGTATCTCTGATATCACGTTACTCTGAAGCATCAGGCTCCAAGATTAATCAGGAAAAGAGTAAAGTTTTCTGGATGGGAAAGGAAGGTGAGGGGTTTGATCTCCTGGACACCTTTCCAGTGCCCAAGGAAAGAATTAAGATTCTAGGCATTGAATTCGGACCCGGCAATTATGGCCTCAAAAACTGGGAAGGCAGACTGGAAATTGCCAATACTAAGGTGATAAGCTAGAAGAGATGGAAGTTATCTCTGAGGGAAAGGGTTGATCCGATTAAGACTTACCTGATTCCGATCTTCTTGTATGTCAGCTTTGTCTGCATCTTGCCAGTGTCTCTCTATGCTAGGGTCAGTAGTGTGTTCTTCCAGATGCTGTGGGGGAACAGACTGAACCCCATCAAGAGGAATGTCACCTATGTATCCAGGAGGGAGGGTGGCTTAGGTATGGTCAACCCAGTTCTTTTCGCTGCTTTTTCTCAAGTTTAACATGTTGCTTCCATGGGAGGCTCTATGTTCGGAAATTCCGCAGTGAGATGGAGCGTAGCTGTCCTCGGGAGGAGTGTGCAGGTGAGGAGGAGACTATGGACCATTTTCTGCTTCATTGCCCTTTTAACATAGAGGTGTACAAACAGGTGGGATGGGCCCTCGGTGTTCCTTTCCTCTCCAGGATGGGTTATGCTGAGTGGGTGAACGGAGCATTCAATACTGGTGGGGTTTTTTGTTTAGATACACTTTTTCTAGTTAGCTTAGTAGTCCGTTATTTCACCTGGAACGCACGGTGTCAGGTCTGCACTCGGCATAAAATCCTTCCTGTTGAGGTGGTGGTGTATGACATTTTGCATGGGGTGGAGAAGAATCGGGTGCTTGAGAGAGACAAGCGGAGTCGGGGGGCTTGGTTGAAGGAATGGAGGGGTTTCAAGCCTCCCTGACTGCCAGGAGGAATTTTTGATAAATGGCTGCGTACATAGGTGATGGGTTGTGCCTCTTAGGCCCTCTCTGCTGCTTTATGTAAATAGTTTTCTAAAAATGTGTTGGCAATGGATTATGTATATATTGTAAATATTCTGAACATGGATGTGATTCCTTTGATTTCTGTTGAAGTTTTCTACTATGGTTTTGTTTTTTACTTTTGTATAAAATTGGTTGCTTGATTCTTTTCAATAAAAGATCAATAATGCCTCTTTATTAGGGTCAGTGGGAGGAATAGTACCCCAATGGAAGGTTAAAGGCAAGCAATGGATTACTGAACAGAGCCAAGGTCAATACATGTTGTGTTAAGGCATTCCTTTCAGTTGATTTGGAGACAGATAGGCCTGATACATGGTAGGCTATGACAAGAGGATCCTCTAATATCATTGGCTTGGAAAATGTACATACGTTTAAAGTGGTTTCAAGCCCTTTACACAAAGCAACATAAGTACCCAACTAGATCTCCTTGTGCTTTAGGGACCAGAACAATGAACTTTCATTGTTTCGTATTTGGTAAACTTTTCTGAAGGCAGAAGGAGCATTCTATGCATTAAGATTAAAAGCTTCTGTGTGCAGCAGCCCCCCTAATACTTACCTGAGCCCCATCTCTCTCCAGCGGTGTCCAAAAATGCCTCGGCTGTCCGGGACTCTCCCTCCTGATTGGCTGAGACACAGCATTGGTGCCCTTGGCTCCAGCTGCTGTCCATCAAAGTCAGTTAGCCAATTAGGAGAGAGAGGGGGTGGGGCCGAACCAGGGCTCCATGTCTGAATGGACACAGGGAGCTGTGACTCGGCTCAGGTGCCCCATTGTAAGTTGCTTGCTGTAGGGGGCACTCAACAGGGGCCAGGAGCGCCAAAGAGGGACCTGAGAAGAGGGGAGGATCCAGGCTGCTCTGTTGCTCTGTGCAAAACCAACTGGACAGAGCAGGTAAGTATAACATGTTTGTTATTTTTAGAGAAAAAAACCTGAGAGTTTACAATCACTTTAACCGCCTCCGGACCAGCCGCCGCAGTTTTACTGCGGCAGGCTGGCTCCCCTGAGCGAAATCACGTTACTGTACGTGGTCTCACGGGGTCAGGATAGCAGGCGCATGCGTGCCTGCTGCACAGCGGGGGGTGCCGATGCTCGTGGCCGATATGACCGGCCACAAGCGATCGTGACCAGGAGACACAGAACAGGGACGAGTGTGTGTAAACACACACTTCCCTGTTCTGACAGGAGTGACAGATCGTGTGTTCCTATTAGCTAGGAACCACGATCTGTCACTTCCTGTAGTTAGTCCCCTCCCCCTTCAGTTAGAATCACCTCCCAGGGAACATAGTTGACCCCTTCACCGCCCCCTAGTGTTAACCCCTTCACTGCAGTGACATTTTTACAGTAATCAATGCATTTTTATAGCACTGATCGCTGTATAAATGACCATGGTCCCTAAAATGTGTCAAAATTGTCCGATGTGTCCGCCATAATGTCGCAGTCACGACAAAAATCGCAGATCGTTGCCATTACTAGTAAATAAAAATAATAATAAAAATGCTATAAATCTATCCCCAATTTTGTAGACGCTATAACTTTTGCGCAAACCAATCAATATACGCTTATTGCGTTTTTTTTTAAACCAAAAATATGTAGAATAATACATATCGGCCTAAACTGAGGAAAAAAATAGGTTTTTTTTATATATTTTCGGGGGATATTTATTATAGCAAAAAGTAAAAAAATAATGCGTTTTTTTTTCAAAATGGACGCTTTTTTTGTTTATAGTGCAAAAAATAAAAACCGCAGAGGCGATCAAATACCACCAAAAGAAAGCTCAGTTTGTGGAAAGAAAAGGACGTCAATTTTGTTTGGGTACAACATCGCACGGCCGCGCAATTGTCAGTTAAAGCGACGCAGTGCCGAATCGCAAAAAGTGTTCTGGTCAGGAAGGGGGTAAAATCTTCCGGGGCTGAAGTGGTTAAGGTTTCATCTCGGGAAATCTACTCTTTGTTGGAAAGTGCCACATATATTTTAATGTACGTTTGTATTTAAAGTCTTAGTTTGATGTTGGATGAGAAGACCTGGCTCACCATCAGCATTACAGTTCACCCCAAAGGTGTTCAAGTAGGGTTGAGGTCTATGTTGGCCACTCCAGTTCCTTCACACCAAACTGGACATACCATGTCTATATGGAGCTAGGTGTGTTCACAGGGGCACATCATGCTGGAACAGAAAAGGGTCTTCACCAAACTGTTACCACGAGGTTTGAAGTGCAAAATCAACTAAAATATTTTTGTATGCTGTAGTATTAACGGCATCCTCCTGTAGAAACACCTGAACGCCATGATTTGAATGGGAGCTTCATATGATTGGCCATAAATTGTACACTTTGTACCACATTCCCCAATATTGGAGTGCAGGAGATGCTTGCAGTTGACCGAAATGGACAACCGGCAGTTTAAGAGAATGTAGAAGATATGTGCACTGCCGAAAAATTTGTTTGTTTTCGTTTCGTTTGTCTTTTGTTTTTTAGTAAATTCAAAAATTCGTAAATTTGAAAATTCGGAATTCGTAAATTAGAAAAATTTGAAAATTCGTAAATTCGAAATTCCAGGATTCATAAATCCGAAATTCGTAAATTTGAAATTCCGGAATTCATAAATTCGGAATTCGTAAATTTGAAAATTCATAAATTCGGAATTGGGAAATTCAGAATTTGTAAATTCATAAATTCGAAAATTCGGATATTCGTAAAAATTCAGATATTCGGAATTAACGAATTTGTCTAAATTCGTTACAAAACAAATTTGGAACTAAACTAACTGCACATGTCTAGAATGTAGTTAAGAAATAATGATGGTGTAAATCAGCCAGAAGTACTCGGTTAAATTCAACTGAACTCGTTCTACAATGCAGAAGATTTTTTTGCCGTTTCATTAAGCAACTTTGTAAGCTCTGACTGCCAGGAACATACTCCAGGATTTAAAGACAGGCAGATTTGTTCACGTTTTATTCTCTAGATATTTTCTCTTTTTCAGTTCACATTATAATTTACACTCACCGGCCACTTTATTAGGTCCACCTTGCTAGTAGCGGGTTGGACCCCCTTTTGCCTTCATTCTTGGTGGGATAGATACAACAAGGTGTTGGAAACATTCCTCAGAGATTTTGCTCCATAGTGACATGATAGCATCATGCATTTTGTTGCAGATTAGTTGACTGCACATCCATGATGCCAATCTCCCGTTCCACCACATCCCAAAGGTGCTCTATTGGATGAGATGTGGTGAGTGTGGAGGCCATTGGAGTACAGGGACCTCATTGTCCAGTGGTGAGATGATTGAAGCTTTGTGACATGGAGCATTATCCTGCTAGAAGGAGCCATCAGAAGATGGGGACACTGTAGTCATAAAGGGATGGACATGGTCACCAACAATACTCAGGTAGGTCGTGGTGTTTAAACCATGCTCAATTGGTACTAAGGGGCCCAAAGTGTGCCAAGAAAATATCCTTCACACCATTACACCCCCACCACCACCAGCCTGAACCGGTGATACAAGGCAGGATGGATCCATGCACCAAATTCTGACCCCACCATCTGAATGTCGCAGCTGAAATCCAGACTCATCAGACCAGGCAACGTTTTTCCAACCGTCTATCATTCATTTTTGCTGAGCCTGTGTGAATTGAAGCCTCAGTTTCCTGTTCTTACCTGACAGGAGTGGCACCCGGTGTGGTCTTCTGCTGCTGTAGCCCATCTGCTTCAAGGTTGGATGTGTTGTGCATTCAGAGATGGTATTCTGCATACCTTGGGTGTAATGAGTGGTTATTGGAGTTACTGTTGCCTTTCTATCATCTATCTATCATGGTCTGCCCATTCTCCTCTGACCTCAACAAGGCATTTTCCTCCACACAACTGCCGCTCACTGGATATTTTCTCTTCTTTCCACCATTCCCTGTAAACCCGAGAGATGGTTGTGTGTGTGAAAATCACAGAAATACTCAGACCAGCCCTGTCTGGCACCAACAACCACGCCACATTCAAAGTCACTTGTATCCTCTTTCTTCCCCCATTCTGATGCTCGGTTTGAACTTCAGCAAGTTGTCTTCACCGCGTCTAGATGCCTAAATGCATTGAGTTGCTGCCATGTGATTGGCTGATTAGCAATTTGTGTCAAGCTAATAAAGAAGAGGCCGGTGAGTGTATATGTGTGTATATAAATACACACACACAGCGTATACAGTATATATATACTCATTGAAGCTAAAGAAGTTTTGGATGAGCACCAAAACATCTCCAACATCACAGAACGATTCCAGTTGAATGTGATTAGTTACTATTTACTATATTATGACTTGGAGAACCTTTACAAACATGGTTGTTTTTACAATGTATTATCTTTTTATTCTTTTATATGTATTTTTTCAGGATAACATTGTTGTTTATGTTTAAATGTGAGCTGTACCTGGGCTACAAAAAAGTCCTGCCAAGTCCAGTCTTCAGGTTAGGACCATTGTCCTTGTGGAGCCCCCTTGTATCCCAGGCTCAGGATTTTATTGAAATTGTTACCATGAATTAAGCAAGGAAATGCAGCAAGAAATATTGCACAGCTTCTCTAGCCACTTCCGGACCGCCGCACGCCGATGTACGTCCCTACTTTGAGGATGGATATTGTTGTTATGGCAGCAGCTAGCTGCCATAATCCCGGTATCCCCGTGTTCGGTCCGGTACTAGATAAAAGTGGTCTCTGCGGCGGGTTCGCTGTGAGATCACTTTTATTGGCAGCGGGAGAAGGCCCCCCTCCCGTGATTCGGTGCCCTCCCCTGCTTACCGGAGCTGCCAGCAGCGGCGGAGGCGATCGCGTCTGTCCCCTGGGCTGACATGGAGATGAGTGAGGGGAAGATGGCCCCCAGCTGTCTCCATGACACTGCGACATCAAAACGTCACTTCCGCCCATAGCTCTTAAAAGGCCATTTTTATTTTTTTATTTTTTTAATGACAACATTTTTATTTTTTTTTCTTTATCGCATTTTAGTGTAAATATGAGATGTGAGGTCTTTTTGACCCCAGATCTCATATTTAAGAGGTCCTGCCATGCTTTTTTTCTATTACAAGGGATGTTAACATTCCTTGTAATAGAAATAAAAGTGACACATTTTTTTTTTAAACAGTGTAAAAATAAAAAGTAAAAGGTAAAATAAATAAGAAACAAAAAATTTAAACGCGCCCCGTCCCGCCGAGCTCTCGTGCAGAAGCTTTCGCATACGTGAGTAGCGCCCGCATATAAAAACGGTGTTCAAACCACACATGTGAGGTATCGCCGCGATCGGTAGAGCGAGAGCAATAATTCTAGCCCTAGACCTCCTCTGTAACGCAAAACATGCAACTGGTAGAATTTTTTAAACATTGCCTATGGAGATTTTTAAGAGTAAAAGTTTGTCGCCATTACACGAGCTGGCACAATTTTGAAGCGTGACATGTTGGGTATTAATTTACTCAGCGTAACATTATCTTTCACAATATAAAAAAAATCAGGCTAACTTTACTGTTGTGTTATTTTTTAATTCAAAAAAGTGTGTTTTTTTAAAAAAAAAAAGTGCACTTGTAAGACCACTGCGCAAATGCGTTGTGACAGAAAGTATTGCAACGACCGCCATTTTATTCTCTAGGACAGTGTTTCTCAACTCCGGTCCTCAAGGCGCCCCAACAGGTCATGTTTTCAGGATTTCCCTCAGATGAAATGGATGTGGTAATTACTAAGGTAGTGAAACTGATCAAATCACCTGTGCAAACTAATGGAAAGCCTGAAAACATGACCTGTTGGGGCGCCTTGAGGACTGGAGTTGAGAAACACTGCTCTAGGATGTTAGAAAAAAATGTATAATGTTTGGGGGTTCTAAGTAGTTGTCTAGCAAAAAAAAAGTTTTTAACTTGTAAACACCACATCTAAAAAAGAGGCCTGGTCTTAAAGTGGCTAGAGAGCTTTTTATTTGTGTGCATATACCTTGTGATGTGAATAATTCTCGACCAAGAATGTCTGGATGACATGATAACACAGCATTTTATAAATGGAAAATGTACAACAAGGACACAAACCGTTAAGTGTACCTGGATGCATTAGAGTCCAAGACCAAGCATATTCATTTAGATTTGCCAATGAGGCTTCCCTTGTGTGTGTATAAGACAGGAACACTTTAATTTTAAATAAAACATTGAGAAAATCAAGGTTCAAAGTTATGATTCTGTATTTTATTTAGCAGAACATTTTCACCCCTTCCCGCCTGCCTCAGCGTCCCTTTAAATAGTTCTGAACACCCAGGAGGTGGGAACGATCAGCGGTCATATGACCACTGCCATGGTGGTGGCATGATTGGAAGCTGCTCCTGCCAGCCACCGATTAGACATGTGCACTGCCGAAAAATTCATTTGTTTTCATTTTTGTTTCATTTGTTTTTTTGGCAAATTCAAAAATTCGGAATTCGAAAATTCAGAAATTCAAAAAAGAACAAGCTGACAGGAGAGAGCATAAAGATTAGCTCATCAGTCTTCTACTTCTCCTTTTGGCTGTTTTCCCCACATCCTATTCGCATAGCAGGAGATTGTGACTGGCTTTCTATGGAGCCGTTTCACATACAGTATCTCACAATAGTGAGTACAACCCTTAGTCACATTTTTGTAAATATTTTCTTCTATCTTTTCATGTGACAACACTGAAGAAATGACACTTTGCTACAATGTAAAGTAGTGAGTGTACAGCTTGTATAACAGTGTAAATTTGCTGTCCCCTCAAAATAACTCAACACACAGCCATTAATGTCTAAACCGCTGGAAACAAAAGTGAGTACACCCCTAAGTGAAAATGTCAAAATTGGGCCCAATTAGCCATTTTCCCTCCCCGGTGTCATGTGACTCGTTAGTGTTACAAGGTCTCAGGTGTGAAAGGGGAGCAGGTGTGTTAAATTTGGTGTTATCGCTCTCACTCTCTCATACTGGTCACTGGAAGTTTAACATGGCACCTCATGGCAAAGAACTCTCTGAGGATCTGAAAAAAAGAATTGTTGCTCTACATAGAGATGGCCTAGGCTATAAGAAGATTGCCAAGACCCTGAAACTGAGCTGCAGCACGGTGGGCAAGACCATACAGCGATATAACAGGACAGGTTCCACTCAGAACAGGCCTCGCCATGGTCCACCAAAGAAGTTGAGTGCACGTGCTCAGCATCATATCCAGAGGTTGTCTTTGGGAAATAGACGTATGAGTACCGCCAGCATTGCTGCAGAGGTTGAAGAGGAGGGGGGGACAGCCTGTCAGTGTTTAGACCACACACTACACACTGCATCAAATTGGTCTGCATGGCTGTCATCCCAGAAGGAAGCCTCTTCTAAAGATGATGCACAAGAAAGCCTGCAAACAGTTTGCTGAAGACAAGCAGACTAAGGACATGGATTGATAAATTGGAAGATAAATGTATTTGGTTCAGATGGTGACAAGCGTGTGTGGCGGCAACCAGGTGATGAGTACAAAGACAAGTGTGTCTTGACTACAGTGAAGCATGGTGGTGGGAGTGTCATGGTCTGGGGTTGCATGAGTGCTGCCAACACTGGGGAGCTACAGTTCATTGAGGAAACCATGAAAGACAACAGGGTTTTTTTTTTCAGAAAATAGGTGCAGGAACTCAACCCCCCCCACACACACACACACCACTCCCCTCCAAACTGCATTAAATATTGGGAGTGCAGAGTTTAGGGGTGTGCTGCATACAGAGTTCAGGGGTTCTCTACACACAAGGTGCAGAGTTCAGGAGTGCTCTACACAGAGTGCAGAGTTTAGGGTTGTGCTGCATACAGAGTGCAGAGTTCAGGGGTGCGCTACACGCAGAATGCAGCCTTCTTCCACAGCTGCCTCTGCATCCCTCATCCGCATCTCACTTTCACCCTTCTTTAGCTCTGACCTCTGCAGGCAACCCCCCTCCACTGCCCCCATCTCCACCCCCCCTTAAAAGATCCACCATCCTCCACGTGTATTACTTTTGTTGCTGTATTAAGCTGAAGCTTCCAGCCAGCTTTAGTACCTCGCCACACACTTTAGCTGGCTCCTCCTCTTTCACTTGCAGGGAGATCCTTCAATGGGGGTGTCTGCATCCACACTCCACCCTTGGCACCTGCATCTTCCTTGTCTTCATCCTGAACTCAGTGGGAGACACTGAGGAGATCAGACCTGTGGGAACCATTGGGAGACAAGCTGTCACTTGTAAACTCAGAAGCCAGACTTCTGTGTTTACAAATGATAGTGGTAAGCGGGGAGCAGTGGGCCTGAGCCAGAGGTGGTGGAACTGAGTTCCACCAAGTTCCAGCTGAAAAAAAGGCCTCAATGGCTGTGTGTTGAGTTATTTTGAGGGGACAGCAAATTTACACTGTTATACAAGCTGTACACTCACTACTTTACATTGTAGCAAAGTGTCATTTCTTCAGTGTTGTCACATGAAAAGATAGAAGAAAAGATTTACAAAAATGTGAGATACTGTACACGTGAACCTTTTGACTATTTCAACTATTTGAGTTTAAACTCTCCGGCATCCACCAAATACTATAATATCAGAATCTTTTACGTCAATATTCACCCCAACAGAACCTGCTTTTTTTCTAAAATATATGCATACTCCCTAACCACCACACTGTGAGTAGCTCCATGATAAATATCACTTTATTATATGACCTTCCTAAATACATTCGCTGATCTATAATAATTATACCGTTTCAAAAAAACGCACCCAGATCTAATATGTCCTAAAGTATAAACTCAAGGTGAAATAATTCTGGTTTTCATTCAGACCTTTGCTACTGTACCACTCTCTGTATATCTTCATTATGGCCTTTGGAGAAATGCCAAGCTGGGGCAACCTGGAACATGCAAGTTCTCTGGAGCCTATATTGGTTACAAAGTGTACTATGACTAGCCTTCTATATATTATATAAATGTCTTCACATTGCCGGGCTTATCAAATCCTAATGAGTGTCAGCTCTGGAGAAAACTGCGTGGTGGTTAGTTTGCTTTAAATTCTCAAACAATCTTTATCCAGATGCTCGTTAATGGTTTAAAACGAGGCCCCCGTTTACAGCTTTCTTGGAAGGTTTAGAAGGCTGTTCTTCTTCTCCTCCTTCTGAGAAGCATACAAGCTGGGCAGCTGGAATGGCTCTTTCCTTCTCTCTGGGGAATTGAAAGGACAGGCCTTGAGGTGTTCAGACATGGAAGAGATATCATCGAAGATCCACTGATGGACCGGAGAGAATAGTCTGCTGAAATTCCAGACCTGGAGGAAGACCAGAGAGCAAAGGTGAGGAATTGGGCTGGAGGTCAGCTACAGCCCTAGAACCTTCATTACACACTTTACCAAATGTCATATTAGGACCACCACCAGATCAACACCCTACATCTGTAACTTCCAACATACATTTACAAGCAGCAGTTCCAAAGTGAAGAACAAAAGTTTGCCTTTTCATTCAACTCTTACAAAAACACATCAGATTCCATTCATTCACCCAACTGGGAGAGCTGGGAAATCCTCAGGGTCCGTTGTATGCAATATATGAGTCTACTTTACATTTGATTCAGGCTTGATTCACACTTCTGTTTTTCGGTGATGTGTGTGTTACTCATTACAATCATTGCTGTGTTGCAGTGCCATTCATTTTGAATGGTACCTCACTGCACTTAGGAAGGGGTCTCCAAACTTTCTAAACAGAGGGCCAGTTTACTGTCCTTCAGACTTTAGGGGGGCTGGTCTAGGGCCATTGGGAGTAGAAAATGTCTTGGCATCCAGTGGGAGGAATTGTGCCCAATCAATGGTGGCTTCTAAATTCAAAAACATTTGGCGGTGGTAATACACTAGGTATTTGCACCATAGTTATAGTATATAGTCATTGTTACATAGTAGGTGAGGTTAAAAAAGACACAGGTCCATCAAGTCCAACCTATGTGTGTGATTATATGTCAGTATTACATTGTATATCCCTGTATGTTGTGGCCGTTCAGTTGCTTATCTAATAGATTTTTGAAACTATTGATGCTCCCCGCTGAGACCACCGCCTGTGGAAGGGAATTCCACATCCTTGCCGATCTCACAGTAAAGAACCCTCTACGTAGTTTAAGGTTAAACCTCTTCTCTTCTAATTTTAATGAGTTTTAAACTCCCTTCCACTGAAAAGTTTTATCCCTATTATGGGGTCACCAGTACAGTATTTGTAAATTTAAATCATATCCCCTCTCAAGCGTCTCTTCTCCAGAGAGAATAAGTTCAGTGTTCGTAACTTTTCTTCATAACTAATATCCTCCAGACCCTTTATTAGCTTTGTTGCCCTTCTCTGTGCTCGCTCCATTTCCAGCACATCCTTCCTGAGGACTGGTGCCCAGAACTGGAGAGCATACTCCATGCTTTCCACTGGGCATATGACATCATGATCTCCACCTCCTCTCCACTGGGCATATGACATCAAAGTCTCCACCTACTCTCCACTGGGCATATGACATTGTGATCTCCACCTCAGCCAATTAGAGAAAGCCTTGCATTTCTTCACAACATAAAAGGCTTCCTGTGAATGGTAGTGCATTGCTCAGTCCAACTCGATTTTGATCCAGGAATGGGACAGGAAAGTCCTTGTCCTGCTGCCGGAACACAGTGCTGTATACTGTATGTAGCTGATGATACATACAATTTTTTCTTTAACAGCCACCAGTTAAGCTTTAAAATTTCTGTCAGGTTTCTTTTTTCAGAAAGTATCTCTCTTGGAAAAATTTCACTTTTTTAACATTTAAGGGTGCCACTTGGGACATGAATTGAGTTAAAATCACCCCAATGAGACACAGACAACAATAAAAATGTTGTAAACCTTCACTACTCCATTCTAAAACAAAAACATGTAGGGTTTTTAACCTTTGCCTATCAGTCTGATGCTATAACCACTCAAACAAAGCCCTTACCTTTTTTCGACACCTCCATGAACTTCCACCGTGGGAGTAAGTCTTCTTCTCCCAGAGAAGATGGACCATCCCCTTCTCTTGCAATAACGAGGCACAGACATCTCTCATAAGGGAAGAGACTTGGGACAGCTGGCAGAGACTGAAGCTGTCCAAGAACCCAGCAATGTGTTGTAGGAGCTCAAGTGGAAGGTTGGAGAGGGAGTCTTTGCTCTTTCCTCGATTGCTCCTTGAAAGATTGGGTCTTACTCCCTCATACAAACTACAGTCCATCAGTGGCTTCACTGCAAATGTCTTGAGTTGTTTGCTGTAGATGACCTGTGACTTCACTCCCGCAGGACGAAACCGATTTTGCATGAAGGTGCAGCCCAAGTAGGAAAGTGGGCAACGTTGCTGGAACCAGCCACCGAGGCTGGACTGTATGTCACAATGGGCATTTTTAAAATGTGAGGAGAACTCATCTCTACGGAAGAAGAGTTGGCACGAAAAGGTAAAGGATGAATTACTCTTGTTATGTCTGCTACATACACTCTCACTCAGGATATCCAGTTTAAGACCTAAACGTCTCATTTCCTTCTCTGTCATAATATCCAATAAAATAGTTTTTTTAGTGAAGGGATCTTGACCAAAATTATAAGTTTGAGTTCCAAAATCAATGAGCAGCCCATCTAGGGCCTTCATCTGTGATACCTCATGACCTTTAAGCTCCCTTTCAAGGGCACACATCAAGATTGTGTCAATAGTCTTAGATTGTGACAAGTCTTCTTCAGGGAGGCCTAGGTCAGACGTGTCTACCAATTTCTCAGCTCTCTCCTTCCTGGGATTTTCTTCCCCGAGTTTGGCTCTACGGCCACAGTAGCTTGTTGGTACTTTAAAGGTGCACACAGTCTTTACCGTCTGGGCTTCCAGGTTTCCATACACAAAGTCCTTCTCTTTTGGAGTGCATGCCGCCATCTGTCCAAATCGGATTAGCATGCGGCCATGATGCACAATGTACATGTTGTAGCTGCCGCAATCCATTTCTGTTTTCAGTCTTTCCAAGACCCCCTCTTGCCATGGAGCAAAGCCAGTCTTTTCTGATAGTTCTGTATATCTTCTCTTGCATTCCTCGTCATTTTCGCCCTCATTAGTTGGATTTTTCCCTTCTTTTGCATTGGGATTACCACCTGGTGCTTTGCTGGCTCCAGCTGATGTACTGGTGCTTTGATCTCCTGCTTCCGCTAGATATTCGGCTGCTTTCTTCTCTTTGCTAAAAATAGCCTCCCACTTGGAAAACTTATCAAAATCATGGTCGAGTTGACCCCGAGCCAAAGCTTCTCGCTGAAAGTCAGTCAGGCCATCCAGTTCCACACTGCTATGGTTTGCTACTTTAGATGAGAGATCAGTTCCTCCTACAGCACCGGCCTCCTCGTCTTCCTCGGGCCTCTTCAAGTTTATTGTGTTTTGAGGGTCTTCAGAGAGTTCTGGGAAAAGTTCAGCCAGTTTAAGAGATTTAAAGAGAATCTTTTGATCCCGTAGAGATAAGGCCAAGTCCAGGCATTCTTCACTTTCTTCCTCCTTCAGAACATTTTCGTAAAGTGTTTGATCCTGATTTAGATTGGGCCAGCGGTTCCAGTCCATGGAACAGCAAACCACACTAGCTGGGCAGATCTTGAGGTGCCTGGCCTGCTTACACCTACTCATGTAGAACGGGCATCCAAAAACTGAATTGAGGCATTGCACCCATTCATTAGGGCATAGCAGCTGATGTTCCTCCTCCTTGCACATATGGAATGTGGCACCACAGTGTAAGCGGCAGCTTATCATTACGCAGGAAATGCCAGTGTTGATGGGAGCTTGGCATCTTTTGCTAAAGCAGTTCTGGCAGTGCCTGTGCTCACCAGGACGAGGCTTTATCGCCTTTCCCTTTAAAAAAAACATATATTAATAAGTAGTTCAGAGGCTGCCCAACCCCACAACCCCACAAGCACCAGTCCATACACACTGCCTCCAATAACTCAGTCAGGGCCGTCTTTAACGCAGGGCAAACATGGCACCTGCCCTGGGCCCAATCTTTGTTGGGGGCCCAAAGCATTGAGCCCACGCTACCCACGAATTGGGGCCCCGATGGCACTTTACAGAGTGCACAGAGGACATGGGAGGCTATATTCGCTTGCTAGCCAGCAGAGGGGGGGTGGGGCCGGGAGCTCCACTGACGCTCTGACCCCGCCCTATGCATCCTGTCCTGTCCTGAACAGAACGGCTGTAGTGAGAGCAGTGATCGGAGTGGGAGCATCAGTGGAGCTTCAAGCCCCACCCCCTCTATACTGGCTGGGGAATACAGAGGTCTGGGGGCTGGGAGCTCCACTGATTCTCTAACCCTGCCCCATGCCTGTATGCTCAGGGTGTAGCAGTAGTAGTGAGAGCAGAGAGTGGAAGCCCCACCCCCGGACCTCTGGCTGTATGCAGTGAGCTCGGCTGGCCAGGTGTGTCCTTACATCCATAAAATGCCTGACTGCTGAAACCCCCCTGAGCTGTTTTATTCAAATGTAAAGCTGTTCATTGCTTAAAGTTCTCTGACCATCTCCTGTAAAATGTCTGCAGTCTCTGATTGTCACCTGTAGCATGTCCGCAGTCTCTGATTGTCACCTGTAGCATGTCCGCAGTCTCTGATTATCACTTGTAGCATGTCTGCAGTCTCTTATTGTCACCTGTAGCATGTCCGCAGTCTCTGAGTATCAATTGTAGCATGTCTGCAGTCTCTTATTGTCACCTGTAGCATGTCCGCAGTCTCTGATTGTCACCTGTAGCATGTCCGCAGTCTCTGATTGTCACTTGTAGCATGTCCGCAGTCTCTTATTGTCACCTGTAGCATGTCCACAGTCTCTGATTGTCTCCTGTAGCATGTCAGCAGTCTCTGATTGTCACCTGAAACATGTCCGCAGTTTCTCATTGTCACCTGTAGCATGTCCGCAGTCTCTTATTGTCACCTGTAGCATTTCTGCAGTCTCTGATTGTCACCTGTAGCATTTCTGCAGTCTCTGATTGTCTCCTGTAGCATGTCCGCAGTCTCTGATCATCTCCTGCAGTATACTTGCCATCTCTGATGCTCTCCTGCAGAAATTTGCAGTCTCTGATCATCTCCTGTAGTATTTGTATTAATGTGCCGCTTTACTTGCTCAATTATTTGGGATTGCTCCACTTCTCAGTGAGTGGTAATAATGTGGATTAACCTGTAGCAACCAATCAGTGAACAGTAGTGATCTGCTGTAACCCCTAGCAACCAGTGAGCGCTAATAATGTGCACCAACCTCTAGCAACCAATCGGCAAGCAGAAATTATGCGTTGTAACCTCTAGCAACCAGCCAATGAGGGGTAAGGATAGGCTGTAACCTCTGGCAACCAATTGGAATAGCTGTGTGATCTGCTGCAGTAAACTGATTCTGAGTCCACCTGATATTTTTTGTATGTCTCTGGGGGGGGGGGGGGGGGAGAAAATGTTTGCCCAGGGCCCAATGAATATTAAAGACAGCCCTGAACTCAGTCTAGGGGATGTCTTTTTGATATTTATTGCTTGAAAAACATTAAACAGGAGAGGGGTTAGGGCATGGGATACTCCAAAACACTGCACAGTAACAGGATAATTTTCCCCAGGATCCCATTCAGGGAATCTGCTGTGGACAGGGGGGGGGGGGGGTGTCCAGTATTATGAAACCCTATGATAGCAGTCTCAGCCCATAGCTACATCTAACTCTTATATCCAAAATCACAGTCACCAATCAATTCAGGGTTACTACTTACAAGTCCACCTTCCAGCTTCCTCTGGACATGATCCAGTGATGAAGACAATCCTTCTCCAGATCAGAGCCATTTTTGGTGGAGTTCCACAGCTGGTGTTTTAATAAATATTGTTCCAGGCTTCAGGACCCCATCTCTGCCACAGCTGAGACCTTAAATAGCACCAACTCAATCCTCCTAGGGCAGCAGCCCCAGAAGCATTGGAACCCTCCCTGTCAAGGAAAGAACAATCTCTCCAGAGCCCCAAACTATTTATCACCTCCCCAACTACCTTCTGCACACTCCTCTCCAAGGATGAGCCAGGGCATGATAAAAATTCAGACTGGTCATTTGAATCTCCCTCCCTATGTTCTGGAAGCTTTTTTCAGAAACATGGGAAAGCAATCAAACTCCCAGCCTGTGAAAACCTGAACAGACCAGAACAAGCAATCACAGCTCCCTTGAGTACAGAAGGAGCCCAAAAACTAAATTTACCTAGCATCTTACGCTAGGAGGGTGCTACACAACAAAGATTTTAGATAACATGGATCTAGCATTAGATATTTCTCTTTGTGTGGCATGCTAGGTAATGTAAGTCTGTGTAATTCCGTGTACACGCGACCAGACTTTTCGACAACAAAGGTCCGACAGAACGATCCCGCCGGACAATTCGATCGTGTGTGGGCTTCATCGGACCTTTGCTGCCGAAAAATCAGATGGACTTTAGAAATAGAACATGTTTCAAATCTTTCCGAAGGACTCGAGTCCGGTCAAAAAATCAGTTTGTCTGTATGCTAGTCCGACGGACGAAAAACAACGCTAGGGCAGCTATCGGCTACTGGCTATGAACTTCCTTATTCTAGTCCGATCGTATGTCATCACGTTCGAATCAGTCGGACTTTGGTGTGATCGTGTGTAGGCAAGTCCGTTTAGTCGGAACTCCGTTGAAAGTCCGTCGAAAAGTCCTTCGAAGTTCAGTCTGTTGAAAGTCCGCTCGTGTGTACACAGCATAAGACTTCCAGCTGCTCTATGTATTTTAGTACTCCCTCTGATGATGCCATCTCCAGAAGGACAGAGCTGTCTTTGTTCAGGCATCATTGAGGATCACCACTGAGACTGAGATGCCATCTCAGAGATGACACAATCATCAGGGGCGTAACTAACACCATAGCGACCCATGCGGGCGCTATGGGGCCCGCAGCTGAGTGGGGCCCAGTGAGGATAAGAGCACTGATCTTAGATTGGGCCAGCGGTCTAAATCCTGATTTAGATTGGGCCAGCGGTTCCAGTCCATGGAACAGCAAACCACACTAGCTGGGCAGATCTTGAGGTGCCTGGCCTGCTTACACCTACTCATGTAGAACGGGCATCCAAAAACTGAATTGAGGCATTGCACCCATTCATTAGGGCATAGCAGCTGATGTTCCTCCTCCTTGCACATATGGAATGTGGCACCACAGTGTAAGCGGCAGCTTATCATTACGCAGGAAATGCCAGTGTTGATGGGAGCTTGGCATCTTTTGCTAAAGCAGTTCTGGCAGTGCCTGTGCTCACCAGGACGAGGCTTTATCGCCTTTCCCTTTAAAAAAAACATATATTAATAAGTAGTTCAGAGGCTGCCCAACCCCACAACCCCACAAGCACCAGTCCATACACACTGCCTCCAATAACTCAGTCAGGGCCGTCTTTAACGCAGGGCAAACATGGCACCTGCCCTGGGCCCAATCTTTGTTGGGGGCCCAAAGCATTGAGCCCACGCTACCCACGAATTGGGGCCCCGATGGCACTTTACAGAGTGCACAGAGGACATGGGAGGCTATATTCGCTTGCTAGCCAGCAGAGGGGGGGTGGGGCCGGGAGCTCCACTGACGCTCTGACCCCGCCCTTTGCATCCTGTCCTGTCCTGAACAGAACGGCTGTAGTGAGAGCAGTGATCGGAGTGGGAGCATCAGTGGAGCTTCAAGCCCCACCCCCTCTATACTGGCTGGGGAATACAGAGGTCTGGGGGCTGGGAGCTCCACTGATTCTCTAACCCTGCCCCATGCCTGTATGCTCAGGGTGTAGCAGTAGTAGTGAGAGCAGAGAGTGGAAGCCCCACCCCCGGACCTCTGGCTGTATGCAGTGAGCTCGGCTGGCCAGGTGTGTCCTTACATCCATAAAATGCCTGACTGCTGAAACCCCCCTGAGCTGTTTTATTCAAATGTAAAGCTGTTCATTGCTGAAAGTTCTCTGACCATCTCCTGTAAAATGTCTGCAGTCTCTGATTGTCACCTGTAGCATGTCCGCAGTCTCTGATTGTCACCTGTAGCATGTCCGCAGTCTCTGATTATCACTTGTAGCATGTCTGCAGTCTCTTATTGTCACCTGTAGCATGTCCGCAGTCTCTGAGTATCAATTGTAGCATGTCTGCAGTCTCTTATTGTCACCTGTAGCATGTCCGCAGTCTCTGATTGTCACCTGTAGCATGTCCGCAGTCTCTGATTGTCACTTGTAGCATGTCCGCAGTCTCTTATTGTCACCTGTAGCATGTCCACAGTCTCTGATTGTCTCCTGTAGCATGTCAGCAGTCTCTGATTGTCACCTGAAACATGTCCGCAGTTTCTCATTGTCACCTGTAGCATGTCCGCAGTCTCTTATTGTCACCTGTAGCATTTCTGCAGTCTCTGATTGTCACCTGTAGCATTTCTGCAGTCTCTGATTGTCTCCTGTAGCATGTCCGCAGTCTCTGATCATCTCCTGCAGTATACTTGCCATCTCTGATGCTCTCCTGCAGAAATTTGCAGTCTCTGATCATCTCCTGTAGTATTTGTATTAATGTGCCGCTTTACTTGCTCAATTATTTGGGATTGCTCCACTTCTCAGTGAGTGGTAATAATGTGGATTAACCTGTAGCAACCAATCAGTGAACAGTAGTGATCTGCTGTAACCCCTAGCAACCAGTGAGCGCTAATAATGTGCACCAACCTCTAGCAACCAATCGGCAAGCAGAAATTATGCGTTGTAACCTCTAGCAACCAGCCAATGAGGGGTAAGGATAGGCTGTAACCTCTGGCAACCAATTGGAATAGCTGTGTGATCTGCTGCAGTAAACTGATTCTGAGTCCACCTGATATTTTTTGTATGTCTCTGGGGGGGGGGGGGGGGGCAAGAAAATGTTTGCCCAGGGCCCAATGAATATTAAAGACAGCCCTGAACTCAGTCTAGGGGATGTCTTTTTGATATTTATTGCTTGAAAAACATTAAACAGGAGAGGGGTTAGGGCATGGGATACTCCAAAACACTGCACAGTAACAGGATAATTTTCCCCAGGATCCCATTCAGGGAATCTGCTGTGGACAGGGGGGGGGGGGGTGTCCAGTATTATGAAACCCTATGATAGCAGTCTCAGCCCATAGCTACATCTAACTCTTATATCCAAAATCACAGTCACCAATCAATTCAGGGTTACTACTTACAAGTCCACCTTCCAGCTTCCTCTGGACATGATCCAGTGATGAAGACAATCCTTCTCCAGATCAGAGCCATTTTTGGTGGAGTTCCACAGCTGGTGTTTTAATAAATATTGTTCCAGGCTTCAGGACCCCATCTCTGCCACAGCTGAGACCTTAAATAGCACCAACTCAATCCTCCTAGGGCAGCAGCCCCAGAAGCATTGGAACCCTCCCTGTCAAGGAAAGAACAATCTCTCCAGAGCCCCAAACTATTTATCACCTCCCCAACTACCTTCTGCACACTCCTCTCCAAGGATGAGCCAGGGCATGATAAAAATTCAGACTGGTCATTTGAATCTCCCTCCCTATGTTCTGGAAGCTTTTTTCAGAAACATGGGAAAGCAATCAAACTCCCAGCCTGTGAAAACCTGAACAGACCAGAACAAGCAATCACAGCTCCCTTGAGTACAGAAGGAGCCCAAAAACTAAATTTACCTAGCATCTTACGCTAGGAGGGTGCTACACAACAAAGATTTTAGATAACATGGATCTAGCATTAGATATTTCTCTTTGTGTGGCATGCTAGGTAATGTAAGTCTGTGTAATTCCGTGTACACGCGACCAGACTTTTCGACAACAAAGGTCCGACAGAACGATCCCGCCGGACAATTCGATCGTGTGTGGGCTTCATCGGACCTTTGCTGCCGAAAAATCAGATGGACTTTAGAAATAGAACATGTTTCAAATCTTTCCGAAGGACTCGAGTCCGGTCAAAAAATCAGTTTGTCTGTATGCTAGTCCGACGGACGAAAAACAACGCTAGGGCAGCTATCGGCTACTGGCTATGAACTTCCTTATTCTAGTCCGATCGTATGTCATCACGTTCGAATCAGTCGGACTTTGGTGTGATCGTGTGTAGGCAAGTCCGTTTAGTCGGAACTCCGTTGAAAGTCCGTCGAAAAGTCCTTCGAAGTTCAGTCCGTTGAAAGTCCGCTCGTGTGTACACAGCATAAGACTTCCAGCTGCTCTATGTATTTTAGTACTCCCTCTGATGATGCCATCTCCAGAAGGACAGAGCTGTCTTTGTTCAGGCATCATTGAGGATCACCACTGAGACTGAGATGCCATCTCAGAGATGACACAATCATCAGGGGCGTAACTAACACCATAGCGACCCATGCGGGCGCTATGGGGCCCGCAGCTGAGTGGGGCCCAGTGAGGATAAGAGCACTGATCTTAGATTGGGCCAGCGGTCTAAATCCTGATTTAGATTGGGCCAGCGGTTCCAGTCCATGGAACAGCAAACCACACTAGCTGGGCAGATCTTGAGGTGCCTGGCCTGCTTACACCTACTCATGTAGAACGGGCATCCAAAAACTGAATTGAGGCATTGCACCCATTCATTAGGGCATAGCAGCTGATGTTCCTCCTCCTTGCACATATGGAATGTGGCACCACAGTGTAAGCGGCAGCTTATCATTACGCAGGAAATGCCAGTGTTGATGGGAGCTTGGCATCTTTTGCTAAAGCAGTTCTGGCAGTGCCTGTGCTCACCAGGACGAGGCTTTATCGCCTTTCCCTTTAAAAAAAACATATATTAATAAGTAGTTCAGAGGCTGCCCAACCCCACAACCCCACAAGCACCAGTCCATACACACTGCCTCCAATAACTCAGTCAGGGCCGTCTTTAACGCAGGGCAAACATGGCACCTGCCCTGGGCCCAATCTTTGTTGGGGGCCCAAAGCATTGAGCCCACGCTACCCACGAATTGGGGCCCCGATGGCACTTTACAGAGTGCACAGAGGACATGGGAGGCTATATTCGCTTGCTAGCCAGCAGAGGGGGGGTGGGGCCGGGAGCTCCACTGACGCTCTGACCCCGCCCTTTGCATCCTGTCCTGTCCTGAACAGAACGGCTGTAGTGAGAGCAGTGATCGGAGTGGGAGCATCAGTGGAGCTTCAAGCCCCACCCCCTCTATACTGGCTGGGGAATACAGAGGTCTGGGGGCTGGGAGCTCCACTGATTCTCTAACCCTGCCCCATGCCTGTATGCTCAGGGTGTAGCAGTAGTAGTGAGAGCAGAGAGTGGAAGCCCCACCCCCGGACCTCTGGCTGTATGCAGTGAGCTCGGCTGGCCAGGTGTGTCCTTACATCCATAAAATGCCTGACTGCTGAAACCCCCCTGAGCTGTTTTATTCAAATGTAAAGCTGTTCATTGCTGAAAGTTCTCTGACCATCTCCTGTAAAATGTCTGCAGTCTCTGATTGTCACCTGTAGCATGTCCGCAGTCTCTGATTGTCACCTGTAGCATGTCCGCAGTCTCTGATTATCACTTGTAGCATGTCTGCAGTCTCTTATTGTCACCTGTAGCATGTCCGCAGTCTCTGAGTATCAATTGTAGCATGTCTGCAGTCTCTTATTGTCACCTGTAGCATGTCCGCAGTCTCTGATTGTCACCTGTAGCATGTCCGCAGTCTCTGATTGTCACTTGTAGCATGTCCGCAGTCTCTTATTGTCACCTGTAGCATGTCCACAGTCTCTGATTGTCTCCTGTAGCATGTCAGCAGTCTCTGATTGTCACCTGAAACATGTCCGCAGTTTCTCATTGTCACCTGTAGCATGTCCGCAGTCTCTTATTGTCACCTGTAGCATTTCTGCAGTCTCTGATTGTCACCTGTAGCATTTCTGCAGTCTCTGATTGTCTCCTGTAGCATGTCCGCAGTCTCTGATCATCTCCTGCAGTATACTTGCCATCTCTGATGCTCTCCTGCAGAAATTTGCAGTCTCTGATCATCTCCTGTAGTATTTGTATTAATGTGCCGCTTTACTTGCTCAATTATTTGGGATTGCTCCACTTCTCAGTGAGTGGTAATAATGTGGATTAACCTGTAGCAACCAATCAGTGAACAGTAGTGATCTGCTGTAACCCCTAGCAACCAGTGAGCGCTAATAATGTGCACCAACCTCTAGCAACCAATCGGCAAGCAGAAATTATGCGTTGTAACCTCTAGCAACCAGCCAATGAGGGGTAAGGATAGGCTGTAACCTCTGGCAACCAATTGGAATAGCTGTGTGATCTGCTGCAGTAAACTGATTCTGAGTCCACCTGATATTTTTTGTATGTCTCTGGGGGGGGGGGGGGGGGGCAAGAAAATGTTTGCCCAGGGCCCAATGAATATTAAAGACAGCCCTGAACTCAGTCTAGGGGATGTCTTTTTGATATTTATTGCTTGAAAAACATTAAACAGGAGAGGGGTTAGGGCATGGGATACTCCAAAACACTGCACAGTAACAGGATAATTTTCCCCAGGATCCCATTCAGGGAATCTGCTGTGGACAGGGGGGGGGGGGGTGTCCAGTATTATGAAACCCTATGATAGCAGTCTCAGCCCATAGCTACATCTAACTCTTATATCCAAAATCACAGTCACCAATCAATTCAGGGTTACTACTTACAAGTCCACCTTCCAGCTTCCTCTGGACATGATCCAGTGATGAAGACAATCCTTCTCCAGATCAGAGCCATTTTTGGTGGAGTTCCACAGCTGGTGTTTTAATAAATATTGTTCCAGGCTTCAGGACCCCATCTCTGCCACAGCTGAGACCTTAAATAGCACCAACTCAATCCTCCTAGGGCAGCAGCCCCAGAAGCATTGGAACCCTCCCTGTCAAGGAAAGAACAATCTCTCCAGAGCCCCAAACTATTTATCACCTCCCCAACTACCTTCTGCACACTCCTCTCCAAGGATGAGCCAGGGCATGATAAAAATTCAGACTGGTCATTTGAATCTCCCTCCCTATGTTCTGGAAGCTTTTTTCAGAAACATGGGAAAGCAATCAAACTCCCAGCCTGTGAAAACCTGAACAGACCAGAACAAGCAATCACAGCTCCCTTGAGTACAGAAGGAGCCCAAAAACTAAATTTACCTAGCATCTTACGCTAGGAGGGTGCTACACAACAAAGATTTTAGATAACATGGATCTAGCATTAGATATTTCTCTTTGTGTGGCATGCTAGGTAATGTAAGTCTGTGTAATTCCGTGTACACGCGACCAGACTTTTCGACAACAAAGGTCCGACAGAACGATCCCGCCGGACAATTCGATCGTGTGTGGGCTTCATCGGACCTTTGCTGCCGAAAAATCAGATGGACTTTAGAAATAGAACATGTTTCAAATCTTTCCGAAGGACTCGAGTCCGGTCAAAAAATCAGTTTGTCTGTATGCTAGTCCGACGGACGAAAAACAACGCTAGGGCAGCTATCGGCTACTGGCTATGAACTTCCTTATTCTAGTCCGATCGTATGTCATCACGTTCGAATCAGTCGGACTTTGGTGTGATCGTGTGTAGGCAAGTCCGTTTAGTCGGAACTCCGTTGAAAGTCCGTCGAAAAGTCCTTCGAAGTTCAGTCCGTTGAAAGTCCGCTCGTGTGTACACAGCATAAGACTTCCAGCTGCTCTATGTATTTTAGTACTCCCTCTGATGATGCCATCTCCAGAAGGACAGAGCTGTCTTTGTTCAGGCATCATTGAGGATCACCACTGAGACTGAGATGCCATCTCAGAGATGACACAATCATCAGGGGCGTAACTAACACCATAGCGACCCATGCGGGCGCTATGGGGCCCGCAGCTGAGTGGGGCCCAGTGAGGATAAGAGCACCACCGGCACAGTCTCCCAGACAGGGGAAGAGAGAGGAAAGGAAGAGGCGAGCTGTCCGTATCAGCAGAGAGCTGAATTGCCCGATGTAAGAGCTTTCATTAGAACTTCCAGTGTTCCCGGGGCTCACGTCACATAGCTCCACCTTTTGGCCCGGTGCCTTTGATAGACAGAACGCCGATCCAATGCGGGATATGTGACGTCATCAAAGGCGTCAGGCCAAGAGGTGGGGCTATGTGACGATGAGCCCCGGGAAGACAGGAAATTCAAATAAAAGCTATTACAGTGGGCAATTCCGCTCTCTGCTGATCCGGGTGGCTTGCCTCTTCCTCTGCATAAGTGGGGCTGTATGGGGCACAGGCAGACCAGGCTGTATTGGGCACAGGTCACGCTGTATGGGGCACAGGTCAAGCTGTATTGGGCACAGGTCACACTGTATTGGGCACAGGTCACACTGTATTGGGCACAGGTCACGCTGTATGTGGCACAGGTCACGCTGCATTGACACTAGGGCAGCTGTGGGGGGGGGGGGGCTGTTTGCAGGGGGGCCCCATACAACATTTTGCTATGGGGCCCTGCTATTTCTAGTTACGCCCCTGACAATCATGCAAATCCTGGTGCCTGTTCAGTTCTTGGCTGTGCTCATAAATATCAATCACATTCATACAGGACACAATTGCTCTAGTGAGATTGCTATTAGCAGTTTCCAAAGTTTGGAATCTAGGAAAATTAAAGTGGATGTAAACCCAATATCATCCTTTCTAAACTACTGCCATAGGGGTTATCTATAAGGATATAGATGCCTCCTGCATGTATCTTTACCTGTCAAATGTCTCCCCTCTGTCTGTTATTAGACCCAAAAAACTGCATATTCTGTGGGCGGGTCTGTTGTCTGGAGCTTGGTGGGCGGAGTCGTGATGTCAGTAGACTCCTCCCCCACCTCTACACTCCCCTTGTCAATATGCATTTTCTCATGTGTATTTCTTACACTGAACTTCTGCTATGATCTCTAACATCCAGTGAAAAGACAGGAAAGTAACCACATGACTTCAGCATGCCAAATCATGGTGAGGTGTGGAACAGCCAATCCTTGCAGAGCTGCTGAAGAAAGGAGTGGGGGAGAATTAAAAAATAATGCCTGTGTCTTAGGCTGTCACTCACAGCAAGGGGGAGGATTTGACAAAGTTTTTCTCAGTTTGTCAAGATTTTTCTCACTGAACAATAAAAGAGGATTGCTCAGAGATGGACTAACTCTGTGTGGCAAGACTGGGCTCAAATGTAGGAAATCTTATATTCTACATTATGACATAAAAAAAAAAAATTTGGGGGTTTACATCCACTTTAAGTCTGAGAACACCAGACCAGGTGTAGCACCCTCCTAGTTAGGCTTCTGGCTAGCCTAGGTAAATTTAGTTCCTTTAGCGGTACTGTAATGAGTTGTGCGGCTTGTGATTATTTTGGGCTGTTCTGTGCCTCACCGGTTGCAGGATTAACTGCTTCCCCCTGACTTTCAGAGGGTTCCGGAATGTAGAGGGCTGGGGGAGTCAAATAAGCATCCTGAATATTTATGTGGTCCCAGCCAATCCTTGAGGGAGGGTGCCCAGTAGGTTGCTGGGAAGGAGCATAAATAGTTTGAGGCCTGAAGCAAATGGGGTTCTTGTCCAAGAGAAGACCCCCAGCCTGAAGGGATGCTGCCCTTCTGGGCAGTCAAGCTGTGCTTCTTCATTTGCTCATCGAGGTTCCAGCTGGGTCATCTGGGGGGGCCTATTCTACTGAACTTTGCTGGAGCTGATCGAGGGATTTATTCTTGGGAATCTGGTCTGGAGAGCCCACAGGAGACATGTCTGGCTGATAATGGAAGGAGGCATCCAAATATCAAAGGACATTTGTGAGTGTAGAGATCCCAGTGACTGTGTGCTACTGCTAACCCTCTGGAATTTGGGTCAGCCTATGCATAGGCAGGCCATACACGGTGCAAATTTCTTTCCCACAACCACAATTCCCCCATCAATACAGACAGTGCTGACAGGGGAATCAGCAATTGTCTTTTTCCAGCAGGGGGGTGGTAAGCCAGAGAATCTGACAGGCTTATTGTAAATCGGTTGATCAACTTGCTCATTAACAGGTCTTTAGGAACTGGCTGAGATTCAAACCATGTATGGCCTGCCTTAAAAGTGGACATTCCTTATGGTGGGCCTTTGTAGCCCAGTTCATCATTTGCTGCTGCAAGGAATGCGCTAGGAAGTTTGAGAAAGTGAGAAGTGGCCTCAAGTTGTTACTTTGTCCTCCATACTGGGTGCACGGGCACGCCCCCCCTATCCAAACGTCTGGCCCCCTAATCTACATGCGGGGCGCGGTACGCATGGATTCCAATCAGGGTTTTTTTTTAAGCAGGTGATTAGAGCCAGAGGCTCTAATAGGCTTCAAAAAAGGGTGGGCTTGGGGCGCAGAGCACTGTGCCCCGAGCCCACCCAGTTGTGTCACTATAGCGAATGAATATTGCTTGTGGGTGACCTGACCGGGGAGGGGTGGCTGTGGGTGCACTTTTTGCCCCCCCACCCCAGAAATATACCACCAGCCGCTACTGATCCCACAGTTACCCTGCACCTATCCAAGTTCAAGTTTAGACTGTTTAACGAGCCAGAATAGTGACTCTGACTGTGTGCCCGGCTAATAGCAGCCTAACTGGGGAAAGAACCTTGGGACCAGGGCCGGATTTCCCACAAGGCCACCGAGGCCAGGCCTCGGGGCGGCAGTGGTACAGGGGCGGCGCTGCTCCTGCAACGAATTCTCGGCCGCCCCCCACACTAACATAGCAGCATGTGATGCAGCGCCCCTGGGCGCCAGAGAGGTGGGGGCGCTGAAGCACTAGAGTGCTCCTCTCCCTCCTCTTCCTCCTCTCTGTGTGTGTCCAGACTGAGGCGGCGTCCTCCGCAGGTCACCGCCGCTGCAGGTTTTACGATGCTCAAGCCTGTCCCCCCTCCCTCCTCCTGTCAGAGAAGGAGAGCAGCCGAAGGAGATCGGAGCAGCTGGTCTCTGTGCGGGGGAAGGGGGGGGGGCGCGTGTTCTCCTGTGTCCTCCTGTGTCTCTCACTCCCGCCCAAGCCTGTCTCCATCTGTACACTAATGGAGGGGGGTTGTCCTGGGGGGGGCTGTACTAGTGAAGGGGGGGTTTGTCCTGGGATGTCTGTACTAATGGAGGGGGGGTTGTCCTGGGGGGTCTGTACTAGTGAAGGGGGGATTTGTCCTGGGATGTCTGCACTAATGGAGGGGGGGTTGTCCTGGGGGGTCTGTACTAGTGAAGGGGGGGGTTTGTCCTGGGATGTCTGCACCAATGGAGGGGGGGTTGTCCTGGGGGGTCTGTACTAATGAAGGGGGGGTTTGTCCTGGGATGTCTGCACTAATGGAGGGGGGGTTGTCCTGGGGGTCTGTACTAGTGAAGGGGGTTTGTCCTGGGATGTCTGCACTAATGGAGGGGGGGTTATCCTGGGGGTCTGTACTAGTGAAGGGGGGGTTTGTCCTGGGATGTCTGCACTAATGGAGGGGGGGTTGTCCTGGGGGTCTGTACTAGTGAAGGGGGGGTTTGTCCTGGGATGTCTGTACTAATGAAGGGGGGGTTGTCCGGGGGGGTTTGTACTAATGAAGGGGGGGTTGTCCTGGGGGTCTGTACTAATGGAGGGGGGTTTGTCCTGGGGGGGTCTGTACTAATAAAGGGAGGGGTGGTTTGTCCTGGGGGGGTCTGTGCTAATGGAGGGGGTTGACCTGAGGGGGGGTTTGTACTAATGGAGAGGGGGTTGTCCTGGGGGGGTTGTACTAATGGAGGGGGAGTTGTCCGGGGGGGTTTGTACTAAAAGAGGGGCGTTTGTCCTGGGGGGTCCGTACTAATGGAGGGGGGTTTGTTCTGGGGGGGTCTGTACTAATGAAGGGAGGGGGGTTTGTCCTGGGGGGATCTGTACTAACGAAGGGAGGGGGGTTTGTCCTGGGGGGATCTGTACTAATGAAGGGATGGGGGTTTGTCCTGGGGGGTCTGTACTAATGGAGGGGGGTGGTTTGTCCTGGGGGGGTCTACACCCAGGAAAGTACACCCAGGACTCCAGAGGGAGAGGACACTGCTGAGGGAAAACCATTAGAGAGAGAGAACCCGGCTGCCCTGTGCCACCAGAGGGAAAGCCACACAGCCTGGTCCCATCCCTGGCGGAGAAAGGAATGGAGTCATTGCAGGAATACAGATCTGGGTGCTACCCAGCGGAATCACCACGGGCAATTCAGAGTGAGCTGACTCCTGATCAGAGGAACCATTGCTGTATCGCTGGGTCAGGTGAGAGGGCCGATCGGCCATTATCTACTAATGTCCATAGGAACTGCAGTCTCTGACCGTCTCCTGTATCATGTCTGCAGTCTCTGACCATCTCCTGTACTATGATTGCAGTCTCTGACCATCTCTTGTATCATGTCTGCAGTCTTTGACCGTATTATGTCTGGGGGCTCTTTCTGGTGGTGTGTGTGTGTGTGTGTGTGGGGGGGGGGGTGGCATTGAAGGGCCCTGCCTTGGGGCGGCAAAGGGAGTAAATCCGGGCCTGCTTGGGACTAAATCAGTAGGCCCTTCAAGGGTGAGCACTGCACAAGGAGCTAAGAGTCAAACAAAATCTGTCAATACTGGTGTTATTCCATAACAAGAAGACATAAAACCACCAATGCGTTTTGAGGCTCAGAGATTTCCCCCCCAGGGCTACAAGACAAATACAAGGGTGGTTGTAAGAATATAAAATACTACAATACAAATGACATAATAGAGCTGATTTGTGTAGAATTGTGTACTGTTGCAACCACCCTCGCTTGTGTCTTGTAGCCCTGAAGAAGGGGGGAGATCATTAAGTCCCAAAATGCATTGGCCGTTTTGTCTTCTTGGGATTAAATATCAGTATTAAAAGATTTTTTTTTTTAGGTTGCTGCTAACTCCATCCTCCACGTTGGCATATGTGCTGAAGGCTAGATGGGAGGGGAATGTGGGAGCAACAGAGGATGAGGAATGGAGTGATGCCCTAGACACATGCAAACTAGTACCCCCCCAAACTTTCTGACCGCCTCACACAGATCTATATACTCCACCGTTCATACCTTACTCCACTTGGAATATCTAGGTACAAACGCGACCAAAATGCTCTTTGCCCCGATGTGTAACCAGGAAGCAGGCACATTCTATCACTTGATTTGGAGCTGCCCTAGGCTACAAGGCTTCTGGACACAAGTTGTACAGTTCCTGCATAATACAATAGGCTCTCATCTTACACTACACCCCAAACCTTGCCTTCCGGGGATATATTCAGAACCAGATATGGATAAATTCACTAAAATCTCCCTAAATAAAAATGATTTTTTTCTGCGTGGAAAGTCCTGGCAAGACAGTGGAATGAGGATTAATTCACCTGACTTCAGTACATGGATAGCAGAAGTGAATAGCAGCTTACCATATAAAAAACTCATATGTAAGCATAGAGGCTGTCCGTCAAAATACACTAAAATCTGGGATAGGTGGCTACAAACCTCAGAAACTCTTATGCCCTGTACACACGATCGGACATTCCGACAACAAAATCCTAGGATTTTTTCCAATGGATGTTGGCTGAAACTTGTCTTGCATACACACGGTCACACAAAGTTGTCGGAAAATCCGATCGTTCTGAACGCGGTGACGTAAAACACGTACATCGGGACTATAAACGGGGCAGTGGCCAATAGCTTACATCTCTCAATTTATTCTGAGCATGCGTGGCACTTTGTGCTTCGGATTTGTGTACACACGATCGGAATTTCCGACAACGGATTTTGTTGTTGGAAAATTTTATCTCCTGCTGTCCAACTTTGTGTGTCGGAAATTCCGATGGAAAATGTGTGATGGAGCCTACACACGGTCGGAATTTCCGACAACAAGGTCCTATCACACATTTTCCATTGGAAAATCCTACCGTGTGTATGGGGCATAGGTTGGTAAGGTGAACCTTTCTCTTTTTACCTGTGAATTGCCCTCCACCAATCATTTTTGTTATTTAGTGGCGACTCAGTAGTTATGAGGGCGGGGGGGGGGGGGGGGCAATGGATTCCCTTAATTTGCATAGATTTCCTCTCACTTCCTGTTTGGCTATGGGCAGGGCTGCTGATAGAAATCATGGGGCCCCATACAGCCTACCTGATGGGGCCCCTTTTAGCCCCACCCTTGGTCCTGTCCCCAGTCCCTCCATCAGCCCCACCCCTGGCCCCGCCCCTATACCGAGAGGCTAGGCTAGGGTAGCTCACAGTGTGCAGTGAAATCAGAGGAAGCCATTTCAGTCCAGAAGAGGAGCCGGTACAACTGTGCAAGACTGGAGGGGAGGTCAGGTTTAAGGATATGAAATCTCCTGAGAGTTGAGATCATCTAATCAATAATAAAAGTATAGGTCGGGAGCCCATCCCAACAATCCCAACAATAACAATTAAAAAGATTTGCAAGTTAAATTCTTTTCATTTGTCCGATGTTTTGATTGTCGGTGTCGGGTACATGTTGTATTGTATAACTGGGAATCTCCAGTATTACTCACCATTATGAAGAATAGGTCAGTCTGTGCCCAGCGCTCTGATGGTTGGGGGTCGAAGAATTATCCTCCAATCATTAGTGCTGGGATGAGATAAGAAGAAGTGAATTAGGAAAATCTGACATTAAACAATCGCTGTGATTCATACAAAAATATTGCAGGAAACAATGTTATGTTGCAATTTTAATTAAAGGATCTTGTAGGAAAATAAGACTCTTAAAGAATGTTGTACGGCAGGGGAATCCAAACTCTCTAAACAAAAGGTCCGTTTATTGTCCTTCAGACTTTAGGGGGGCCAGACTGTGGCCAGCGGGAGTCTAAAATGTCTAGGCATCAGTTGGAGCAAACTATACCCCATCTTTGGTGTCATTGGTAGGAATTGTGTCCCATCATTGGTGTCATTTTGCCCCATTGTTGGTGTCATTGGTAGGAATTGTGTCCCATCGTTGTGTCATTGAGAGGAATTGTGTCCCATCATTAGTGTTATTTAGAGGAATTGTACCCCATCATTGGTGTTATTGGGACCCATCATTGGTGTCATTGGTAGGAATTGTGCCCCATCATTGGTGTTATTGAGAGGAATTGTACCCCATCGTTGATGTAATTGGTAGGAATTGTGCCCCATCATTGGTGTCATTGAGACGAATTGGGCCCCATCATTGGTGTCATTGTGCCCCATTGTTGGTTTCATTAGTAGGAATTGTGCCCCATTATTGGTGTTATTGAGAGGAATTGTGCCCCATCATTGGTGTCATTGTGCCTTATTGTTGGTATCATTAATAGGAATTGTGCCCCATCATTGGTGTTTTTGGGCCCCATCATTGGTGTCATTGGTAGGAATTGTGTCCCATCATTGGTGTCATTGGGGCCCAACGTTGGTGTCATTGGTAGGAATTGTGCCCCATCATTGGTGTTATTGAGAGGAATTGGGCCCCATCGTTGATGTCATTGGTAGGAACTGTGTCCCATCATTGGTGTTATTGGGCCCCATCGTTGGTGTCATTGTGCCCCATTGTTGGTGTCATTGAGAGGAATTGTACCCCATCATTGGTGTTATTGGGCCCCATAGTTGGTGTCATTGGTAGGAATTGTGTCCCATCATTGGTGTCATTGGGCCCCATTGTAGGTGTAATTAGTAGGAATTGTGTCCCATCATTGTGTCATTGAGAGGAATTGTGCCCCATCATTAGTGTTTATTTAGCGGAATTGTACCCCATCATTGGTAGGAATTGTGCCCCATCATTGGTGTTATTGAGAGGAATTGGGCCCCATCATTGGTGTCATTGGGCCCCATAGTTGATGTAATTGGTAGGAATTGTGCCCCATCATTGGTGTTATTGAGAAGAATTGAGCCCCATCATTGGTGTCATTAGTAGGAATTGTGCCCCATCATTGGTGTTATTGAGACGAATTGGGCCCCATCATTGGTGTCATTGGGCCCCATAGTTGATGTAATTGGTAGGAATTGTGCCCCATCATTGGTGTTATTGAGAAGAATTGAGCCCCATCATTGGTGTCATTAGTAGGAATTGTGCCCCATCATTGGTGTTATTGAGACGAATTGGGCCCCATCATTGGTGTCATTGGGCCCCATAGTTGATGTAATTGGTAGGAATTGTGCCCCATCATTGGTGTTATTGAGAAGAATTGAGCCCCATCATTGGTGTCATTAGTAGGAATTGTGCCCCATCATTGGTGTTATTGAGACGAATTGGGCCCCATCATTGGTGTCATTGGGCCCCATAGTTGATCTAATTGGTAGGAATTGTGCCCCATCATTGGTGTTATTGAGAAGAATTGGGCCCCATCATTGGTGTCATTAGTAGGAATTTTGCCCCATCATTGGTGTTATTGAGAGGAATTGTGCCCCATCATTGGTGTTATTCGGCCCCATCCTTGATGTCATTTGTAGGAATTGTGTCCCATCATTGGCGTCATTGTGCCCCATTGTTGGTGTTATTGGTAGGAATTATGTCCCATCATTGGTGTCATTGGGGCCCAACGTTGGTGTCATTGGTAGGAATTGTGCCCCATCATTGGTGTTATTGAGAGGAATTGGGCCCCATCGTTGATGTCATTGGTAGGAATTGTGTCCCATCATTGGTGTCATTGGCTGGAATTGTGTCCAATCATTGGTGTCATTGGTAGGAATTGTGTCCCATCATTGGTGTCATTTTGCCCCATTGTTGGTGTCATTGGTAGGAATTGTGTCCCATCATTGTGTCATTGAGAGGAATTGTGTCCCATCATTAGTGTTATTTAGAGGAATTGTACCCCATCATTGGTGTTATTGGGACCCATCATTGGTGTCATTGGTAGGAATTGTGCCCCATCATTGGTGTTATTGAGAGGAATTGTACCCCATCGTTGATGTAATTGGTAGGAATTGTGCCCCATCATTGGTGTCATTGAGACGAATTGGGCCCCATCATTGGTGTCATTGTGCCCCATTGTTGGTTTCATTAGTAGGAATTGTGCCCCATTATTGGTGTTATTGAGAGGAATTGTGCCCCATCATTGGTGTCATTGTGCCTTATTGTTGGTATCATTAATAGGAATTGTGCCCCATCATTGGTGTTTTTGGGCCCCATCATTGGTGTCATTGGTAGGAATTGTGTCCCATCATTGGTGTCATTGGGGCCCAACGTTGGTGTCATTGGTAGGAATTGTGCCCCATCATTGGTGTTATTGAGAGGAATTGGGCCCCATCGTTGATGTCATTGGTAGGAACTGTGTCCCATCATTGGTGTTATTGGGCCCCATCGTTGGTGTCATTGTGCCCCATTGTTGGTGTCATTGAGAGGAATTGTACCCCATCATTGGTGTTATTGGGCCCCATAGTTGGTGTCATTGGTAGGAATTGTGTCCCATCATTGGTGTCATTGGGCCCCATTGTAGGTGTAATTAGTAGGAATTGTGTCCCATCGTTGTGTCATTGAGAGGAATTATGCCCCATCATTAGTGTTTATTTAGCGGAATTGTACCCCATCATTGGTAGGAATTGTGCCCCATCATTGGTGTTATTGAGAGGAATTGTACCCCATCATTGGTGTCATTGGGCCCCATCGTTGATGTAATTGGTAGGAATTGTGCCCCATCATAGGTGTTATTGAGACTAATTGGGCCCCATCATTGGTGTCATTGTGCCCCATTGTTGGTGTCATTAGTAGGAATTGTGTCCCATCATTGGTGTTATTGAGAGGATTTGTGCCCCATCATTGGTGTTATTGTGCCCCATTGTTGGTGTCATTGGTAGCAATTGTGTCCCATCATTGGTGTCATTGTGCCCCATTGTTGGTGTCATTGGTAGCAATTGTGTCCCATCATTGGTGTCATTGTGCCCCATTGTTGGTGTCATTGGTAGGAATTGTGTCATATCATTGGTGTCATTGGGGCCCAACATTGGTGTCATTGGTAGGAATTGTACCCCATCATTGGTGTTATTGAGAGGAATTGGGCCCCATCATTGATGTCATTGGTAGGAATTGTGTCCCATCGTTTGTGTCATTAGGCCCCATTGTTGGTGTCATTAGTAGGAATTGTGCCCCATCGTTGGTGTTATTGGGAGGAATGGTACCCCATCATTGGTGTTATTGGGCCCCATAGTTGGTGTCATTGGTAGGAATTGTGTCCCATCGTTTGTGTCATTAGGCCCCATCATTGGTGTTATTGAGAGGAATTGGGCCCCATCATTGGTGTCATTGGGCACCACTTTTGGTGTCATTGGTAGGAATTGTGCCCCATCATTGGTGTTATTGAGAGGAATTGGGCCCCATCATTGGTGTCATTGGGCCCCATCATTGGTGTCATTGGTAGGAATTGGGCCCCATCATTGGTGTCATTAGGCCCCATTGTTTGTGTCATTGGTAGGAATTGTGCCCCATTATTGGTGTCATTGGGAGGAGTTGTGCCCCATCATTGGTGTCAGTGCATGAACTAGTGCCCCTAGGGCCAGATAAAAGCAAGCGAAGGGCCATATCCGGCCCCTGGGCTGCAGTTTGGAGACCTCTGTTATGGGATTTCTTCACCCCTAACTATATGAGTGTCTAGTAACTTCTGGAGCCATTAATCCCCTGATCAGGGGGTACCTACAGATCATGGGGTCCCATAACAAAATTTTGAGGCCCCCCCCCCATGACTTCTCTCTGTGGAATCTGGCACTGACATCTGTGACAAGAGGTAGGAGGATAACTGTCAACACAACATTCAGAGCTTCTCATTCTACAAAACTAAATGTATTTTTGTTCTGTGCAAATGCCGGTAAAATCAAATATCATTTCTCTGTTTTCTCACAAAGTTCAATGTTCTTCTTTTATAAGAAGGATGTGAATTTGGAAATCCCACATTATGGCTATTAGATGGAACTGACGATCGTAGGAAATAAGTACTTATTTACTCTGGTTGTCGGCTCCATCTAGTGGTCATAATGCGTTATTTCCTGATTTTATTTATTACAGGTACTTCTATAGAGCCATCAAAAAAATAAATAAAAGCGCTTTACATATACATTGTACATTCACATCAGTCCCTGACCTCAAGGAGCTTACAATCTAATGTCCCTAACTCACATTCATGCACATACTAAGGACAATATGGACAGAAGCCAATTAACCTCCCAGCATGTCTTTGTAGTGTAGAAGGAAACCGGAGTACCCGGAGGAAACCCACACAGGCGCGGGGAGAACATGCAATCTCCAGGCAGGTGGCGCTGTGGTTGGGATTGGAACTGATTCGCATTATTCTTATGAATGAATAACATCCAACCACAAGAGAAACATTCGATTTCACCGACATTTGCACAGAACAAATGTACATGTAGATGCACAGGATGAAAAGTTCTGCACATTTTATTTATAAATATATTTTTATTGTATTTGTCTGACAAAAAAAAGAAGGCCGTCTGCAGTACATCTCTGTAATGCAGTCACATGTCCTCAGATTTTATCCCTCTATATTTATTAGGCCAGACAGCAGCGAATAAGAGATGTATATTGGTAGGGTTTACTTTAAAGTGTTTGTAAAGCCAAAATCTTTTTTCTCCGGATGTTCGGCACCATTATATACGGTTATCATTAGTAAATCATTTTCTTGTGAATCTGTTGCACAGTTTGTTGCCAGTATTGTCACTTCCTGTTTTAGGCTGACAACATTAAAAGTGGTTTTAAACCCTCACATATACCCAGTGAAGTGACTGGCCTCAGGTGATACACAGAGATGATACAAAAACTCCTACATAAGTTGTACCTGTTTATCTGCAGTATTCTCCTCTCTACATCCATTTAAAGTGCAGAACTTATAAAGTTTGTCTGAGCTTTCAGAAAAAAAGTGGGCAAAAATCTGCTATTAGACATGTGCAATTTGTTTAGTTCCGAATTGTTTTTTAACAAATTTTGACAAATTGGTTAATTCTGAAATTTTGGAAATTTCAAATTTCCGAAAATTCAAATTTCGGAAATTCGGAAATTGGAAAATTAGAAAATGTGATCATTCGAAATTTTGGAAATTGGAACATTTCAGAAATGGGAACATTTCGGAAATTGGAAGATTGGTAAAAAATTCGAATTCGGAAATTCAAAATTTCGGAAGTTCGGAAATTCAAAAATTCGAAATTAGGAAATTTGAAAATTCGAGTATAAGAATGAAAATCTGAACATGCAAAAGAATGAAAATCTGAAAACCCGAAAATCTGAAATGATAAATAACTAATAATAACTATTAAATTATAGGTATTTAATTCCCTTTCAAATGTGGCTGTTAGTGAACGTAACGAGTACGAATTCATCCAAAGTTACGAATTATTCGAAATAACGAATGCTGTATCTAAATGAATGGAACGTAACAATCTAATAATAATATTAAATATCAATAATAATAAAACATTTTTATTATTATTATTATTATTATTTATTATTCATTTGTTCCATTCCGTTTGTTTAAATATGACATTCGTTATTTTGGATAATTCGTAACTTCACATAAATTTGCATTCCTTACGTTCACAAACAGCCAAATATGAAAGGAAATTCCAATACCTATAATTTAATAGATAGTTATTATTAGTTAGTTATTATTTTAAATTTTACTGATTTTCTTTCTTTTTTTCAGATTTTCGAATTTTTGGATTTTCGAATTTTTGAATTTCCGACTTTTCCAATTCCGAAAATTTGGAAATTCGGAATTCAAACATTTCAGAATTCGAAAATCTGAAATCCGGAAATTCAGAAATTTGGAAAATTCGGAAATTCGAAAATTCGGAAATTCAAAAATTCGGATTTTCAAATTTCCGAATTTTGAATTTTCGTATTTTCAGAATTCCGAATTTGAAAATTCAAAATTCCGAAATTTCAAAATTATGAAATTTGTAAATCTGAGTTATTATTTAGAATTTTACTGATTTTCTTTCTTTTTTTCAGATTTTCGAATTTTTGAATTTCCGAATTTTCGAATTCCGAAAATTCAGAAATTCTTAATTCGAACATTCGGAAATTAGAAAATTCTGAATTTACAATAATTCAGAAACTCGGAATTCGAACATTCGGAAATTCGAAAATTCTGGATTTCTGAATTTTCAAAATTCGGGACTCGGAAATCCGAAAATTCCGAAATTCGGAATTCGGAAATTCGGGAGTCCGAAAATTTCAAATTTCCGAAAAAAGCAAAAAAAACAAATGAAACGAAAACAAACAAATTTTTGGTCAGTGCACATGGCTAGCTGCTATTACACTCTGCAGAGCTCAGTGGGGAAAACTCTGAGAGCTGATTGGAGGGAAGGGACACTCCCCCCTTCACACAGCACACAGGAACAGAGCTGAGGCTGTCAATCAGCTGGAGCTCCTCCCCTGTCACCATTTTTCTCTGGGTGTCAGGAAAACTTGTCAGGAGTGACTCATGCTGATAGCAGATGAAGGAGGCAGCAGACAGAAATTACACTTAGTGATCTGGAGTGAGTCAAGTACACACTATAGAGGGATATGCTTTGTTCATATTTCATGCCTGAGGTTTACACCCACTTAAAAGTGATTGTAAAGTCTTGTTTAAAAAATAAAAATAAAAAAAATATAAACAAGTTCTACTTACCTCCTCTGTACAGTTGGATTTGCACAGGGCAGCCCAGATCCTCCTCTTCTCGGGTCCCTCCCTCCTGTCGAGTGCTCCCACAGCAAGTAGCTTGCATTGGGGGCACCCAAGTCGAGCTGCAGCTTCCTGTGTCCATTCAGACATGGAGCTGCCGTTCGGCCCCACTACCTCTCTCTCTCCTGATTGGCTAACTGACTTTGATTGACAGCCGTGGGAGCCAATGACGCCGCTGCTGTGTCTCAGCCAATCAGGAGGGAGAGTCCCGGATGGCCGGGGGACTCGTGGACATCGCTGGACAGAAATGGGGCTCAGGTAAGTATTAGGGGGGCTGAGGGGGGGCTGCTGCCCACAGAAGGCTTTTTATCGCAATTCATTAAGATAAAAAAAATTCTGCCTTTACACCCACTGTAAGTCACTGCCTTGCAAAAAGTAGCAGTGTTGTCAGCCTGTCATGTGAACTTACTTGGTTGGCCATTCGTCTGCTTATCCAGTAGATCTGGAAGGCACTGCTAATTACAAAGCAGCATCTTAGGGGTGTATTAATCAAAACTACATATAAATAAATTCTGAATGAATGGGGCAAAATCAAATATTCTCAGGTTATACTCTCGAAAGATAACTGTTATTCACTGAAAAAAATTGTGTGAATAGGGAAAATACTGCATTATGGCCACTGTGAAGGGCTGAAGAGCACAATTATTTACTGTATTACTCCTGTATTGCCATCTAGTGGCCATAATGTGGTATTTTTCCAATTCACACTCTTTTTTTTTTTTTTTCATTGATCGATATTCGATCTGTATAGAATATAGCCTGAGAACATTTGATTTTGCCCCATTCACACAGAACAAATTTACATGCAGATTCAATGGACAAACAGCTATGTGAATTGTTTTATGAATACACCCCTTAGTGTTGTCAGCCTGCAACAGGAAGTGTTGTTACTGGCAGAATCTCCAGGATCTTAACCTCTTCCCGCCCGCCGGCCATCAAATGATGGCTGGGCGGCGCGGCTCTTGTTCTGAGTGGACGTCATATGATGGCCTTCCAGAACGGCCGTTCTTGCACGCAGCGCGGCGTTTGCTTGGACACGGCGCAACCCCTATCTGTGTAAAGAGCCGTGGCTCTTTAACCACTTCAATACAGGGCACTTAGACACCTTCCCGCCCAGGCCAATTTTCACCTTTCAGTGCTGTCACAATTTGAATGACAATTGCGCGGTCATGCTACACTGTACCTAAACAAATTTTTATCATTATGTTCCCACAAATAGAAATTTCTTTTGGTGGTATTTGATCACCTCTGCGGTTTTTATTTTTTGCGCAACAAATAAAAAAAGACCAAAAATTTCGAAAAAAACAAGTTTTTCATTGTTTCTGTTAAAATTTTTTGTAAATAAGTACGTTTTCTCCTTCAATAATGGGCACTGATATGGCTGCACTGATGGGCACTGATACGGCGGCACTGATGGGCACCGATGAGGTGGCACCAATGAGGTGGCACTAATGAGGTGGCACTAATGGGCACTGATAATGGGCACTGATAGGTGGCACTGGTATGCAGCACTGATGGGCACTCATAGGTGGCACCGATGGGCACTCATAGGCGGCACTGATGGGCACTCGTAGGTGGCATTGATTGGTACATATGGGTGGCACTGATGGGTACTTATGGGTGGCACTGATGTGTGGCACTGATGGGCACTGATAGGTGGGCACTGATGGGCACAGATGGGCACTGACAGGTGGCACCGATGGGCAATGATAGGTGGCACCGATGGGCAATGACAGGTGGCACTGATAAAACATTGCTGGGCAGATCTGGGCATTGCTGGGCAGATCAGTGACATAATGGTGCCAATCAGTGCCCATTTGTGGGCACTGATTGGGCACATGTGGATGGCCATGGGGTACATACCTGGCCATCCACGTTGCCCCTTCCCTGGTGGTCCTAGTGGCATCCCTGGTGGTCCAGTGTGGTGATCTGAGGGGGGGCTGCACTGATAAACAATCAGCGCAGACCCCCCCTGCCAGGAGAGCCGCCGATCGGCTCTCCTCTACTCGCGTCTGTCAGACGCGAGTGAGGAAGAGCTGATCAACGGCTCTTCCCATTGACAGCGTGATCAGCCGTGATTGGACATGGCTGATCACGTGGTAAAGAGCCTCCGCTGGAGGCTCTTTACCAAGATCGGTGGAGCGGTGTGTCAGACTGACACCCCGCTCCACCAAACGCCGCGGCATGTTATCCTGCTGGATGTCATATGACGCCCAGTCAGGATAACAGAACCACTTCCCGGACGTCAATCCGCTATAGGGCGGGCGGGAAGTGGTTAACCATGTGATCAGCTGTGTCCAATCACAGCCGGTCACATATAAACACAGAGATGCCAGTAATCGGCGCTCCTGGCTTTACACTGACAGAGTGTGAGGAGAGGAGAGCCGATCAGTAGCATCCCCTCACAGGGGTCAACAAAACATGTAATCAGGGCACTGATCATCAATACCCTGATTAAATTATAGCAACCACCAGTGTCACCAATCAGTGCCAGCAATCAGTGCCCACCATTTCCCACCAGTGCCAGCAATCAGTGCCCACAAGTGCCACCAATCAGTGTCCATTAGTGAAGCCAGTCAGTGCTGGCTAATAGTGCTGCCTATCAGTGCTGCCCATTAATGCCTGTCACTGCTGTCCATCAATGCCCATCAGTGCCACCCAGTGCCCATCAGTGCCGCCTATCCATGCCACCTATCAGTGTCCACCAGTGTCACCTAACAATGCCATCCATCAGTGCTCATCAGTGCTGTTCATCAGTGCCCATCAGTGTCGCCTATCAGTGCCCATATTTGTGCCCATCTGGGCCACCTATGAGTGCAGCATATTTGTGCCTCATCAGTGCCACCTAATCAGTGCCCATAAGTGCCACCTCATCAATGCCCACCGGTTCAGCCTATCAGTGCCCATCAGTGCCACTTCATCAGCGCACATCAGTGAAGGAGAAAAATTACTTATATACTAAATTTACTGACAAAGTGCCACCAATCAGTGTCCATTAGTGAAGCCAGTCAGTGCTGGCTATCAGTGCTGCCCATTAATGCCTGTCATTGCTGTCCATCAATGTCCATCAGTGCCCATCAGTGCTGCCTATCTGTGTCACCTATCAGTGCCCACCAGTGCCACCTACCAGTGCCGCCCATCAGTGCTCATCAGTGCCGCTCATCAGTGCCCATCAGTGCCTCCTATCAGTGCCCATATTTGTGCCCATCAGGGCCACCTAATCAGTGCCCATAAGTGCCACCTCATCAATGCCCACCAGTTCAGCCTATCAGTGCCTATCAGTGCCGCCTCATCAGCGCACATCAGTGAAGGAGAAAAGTTACTTATTTACTAAATTTACTGACAAACTAAGTAAAACAATTTTTTTTTAGTAAAAAATAAAGAACCCAGCAGTTATTAAATACCACCAAAAGAAATCTCTATTTGTGTGAAGAAAATTATAAAAAATTAATCTGGGTACAGTGTTGCATGACCGCGCAATTGTCATTCAAAGTGCGACAGCGCTGAAAGCTGAAAAATGTCCTGGGCAGGAGGGGGGAGGGGAGTGCCCGGGAGGCAAGTGGTTTAAGAAACACACGGTAAGTACAAAGACCTCAGCATTGGCCGTTCTAAAATGAAACATTTGAATAAATGAGTCTACACAACAAAAGCCAATTATTTATCAATTTCTATTGAAATGAAAACTGTCACTTTTATTGGTGAATACGGCATCAGAAAACACGTCCTTCCTTATTCTGGTAACAGGAAACTTCCTCTTTATTTGGATACTTTGTAGTCTGTTATGTCTCTGCAGTGTTGTGAGGAGTCATCTCTGCACTGTACAGCATATTAAAGCTTCCGTCTGAGATGAACACATCTGTGGACATCTGATATCTCCGATGTCTCTGTCAATCACCAGACTTCTAATAATTGATAATCATGCGGTTGGATGTGACCGCTGCTGGCTGCACATGCCGAACGATTTCACCTTTTTGACCTTGAGGCCTTGTTCACGCATCGAGGGTCTCCAAGTATTTCGCTACCTTTTCTAGCGCTGTCTCCCATCGCAGCGTTATGCTGAGGGCATCGGAAGTAAAAATATCCAGCAAGAGACAAGAGTGACGTACGGGATCCGGATAATCGAAATTCTTCATGTCTGCGAACTTTTTACAACATTTTTGATGCAATGGGGTTGATTTACTAAAGGCAAGTAGATGGTGCACTTTGCATTGTGCAGTTGTGCCAGAGCTTAGTAATTGAACAGAAGCTCTGCTGACTTCCATCATCCAATCATGTGCAAGCAATAATGCTGTGCTTTTTTTTTATTTCCCTTGCATGTATTCTTTGCAAAATGAAGCTTTACCTCATTTGCTAATCTCTGGAGCAACTGCACTTGGAGAGTTCACAATCTATTTGCCTTTAGTAAATAAACCCCCATGTCACGATATAGAGGAATGTATCTGAACTGCACTGATCCTGCAAACATTGCCGGCTCTATAAACCTCAGGCTGGCTATACATTAGCAGAGTGGGAGTAGATGCTTAGGGGTTGATTTACTAAAGGAAAATAGACTGTGCACTCTGCAGTTGCTCCAGAGCTTAGTAAATAAGCAGAAACTCTGCTGACTTCCATTATCCAATCATGTGCAAGCAAAAAAGCTGTTTTTTTATTTCCTTGTACTTGATTGGCTATTTTTTGCAAATAGAAACCTTACCTGATTTACTAAGCTCTGGAGCAACTGCACTTTGTAGAGTGCACAGCCTATTTGCCTGTATTAACCCCTTTAGTTTTGCGCTATAGCCGAATGACGGCTACAGACGTCCTCCCCTTTGCGCACTCCCCGCGCGTCCCCTGCAGGGTGAGACTCGGGTCATCACAGATCGGCGTAAGGGGCCAATCCCGGCCCCTTACCACGTGATCAGCTGTCAGCCAATGACAGCTGATCATGTGATGTAAACTGAAGATCGGGAATCGTTTTTTTTCTCCTCACGCTGACAGCGTGAGGAGAAAAAAAAGCCGATTACCGGCTTCTGTGCAAGGGACAGTCCTGAAGAGGAAGAGGTGAAGCCGCTTCATATGTGCCCACCAGTACCACCTGCCAGTGCCCACAGTGCCACGAATCAGTGCCCACCAGTGCATAAGTGCCAGCAATCAGTGCCACCTATCAATGCCCACCAGTGGTGCCAATCAATGCCACCTAGTATTGCTGCCTATCAGTTTCACCTACCAGTGCCAATCAGTGCCCATCACTGCCACCCATCAGTGCCCATCACTGCCAGTTATTAGAGCCACCTATCAGTGCCCTTCAAGTGCCACCTATCAATGCCCATCAGTGCAACCCATCAGTACCACCTATTAGTGTCCTTCAGTGCCACCTATCAATGCCCATCAGTGCCACCTCTCAGTACCCACCAATGCCACCTTTCAGTGCCCACCAGAGCCATCTCATCAGTGCCCACCAGTGCCACCTATTAATGCCCATCAGTGCCGCCTTAACAGTGCCCATCAATGCAGCCTCATCAGCGTACATCAATGAAGGAGAAAAATTACCTGTTTGCAAAATGTATTAACAAATATAAAACGGTTTTGCATTTTTTTTTTATATATCGGCCTTTTTTAACAAAAAATAAAAAATCCAGAGGTGATCAAATACCACCAAAAGAAAGCTCTATTTGTGGGAAAAAAATGATAAAAATTTCATTTGGGTACAGTGTTTTATGACTGCACAATTGTCGTTCAAAGAGTGACAGCGCTGAAAGCTGAAAATTGGTCTGGGCAGGAGGGGGGGGGGGGGGTTTAGGTGCCCAGTAAGCAAGTGGTTAAATCAACCCCTTAGTTTTAGGAAAATTCAATCAATTTTCTAATGATTATTGGGGTAAAATCAACATTGCTTAGCTGAAATGATGAGAAAATTCAACAGAGCGGGATGGTAAAATGTTTCACAAATGAACAAATTTTTAACAGTGAATGTGTTTTTCGTTCGGTAAAGTCCATTCTCTCCAAAAGTGAATGTTAAAGGCAAACCGCATGTAAATACTTTTGAATGACCTTCGTCAAGTCATTGAGAATTTTCCTACAAATGTTGGTAGGAATGTCTGTTGGAGAATCTAGTGTATGGCCAGCTTTAGACTGACCGTAGACTTTAGAAAAGGGATTTACTAAAACGGGTGCACACAGAATCTGGTGCAGCTCTGCAAAGTAACCAATCAGCTTCCAGGTTTTATTGTCAAAGCTTAACTGAATGAGCTGAATTTAGAAGCTGATTGGTTACTATGCAGAGCTGCACCAGTTTTAGTAAATCTCCCCCATACTGTACAGATATACACTAGAAGAGTTAAGTATTGTATTCTCAGCTCTCTGGACGTTTACATCCAGCTTGGCAGTGTGGCCTTACATTGAGTGTGGCACTACAAGTCCCAGCAGCATCAGAAAGCCTGCACAGTGCCCGTTCCTGGCCAATATTGCGGAGAACTTACCTGGGATTAGCTGGGAGGGTGACCCCGTCTTGTGGTGGTCTGTGAAGGCCCTTGTGCTGTGTCACAGAGGACTCCTGTCATGTGGTCGGTTATAAATAGACGGCTATGGGCAGCGAACCCAACCGAGCTATCCTTGTTAGTGTGTCCCTACACAGCACTCCAACCTTAAAGGGAAACTCCACTTGTATTCTCTGTGTTTATTACCCGTCACACACTTTATTTTGCTGTAGGGATACGATCAATTGTGTATCATCTGGTATAGAAGAATCCTAGTTTGAAAAAAAAAAAAAAAAAAAAGAATAAATAAATAAAAATAAAATAGTTACACAAGCCATTGTAAGGTCTGGTTGACACCTATGCTTTGTGTGTGTCTTGCAGAACCGTTTAAAGGGGTTGTAAAGGCAGCAAGACAAAACCAGAGAACATTCCATAGCTCAACTCACCAACCGGTCTGCTTACCAACCGAATTAACCTCTCCAACAGTATGCTTTAAAAACAGGGGTTTAGGTAGCACACATTTGCAAACGCATGCGTAAGCTGCAAGGCCCCTTCACAGCACCCTGTATTACTTGCAGTCCTAACCTTCTAAATTGTTAAGACAGCTAGTTTTTTTTTTATCTTCATGCATTCTATCTTATGTCTGCAATAAACTAAAAAGCCTTCTGTGTGCAGCAGCCCCCTCCCAGCCCCCACCCTAATACTTTCCTGAGCCCCATCCAGATCCGGCAACGTTGAAAGAGAGACTCGGCTGTCCAGGATTCTCCCTCTTCATTGGCCGAGACACAGCAGCAGGCACCATTGGCTCCTCCTGCTGTTAATCAAAGTCAGTGAGCCAATTAGGAAAGAGAGAGGACAGGGCCGAGCCTGGGCTCCATGTCTGAATGGACACACAGAGCGGTGGCTTGACTCGGGTGCCCCCAGAGCAAGGTGCTTGCTCTGGGGGCACTCAGCAGAAATGAGGGACCGGGAGCGTCGGCGAGGGACCCGAGAAGAGATGGAATCGGGGCTCCTCTGTGCAAAACCAACTGCACAGAGGAGGTAATGCTTTTTTTTAATTACACAGTATTTGAAGATATACAGTTTTGTTGGCACGGGTGTATATATGCACTAGCATATAATTATTATAAGTATAACATGTTTGTTATTAAAAAAAAAAACCTAGACTTTAATGTGTTTTTTTATGGGACAAGTTCACTTCTATGCGATTTTCAGCCACTGCATTTTTTGGAAAGGTTCAGGGACTTTTTGAAGCAGTATGTCACTTTCAATGGGCGATACCACCATACGACCCATTTAAGCATTTACTGTAGCCACTGCAAAAAATAAACAGCATTTTGCATCCAGCAGGTGGTACCACAGCAGAACGCAAACAATTTAAAGAGTCAATTCCATTTCATTGTCAAGAAATTAAAAAAACTTCCCCTCTGGGTGATCGATGTACACTGCAGGGATTTTAACAAACTTTGTTGCAGATGCCGACCTTTTGTTATTCTGAAGAAATAGTTGCTTGTTTCTCTGTGTGAATGTGTATGGGAGTGATTTTATAATTATCAATCAGCTGCTGCACCTGCAGGGCTCTAATGAGGAAAGTGGCAGGGTCTGAATACCTTTAGACTACACTATAATTATCAATCAGCTGCTACACCGGCAGGGTTCTAATGAGGAAAGTGGCAGGGTCTGAATCCCTTTAGACTACACTATAATTATCAATCAGCTGCTGCACCTGCAGGGCTCTAATGAGGAAAGTGGCAGGGTCTGAATACCTTTAGACTACACTATAATTATCAAACAGCTGCTACACCGGCAGGGTTCTAATGAGGAAAGTGGCAGGGTCTGAATCCCTTTAGACTACACTATAATTATCAATCAGCTGCTACACCAGCAGGGTTCTAATGAGGAAAGTGGCAAGGTCTGAATCCCTTTAGACTATGAAAAACTGGTTAATATTATTACAATCCCATGCTACCTACATACGCCCTCTTTAGTGATAAATAATGTTAAATAAAGAGCGGCTGCAAAGAAATAAATTGTGTTCTCATAATATATATAAATAAGTGAAATAAAAAATATTTTGTGCTGCTCTGACCCCAAAAACTTTTAAGTTTTATAAAAAAAACATATGGTAAAATACAATACACTAAATAAATACATATAACCATCAAAATAATATTGTAACTGATATGCAATATTCATTTATACAATATAGGGTATGCAATAATAAGTTTAAAGCCTCCTTTTTTATATATAAAAAATTGCACTCACATGGATAAAGAAAAAGAATGTACTTGTAGGAAGGGGCCCTGAGGAAGTCACATGACCATGACGACACGCATAGGGTGGAGCTGGGTGATGTGTTTGCTGAAACCAGAGTGACAAGGGAGCCACAGCCCCACTGTCATTTTGTTATATGTATTTTTTTTCTTTATCCGTGTAAGTGGAATTTTTATATATGAATAAAAGGAGGCTTTTAACTTACTACACTACTTGGGACCCCTGTGCTGTGTGAACTTGGCTGCAGGGAGAACCACAATCTCTTAAAGGGCCATATACCCAATTAAAGTAGATACAGCTCATTTTGCCCTGAGAGTCAATAGGAGGAAAAAATTGGAGAGATGCTTTGGTGGAGTGGAATTAGAGTACAGTCCCAGAGAAGGGAAAGCATGTGTGACCTGAATATTAGCAGGTCTATATCTGGAGCTGAGCGCATGAGTGTGATAGTGGTGGGAGTCACAACACAATACATCTATGGAAGATTAACTGAGAGGTAAATTGGGAGTCACGTTATAAAGGTGAACAATTACAGACACTGAAATATTCACAGGATGATCCACAATCAACTGCTTGGACTCTCGGTGGAAATATAACTTCGCCTAAACCCAATATACCTATAGGATAGAAGGAAGCCAAGAGCAAGGGTTCCAAGATGGATAGACTGTGCAGTCAAAACCTTCCAGCACTCAATGAGAAGGGGAAGCAGAGGAGGAACTCATAGTGTAGTATGTGGTTTAATACATATGTGCAAGTAATAAAAAATCCAGTCCCCAAAGTTAGGGAGTCCAACATCCACTTTCGGGTGGTCCTTCTGTACCACTTATTCCAGTCAACACCATATGCTTAATAAATGAATGAGGAAACACTGGACGATTCTGAAGAGTGATCCTGTCCTGGGCCCAGTATTGCCTAAGGACCCTAAAGTTATTTTCAGAAAGGCCCCCACACTCAGATGCACCTAATGTAATTGAGAGGCCTATACGCCCGTCCTTTTTTGGTGATCTCCGTGGTTTATTCCCTTACCGCAGATGTCCTGTATGCAATATCATATTGGATATGGCATATCAATCACAATATTATTTTGATGGTTATATGTATATAATTTAGTGTATTGTATTTTACCATATGATTTTTTTCTATGATGAACATTTTTAAGTATGTTTTTGAAGTAGGCGTAATATTTTTTATATCCCTTTAGACATGATTTCCCTTTGGGAGTATCTCACCAAAAATGACATTCTTGTTGCAGGGGATTACCCTTTAGGTGAAAAGGGCCACACTGCAACTGTGGAGACTGTAGAGGGTGGCACAGTGGTGTAGTGGGTAGCACTCTCGCCTAGCAGTAAAAAGGGTCGCTGGTTCGAATCCCAACCACAACACTACCTGCCTGAGTTTGCATGTTCTATGTTCCTGCGTGGGTTTCATCCCACACTCCAAAGACATGGTGGTAGGTAAATTGGCCCTAGTATATGAATGTGAGTTAGGAACCTTAGATTGCAAGCTCCTTGTAATAATAATAAAAAAGGCCAGCGGATTCAAAATAAAACATGTAGCTTCAAACTGAAACATGTTCCCTGTCATCATCTAGGATCCACATATGTTGGCTGTGCTGCTCTCAGCTAGGATCTGTTTCTACATTTCTGACCACTACAACAGAAACTGAAGGAGAAACCAAAACTGATCCAGAGATTGACATGACATGCGTTTGCTTACCTGGTTTATAATTAACCGCTTGTCTGCTTTTTTAAAAAGTTTTTTTTTTTTTTTTTACTGACATCCTCCTGCGCTCTCTACTCTTCCATTATTTATCTATCTGTGCAAATTGAATCGTCTCCCAAGATCTCTCTTTTTTTTTCGATGCTCCGGTCAGTGATATGTGCGCTCTCTGATTGTAGACATCTCTTCTCCTACTCTGCCCATACAGTCCTGGTCATCCACTGAGGATTGAGTCTCTGTTTGGACTTTTTTAAATATACATACAGTATTTTAAATATTTTATTTTGGACTTCCATATGATATACTGTATTGTATATATTTATTTTTGAACCCTTCATTTTTTCCTGAAGTCTTTTGTTTCTATATTATGTTATCTCCTTCCCTGTATGAGCAAGTTGGGTCATGAGTACTGGCAGTGCTGATCCTGACCTCCCTGGGGCCCTAAGCAAAATTCTGCTAAGGGGCCCTCTACCTGACCCATGATGCCTTGATCCCCAGAGAGCCTCCCCTTACATCAGGATCCCCAGAGAGCCTCCCCTTAAATCAGTGTCCTCAGAGAGTCTCCCCCTATATCAGGGTCCCCAGAGAGCCTCCCCTTACATCAGGGTCCCCAGAGAGCCTCCCCTTACATCAGGGTCCCCAGAAAGCCTCTCCTTACATCAGGGTCCCCAGAGAGCCCCCCTTACATCAGTGTTCTCAGAGAGCCCCTCCTTACATCAGGGTCCCCAGAGAGCCCCCCTACTTACATCAGGGTCCCCTGAGATTCTCCCCCTACATCAGGGTCCCCAGAGAGCCTCCTCTTACATCAGGGTTCCCAGAGAGCCCCTCCTTACATCAGGGTCCCCAGAGAGCCTCCTCTTACATCAGGGTCCCCAGAGAGCCTCCACTTACACCAGGGTCCTCAGAGAGCCCCCCTTACATCAGGGTCCCCAGAGAGCCACTCCTTACATCAGGGTCCCCAGAGAGCCTCCCTACTTACACCAGGGTCCCCAGAGTGCCTCCCCTTACACCAGGGTCCCCAGAGAACCTCCCCTTATACCAGGGTCCCCAGAGAGCCTCCACTTACACCAGGGTCCCCAGAGTGCCCCCTTACACCAGGGTCCCCAGAGAGCCACTCCTTACACCAGGGTCCCCAGAGTGCCTCCCCTTACACCAGGGTCCCCAGAGAGCCTCCCCTTATACCAGGGTCCCCAAGGAGCCCCCCTTACACCAGGGTCCCCAGAAAGCCCCCCCTTACACCAGGGTCCCCAGAAAGCCCCCCCTTACACCAGGGTCCCAAGAGAGCCTCTCCTTATATTAGTGTCCCCAGAGAGCCTTCCCTCTTAATTAGTGTCCCCAGAGCCCCTCCTTACACAGGGTCCCCAGAGAGCCCCTCCTTACACAGGGTCCCCAGAAAGCCCCAACTTTTACATTAGTGTCTCCAGAGGGCCCCCTCTTACATCAGTGTCCCCAGAGGGCCCCATCCTTACATTAGTGTCCCCAGAGAGCCCCCCTCTTATATCAGTGTCCCCAAAGGGCCCCTTCCTTACATTGGTGTCCCCAGAAAGCCCCCCCTCTTACATCAGTGTCCTCAGAGGGCCCCGTCCTTACATTAGTGTCCCCAGAGAGCCCCCCTCTTACATCAGGGTCCCCAGAGGACCCCTTCCTTACATTAGTGTCCCCAGAAAGACCCCCCTCTTACATCAGGGTCCCCAAACAGCTGACTCCCCCCCTTGCAGAGGTTCCCCTGTACCTGGCTGGTGGAGGTGGGAGGCGGTGATCGGCAGCTCTATGGTGTCCACAGGCAGGGGGATCTCCCTGGGGCTTGTAGTTCTATCTCTGAATGTATAGAGTGGAGAGGGGAGGGGCCTCTGACCCGGGCATCAGCAACAGTGTTCAAGCCGAGTGAAAGTGAAACTGATACCTGCCGGGTCAGAGGCCCCTCCCTTCTCCTCTCCACTGTATACACTGACACTCAAGAGAGTACTACAAGCCCCAGGGAGATCCCGCCGCCCACACAGGCACCATAGAGCTGCCTTCCACCTCCTCTCACCTCTCCTCACTGCACTCTAAACGGCCAGCCAGAGGTGCAGGGGGGATGTGGGTCCTGGGGGCCTCCCCACAGTGGTATAACGGAAGGGCCCAGTCGCAAATGTGACTGCAGCGACCCCTAAAGTTCCGCCACTGGATGTTGTAAACATTAATTGACGCGCTATGACACGAGAGGGAGGCGGAGCCCTACTCAGCTTGCATAGTGAGCATATAGGGCGGATCGGCGTACGGAGTACTGGTCCTTAATAGTGCTACAGTACATATATACAGCAGGTAAAATAATAAAGAAGAAAATGAAAAAAATATTATATAGAAAAAAAAATATATTTTATAAACATAAAGATGATAATGATGAATTACAGAGCAAAAATAAAGATAAAAATAGAATTAGAACTAAAAATAAATATTAAAATCAAAATAAAATAGAAAAGAAAGAAATAGAAATAAAAATACAAATACAAAAATAAAAATGAAATATAATATAAAAATAGAATTAAAAATAAAATAAATGTAGAGTGAAGTAATATAAATAGCATTGAAATTGTATATCTATATGTTTAAACGGTAAGCATGAATAGGAGGTTCATTAGTTCTTCTGGTATACTTACAAATCGACATTGTGACAATCTCCTTGACTAACAAAAATCCTGTTGAGATATCATTTTAAAAAGTTGTTTATATTTTAATCATTATATGTTTTTTTTTTTTTTGCGGGAAATTTAGTTTCTAACTAATTATCAGCAGGACCAACGCACTGATTTGGAGGTATCCAAAAACATCCACACACATGCATATCTATGTGTGCGCATGCGCACACCTGTACCCATAAGGGAATTGAGTCGTTATGCAGAAACTATGCAAACAACAAATCAATACGCGGACATGTGCATAAAACGCAAGCACATGCGCATGCTTGACCGCACACGCGCATGCTTGACCGCACACATTATTGCTATACATGCTCGTCCCCAAAGCACTGTGGGCTACAGTAGAGTTTCTGTGGTAAAGATGACTGTGAGTGGCCCTTGGGCTTGTAGCAATAATGGGGAAGCTTGAATGCCAGGATTTTTTTTTTTAGCCTAGGTTCACACTGATACGATGTGGGAACCAGTGCGATTACAGCATTGGTTCCCGCATCGCTCCTCTCCTGCAGGCAGTTCACACTGCCTTCTGCGATCCACTGCGGGTGTCACTTGTTAATGACACCCCCAGATCGGTTCACAGATCGCAGTGCAAACTGTGAACTCGCACAGGAATCAGATCGCATAGGTGAGAACACTTATGCAATCCGATTTCAGTGCGGAGGGGAGTCCCTGCATTTTTGTTTTCCTGCAAATCTAATGTGAGTTCAGCCATACAACTGGCTAATGTGAGCTCTGAACTGGAATCTGGGGGGAGAGCTTTGTACTTAGTGGGATGGTGAACTTGGATTTACACAGTCCTCAGCCCTGCACTCCATACAAAGTTTACCCCTCAACCCCGCATTCCATGCATAGCGCACCCCTCAAACCCGCATTCCATACGTAGGGCACCCCTCAAACCCGCATTCCATACGTAGCGCACCCCTCAAACCCACATTCCATATGTAGCGCACCCCTCAAACCCGCATTACACACGTAGCGCACCCCTCAAACCCGCATTCCATACGTAGCGCACCCCTCAAACCTGCATTCCATACGTAGCGCACCCCTCAAACCTGCATTCCATACGTAGCGCACCCCTCAAACCCGCATTACACACGTAGCGCACCCCTCAAACCCGCATTCCATACGTAGCGCACCCCTCAAACCTGCATTCCATACGTAGCGCACCCCTCAAACCTGCATTCCATACGTAGCGCACCCCTCAAACCCGCATTACACACGTAGCGCACCCCTCAAACCTGCATTCCATATGTAGCGCACCCCTTAATCCCACATTCGATATGTAGCACACTCCTCAACCCCGCATTGCAAATGTAGCGCACCCATCAACCCCGCATTCCAAACGTAGCACACCCATCAACCCTGCACTCTATACAAAGTTTACCCCTCAACCCGGCACTCTGTATGTAGCTCACTCCTCAACCATGCACTCTGTACATAGCGCACTCTTCAACCCTGTACTTTATGTAGTGCACTCCAGAACCCTGCAGTCTGTATATGGTGCACTCCTGAAATCCTGGTTCATAACAATTCTTCACTGTTAGTGCAGTTTAGCCACACTCACAATTTGATGCAGAGGTAATGATGTGCTGTAACCTCTAGCAACCAATCAGTTAACAGTAATAATTTGTAGTAACCTATAGCAGTCAATCAGTGAGCGGTATTGATGCACAGTAACTTCTAGCAACCAATCAGCAAGCAGAAATGTGTTTTAGCTTTTAGCAACCAGTCAGTGAGTGGCAATGATATGCTGCAAGCTCTGGCAACCAATCGCAATTGCTGCCTGATCTGCTGCAGAAACCAGGTATGTGATCTGGCACAGAGCGACCACCCTGCTGCAGTAAAACTACGGTGAGCGGCCCGCAAGCGGTTAAAGTAGAACTAAATGCATTTTTTTAATCTTAAATAGAGTAACGTAGGGTTATAACCCCTGCCAGGTTTGTTTTTGCCATCTGTATCCCATTTGGGAGATTTCCCTTCACTTCCTGTTCCATAACCAATTAACCAATGCAGGAAATGGAAGGGAGGAAATCCCTTGGGGGCTGGTTCACACCACAAAAACACACTCCAAAACCATTCCGGATGCGTTTCTTCATGCACATTTTTGCTGTGTTTCGGTTTGTTTTTGTGTTCTACTTTTTTTCCTGGAACTGGAAAGCCCTGGAACTGACCACACTGGTGTGAACTATGCCATTGGAAACCATAACCTACTTTCCATGTGTTTTTGATACAGAAAAGAACTCACTGGATTGCATGTGGTGTGAACTGGCCCTGGAAGTGAGGGAATCCTTGGTTGTCACTAAAACTAGTGTCCCCATTGGAAGACACTAATAATACCTAATAATACACTCCCAGAGGGATGTGACATGCAAGGGGGAGGGGGCTGTGTTAAGGAATTCACTCTTCCTGGAGTAATGAGAGTTTCTAGCAAATTCAGAAGCACACTGCAAGTGAATTATATTTATGGGAAGAAAAAACACAGCAAATAAGCATTTAAAATACTAAAAAAAAAATTTACTGCAATTTTATTGTCAGAGTTTTATCACAGAATTCCATAGTAACTAAAGATTTTATACTATTATTATTTTATAATATTTATATAGCGCCAACAGTCTACACAGCGTTTTACAATGTATAGGGACATTGGTTTATCATACTATAGCACCCCAAACTGAGCCCTCTGTCACCCCCCCAAAAACAGATTTGTATATCAGAAGGCCCCAAATATATAAGTAATAATTGCTCCTATAGCTAACCTAAAATGTCTCAAGAGGAACCCGAGTTCAGGAGCTATAAATATGTTCAATAATCTATCAGGAACGTTCCAATGTAGAAAAATGAAATTTCTAGCTTGTAAATGTTTTGAACCTACCAGATTCCTGAGCTTTTCAAATGTTCTACAGCAGGGGTCTTAAACTGGTGGTCCTCCACCTGTTACAGAACTACAATTCCCATGAGGCATTGCAAGGCTGACAGTTACAAGCATGACTTCCATAGGCAGAGGCATGATGGGACTTGTAGCTCGGCAACAGCTGGAGGGCCACCAGTTTGGAACCCCCTGTTCTACAGAATTTTTGGTTAATTATTTAACTTGCCCTTGTGTCTTCTTATATGTGGGACGTACCATCAGGGCACTCCGTAGTCACTCTGGAGAGCATCATAGACTGATTGAACAGGGTAATTGTGACCACAGTGTACCCAGAAATATTGTGGAGAAACATAAGGAGTCAACAAATGGTCTCTGGGTATGGAGACATCGAAGCTTTACCCAAACATCTCCCTGCCAAGAATTTTAACCCCTTCCCACCACCAGCCCTTTAAGGGCTTCTAAGTGCTGGGAGACAGAGGCTGGCATTCGGGTCATGTGACCGCTATGATTGGCTGTCACAGTGGTCACATGATTGGAAAGCTACCGATTGCAAGTATGCATTGGGAGCTTTCCGGTCCCCCCAGTGAGTGTGCTGGAAGCACGCAGGGCGCACGCTCTCAGCCCAGAAAACTGTTTACATAAGGGTGCATATATGTGCCACATTGGTGGGAAGAGAATAAAAAGCTTAGCAAAAGAGAAACTTTTCGTACATACAAACTAGATACTAGATAACCCAAAGGTCTAAATTAAGAACTTGAGCTCAACACTACCATATACAATCAATTTTTTTTCAGTGTGATTTATTGGATAGATCTTCCCTTTTTTCCCCTCTGGTACCCATTTGAAGTGATTTATTTTACAATACATGTATCTGTATACATCATCTTTCTCTGGCTACAAAATGAAACTTTGTTTCCCTAACTGTAATCTTCTTTGCTTGTGAAAGTTTAGCTCCATACCCCCCTCTACTGGCCACTTCTTATTCTAACCTTTCCTCTACTCCAATGTTTGATGTCAGTATGTACAATATTCTATCTATCTATCTATCTATCTATCTATCTATCTATCTATCTATCTATCTATCTATCTATCTATCTATCTATCTATCTATCTATCTATCTCTTTAAGCTTGTCACTGCATTACCCAAAATTTCTACTATTGCCCTGATGCTATGCATCCATGATAAAAGAGCCCCTTTTTATATAAACAGAGGGAATCACAAATGAATTGTTTTATAGTATATTTTTTATGTATTGTTTTTGTTATTTGGTATGTATATGGAGGATCTTACCGCCTCTATGAGGAAACAAGAGGCCGGAATTCACAAGACTTGGTTTTACGGGACCCAATTCATTTTCTGACAAGTACAAGGAGCTCCATGACTCCAGCTCTAATTGGGAGGTCTAGGGAGGAGACCCTTATCATTTTTACCTCTCCTCTTCCTCCCTTTTTATTTCTTTCTTCTGCCCCTTCTTTCTGCCTTTATCTTGCTAACTCCTATATTTCTTCAAAATTGTAAGGGGTACATTGGTCCCCCGCCATCTGATTACTTTGCATCTATAGTCATTTTTTTGTGGTAGGCTTACAGTGTCTGGTCCTCTTGAAGTGAGTACCGTTTGTTTCCCTGGCTTTCTGAAGAACTGTCACATAATGTTTTGTACTTCATGTACTGTATACACTGTAATGATATAGAACCAGTTTCGCTGATGTGTTTGGTCGATATAAATAAAGAGATTATAAAAAAAAATCTCCAAATACCGTTTCCAATTTCAGGCTTGAGAAAGGGGTGGAATCACAGATCACAGATTCGGAGGCCATGGAATGCCCAGGTGGCACAAACCCCCCCCCCCCAAATAGCTTGGGGTGTCCACTTTCCCAAATGGGGTCATTTGGGGGGGTTTTGTGCCACCTGGGCATTCCATGGCCTCCGAAACTGTGATAGGCAGTGAAGAGTGAAATCAAAAATTTACGCCCTTAGAAAGCCTGAAGGCAGTGCTTGGTTTTCGGGGTCCCGTGCGCGGCTAGGCTCCCAAAAAGTCTCACACATGTGGTATCCCCATACTCAGGAGAAGCAACAGAATTTATTTTGGGGTGTAATTTCACATATTCCCATGGCATGTTTGAGCAATATATCATTTAGTGACAACTTTGTGCAAAAAAAAAAAAAAAAAATTGTCTTTTTCCCGCAACTTGTGTCACAATATAAAATATTCCATGGACTCGACATGACTCTCAGCAAATAGCTTGGGGTGTCTACTTTCCAAAATGGGGTCATTTGGGGGGGTTTGAACTGTCCTGGCATTTTATGCACAACATTTAGAAGCTTATGTCACACATCACCCACTCTTCTAACCACTTGAAGATAAAGCCCTTTCTGACACTTTTTGATAACATGAAAAAACGATTTTTTTTTGCAAGAAAATTACATTGAACCTCCAAACATTATATATTTTTTTAAAGCAAATGCCCTACAGATTAAAATGGTGGGTGTTTCATTTTTTTTTTTCACACAGTATTTGCGCAGCAATTTTTCAAATGCATTTTTTGGGGAAAAAACACACTTTTTTAAATTTGAATGCACTAAAACACACTATATTGCCCAAATGTTTGATAAAATAAAAAAGATAATCTTAGGCCGAGTACATGGATACCAAACATGACATGCTTTAAAATTGCGCACAAACGTGCAGTGGCAACAAAATAAATACATTTTTAAAAGCCTTTAAAAGCCTTTACAGGTTACCACTTTAGATTAACAGAGGAGGTCTACTGCTAAACGTACTGCCCTCGATCTGACCTTCGCGGTGATACCTCACACAGGCAGGGGAGGATTCTCATTGGCTGGGAGCGATCGCGAGGGGGGGGGGCAACATTCAGATGGCCTCCCCCTCATCACGGAATGCTCCCAGACCAACGGCGACTGCCTCAGGCACCGGGGGGGTCCGATTGGACCCCCCGTCCACGGGAAGGCAATCACGTACCAGGTACGTGATTTTGCCTGCCCGTGCCATTCTGCTGACGTATATCAGCGTGAGGCGGTCGTCAAGTGGTTAAAGTGACACAATAAAAATGAAATATTCCTTTAAATATCGAGCCTGGGGGGTGTCTATAGTATACCTGTAAAGTGGCGCAGTTTTCCCGTGTATAGAACAATACCACAGCAAAATGACATTTCTAAAGAAAAAAAGTCATTTAAAACTGATCGCGGCTGTAATGAATTGTCGGATCCTGGCAACAAAGATAAAACTCTTTGAAAAAAACGGCATGGGTCCCCCCCACCCAGTCCATTACCAGGCCCTTCAGGTCTGGTATGGAAATTAAGGGGAACCCTGTGCCAAAATTTAAAAAAAAAGGCATAGGGGTCCCCCCAAAATCCACACCAGACCCTTATCTGGGCATGCAACCTGGCAGGAAAAGAGAGAGCGCCCCCCTCCCGAACCGTACCAGGCCACATGCCCACATGCAGTATTCCAACATGATAACGACCCCAAAACACCTCCAAGATGACCACTGCCTTACTAAAGAAGCTGAGGGTAAAGGTGATGGACTGGCCAAGCATGTCTCCAGACCTAAACCCTTTTCAGCATCTGTGGGACATCTTCAAACAGAAGGAGCTGGAACTTAAGGTCCGTGATGTCATAATGGAGGAGTGGAAGAGGACTCCAGTGGCAACCTGTGAAGTTCTGGTGAACTCCATGCCCAAGAGGGTTAAGGCAGTGCTGGAAAATAATGGTGGCCACACAACATATTGACACTGTGAGCGGTGCCGGAAAGAGCCTAGAACACTCGACTATGTGTATCTCGGCTCCGCCCAGTCACTGTGATTTTGGCGGCACTCGTTCAGCTCCGCCGAGTCCCTCCGAACTCCGTGACGCCATATTTAAAACTATATGCTATGTGAATGTTGGCAGCTAGATAGATGTGATAGATAGAATAGAATGTTGCCACCGATAGATCACAATTAGCGGGGATCAGCATATAACACGCACCCACGATTTTCCCCTGATTTTAAGGGGAAAAAAGTGCATGTTATATGCCGATAAATACGGTATATATATATATATATATATCTCATGTACCCTAGTCTTCCTAACAGAATTACAACCCCTATTTTTCCTTAAAGTGATTGTAAAGGATTGTGTTTTTTTTTTTTCAATAACAAACATTTCATACTTACCTCCACTGTGCAGCTCGTTTTGCACAGAGTGGCCCCGATGGTCCTCTTCTGGGGTCCCCCGGCGGCTGGTAGCTCCTCCCTGCATCAGATAACCTCCTAGGAGAAGCGCTCTCCCAAGGGGGTTACCTTGCGAGCGCGCTCCCGAGTCCAGCAATTGCGTCCACAGACATGAATGCCGGACTCGGCCCCACCCCCCGCGTCATTGGATTTGATTGACAGCAGCGGGAGCTGCTATCAATCTATCAAATCAGGAGCCAGGACCCCATGGAGAGAGGAACAGTGCATCCCTGCCGAAGAGATGAAGGGGCTCAGGTAAGTAAAATGGGGGGCTGGGGGCCGGTGACTGCCAGGTGTTTTTTCACCTTAATGCATAGGATGCATCAAGGTGAAAAAACATGAGGGTTTACAACCCCTTTAAAGGCATTCATTTGGTTAAATCAATTGCAAATCATTTGGAAGTACACACTCTGAAGCAATGACAATTTTTTTTAATATCTTAATTTCTGCATTGGCTCCAGAACTATGCCAACACCCCTACATAGAAGGTCAGTCAACCAGGAGAAGCCGGAGGGGAACCCCTAGCACCTCTGGAGGAACCCTGACTGAGAATGGTGAGACTAGAGATTTTTTTTTTGTGGAAGACGACAGAGAAGGGAGACCAACAACCAAATTCTGAATTTTATTTAATTTGTTCTGTCAGCTACAGATATGAATTTATATTAAACGTGTACAATATGTATAGAATAACACATAGAAAAAAATGTTTTACTTCTCTCTCAAAATTGTAGCAATGACTAATATAAATCTGATACAAATGTTAAAAAGAGAATTAAAAAAAGTGCAATTTGCTTTTGACTTCAAATGAGATCAATCTTCTGTCTTCTATGTAGAGGAGAAGAGTACCTGTCCTCCATAGAGGAAGGGAGGCTCAGAGATGTGATCACATTCTGGACAGATAATAGATCTTCATTGTATATAGACAGGTACACTTTACACATTTCATGTCTCATTATTGCACAGTTTCTATTGGCTAAGTGCTTTATCCTGAGATAATTCAATGCTAACGGGATAATTAGGAGAACCGGTATTCACAGATGATACAGATTATACAGTTGGGAGAACTGATATTGTATATGCATATAGTAAAGTTTAGCAATATATACAGACAGTACAGATTACACCATCAGAAGAACCAGAACATACACATATGTTAGTCACTTTTTTATGTTGTAAATAGTATATTTCTGAGTTTCTTTACATCTTATAAAATATATTCATTTTTTGTAATATTTACTGTCCAGCCCGAGTTCTCATGGCATTTTTTTCCACTCGGGAATTGTCCCCTGCAGAACCTCATCGTCACCACAAGATGTTCTCAGTCTTCCAGGTTGAGGGATATCCAGTGTGACTAGACCTGCTGGAAGACTGAGGAAAGACTGTGAGTGCAGAGCGCTATGATCCCGCCCCCTGTGCACATCCCCCTCCCCCCACTCACTGTGTAATATTGCAGAGAGAGCAATCAGTGCCACATTCTGCATCATCCAGGACTGCCCACCCTGGGAGAAGACCAGAGAGGACATGAACCCAGCGTGCCACATGACTGGCCAGAAGACATTAGAAAAAGGTAAGTAAATATTGTTAACCACTTGAGCCCCGGACCATTATGCTGCCTAAGGACCAGAAGTCTTTTTCCAATTTGGCACTGCGTCGCTTTAACTGCTAATTGCGCGGTCATGCAATGCTGTACCCAAACGAAATTTGCGTCCTTTTCTTCCCACAAATAGAGCTTTCTTTTGATGGTATTTGATCACCTCTGCGGTTTTTATTTTTTGCGCTATAAATGGAAAAAGACTGAAAATTTTGAAAAAAAATGATATTTTCTACTTTTTGTTATAAAAAAAATCCAATAAACTCAATTTTAGTCATACATTTAGGCCAAAATGTATTCGGCCACATGTCTTTGGTAAAAAAAATGTCAATAAGCATATATTTATTGGTTTGCGCAAAAGTTATAGCGTCTACAAACTAGGGTACATTTTCTGGAATTTACACAGCTTTTAGTTTATGACTGCCTATGTCATTTCTTGAGGTGCTAAAATGGCAGGGCAGTACAAAACCCCCCCAAATGACCCCATTTTGGAAAGTAGACACCCCAAGGAAATTGCTGAGAGGCATGTTGAACCCATTGAATATTTATTTTTTTTGTCCCAAGTGATTGAATAATGACAAAAAAAAAAAAATATTTACAAAATGTTGTCACTAAATGATATATTGCTCACACAGGCCATGGGCCTATGTGGAATTGCACCCCAAAATACATTCTGCTGCTTCTCCTGAGTATGGGGATACCACATGTGTGAAAAGTAGACACCCCAAGCTATTTGCTGAGAGGCATATTGAGTCCATGGAATATTTTATATTTTGACACAAGTTGCGGGAACGTGACACATTTTTTTTTTTGCACAAAGTTGTCACTATATTGCTCACACAGGCCATGGGCATATGTGGAATTGCACCCCAAAATACATTCAGCTGCTTCTCCTGAGTACGGGGATACCACATGTGTGGCACTTTTTGGGAGCCTAGCCGTGTACGGGACCCCGAAAACCAAGCACCGCCTTCAGGATTTCTAAGGGTGAAAATTTTTGATTTCACTCTTCACTGCCTATCACAGTTTCAGAGGCCATGGAATGCCCAGGTGGCACAAAACCCCCCCACATGACCCCATTTTGGAAAGTAGACACCCCAAGCTATTTGCTGAGAGGCATGGTGAGTATTTTGCAGCTCTCATTTGTTTTTTAAAATGAAGAAAGACAAGAAAAAACATTTTTTTTTCTTTTTTCAATTTTCAAAACTTCGTGACAAAAAGTGAGGTCTGCAAAATACTCACTATACCTCTCAGCAAATAGCTTGGGGTGTCTACTTTCCAAAATGGGGTCATTTGGGGGGGGGGTTCTGTGCCACCTGGGCATTCCATGGTCTCCGAAACTGTGATAAGCAGTGAAGAGTGAAATCAAAAATTCACGCCCTTAGAAATCCTGAAGGCGGTGCTTGGTTTTCAGGGTCCCATGCGCGGCTAGGCTCCCAAAAAATCTCACACATGTGGTATCCCCGTACTCAGGAGAAGTAGCAGAATGTATTTTGGGGTGTAATTTCACATATTCCCATGGCATGTTTGAGCAATATATCATTTAGTGACAATTTTGTGCAAAAAAAAAAAATTTGTCTCTTTCCCGCAACTTGTGTCGCAATATAAAATATTCCATGGACTCGACATGCCTCTCAGCAAATAGCTTGGGGTGTCTACTTTACAAAATGGGGTCATTTGGGGGGGGGGGTTTGAACTGTCCTGGCATTTTATGCACAACATTTAGAAGCTTATGTCACACATCACCCACTCTTCTAAGCACTTGAAGACAAAGCCCTTTCTGACACTTATTGTTTACATGAAAAAGTTATTTTTTTTTTTGCAAGAAAATTACTTTGAACCCCCAAACATTATATATTTTTTTAAAGCAAATGCCCTACAGATTAAAATGGTGGGTGTTTCATTTTTTTTTCACACAGTATTTGAGCAGCGATTTTTCAAACGCATTTTTTGGGGAAAAAACACACTTTTTTAAATTTTAATGCACTAAAACACACTATATTGCCCAAATGTTTGATGAAATAAAAAAAGATGATCTTAGGCCGAGTACATGGATACCAAACATGACATGCTTTACAATCTTATTTTTAAACTGTTCCTTTCATTTTTTTTTTTTAATCATTTTTATTGTTATCTCGGGGAATGTAAATATCCCCTATGATAGCAATAGGTAGTGACAGGTACTCTTTTTTGAAAAAATTGGGGTCTATTAGACCCTAGATCTCTCCTCTGCCCTCAAAGCATCTGACCACACCAAGATCGGTGTGATAAAATGCTTTCCCAATTTCCCAATGGCGCTGTTTACATTCGGCGAAATCTAAGTCATAAAATGCTTGTAGCTTCCGGTTTCTTAGGCCATAGAGATGTTTGGAGCCACTCTGGTCTCTGATCAGCTCTATGGTCAGCTGGCTGAATCACCGGCTGCATTCTCAGGTTCCCTGTTGAGACAGGAGAGCCAGAGAAAAACACAGAAGACGGTTGGGGGGGGCATTCCCTCCCACGGCTTGTAAAAGCAGTCTAGAGGCTAATTGGCCACTAGGATTGCTTTTACATGAAAGCCGACCGCTGGCTGAAAAGAATGATACCAAGATGATACCTAAACCTGCAGGCATCATTCTGGTATAACCACTCAAAGTCGTGAATGGCGTACCTGAAGACAAAAAAATGGTTAACAATAAAGCACAGTAAACGGTAAAGTATAAAAAATTGCATACCTGAAAAGCAAATGTGATAAAACATAATAACAATAAAACATTGCAGAATAGAATACAGTAAAAAAGAGCAGAACAATAGAGAGAGACTAGAGAGAGAGGGAACAATAAAACGACAACTATTTTTTTTTATTTTATATATTTTTTTTTTTACACTTTTTTTGTAACCAACCTTTATAACTGTAACCGGTTCCAGGTTCGGGTCTCTCAAAATGCGATGGCATCTTGGGAGACCCTGTGAAAGTGCGCCTAGTCTGTGCAATGCTGTACCCTACGCTAATACTCAACTAGTGAATGGTAGCATTCAAAACATTCACCAATGCAAAGACCAGGATTGTCAGGACAGGAGGGACAATAATAGCGGGTGTCACGCCTATATCCGCGCTTGCTGCAGACACTACCTCTTTTTTGGGGGGTTCGCTGGGTAGGGGTACTCGGGAGGACATAAAGAAAATGCCTCTCATGCAGCCGACTGCATTTGGTTGGGGATGTGAATGGGGGAAGTACGGGCACTGCAGAAGCGGTGGGTTCCCAATTAGGATTGGCGAATGCAGCAGGAAGGGCACTATGGGCACGACGGGGCTGTGTTTGTCTTTTTGGTGGCAGCGGGACACTACTTGTGCTTGCCACCTCACCAGCTTGAACTGCACTTATGGGACTCGCCACGTCACCACGTGTTACTGCAGTGCTGGTTTGACTATGACCGGGGTGTACTAGGCCGCTGGTGCTTGCCAGTTCACCAAAACGCTACAAAAAAAACTGTTAGCGATCACAGGGATCCGGCCTGACTCTGCGAACGCTGCAGTTATGCGTTTAGTGTTTTGTAAGTGACAGTGATCGATCAATACTGCACTTGGGTGGGCTGGGCCGGGCGGAGGGGCAAAACGCAGGTGCTAGCAGGTATCTGGGCTGATCCCGCTAACACTGCGTTTTTGGGAACCCTAAACTGCTGGGGACGCTAGTATAGATCTGATCGGATCAGATATTGATCCGATCAGATACTATACCACTAAGGGAGGCGTATGCTGCGTGCGTGGGTGTTAGCGGTACTGGCGCTAATCTGACGCTGCCTGGGGCTGGTGCTTGCCAGTTCACCAAAACGCTACCAAAAAAACTGTTAGCGATCGCAGGGATCAGGCCTGACTCTGCGAACGCTGCAGTTATGCGTTTAGTGTTTTGTAAGTGACAGTGATCGATCGATACTGCACTTGGGTGGGCTGGGCTGGGCTGGGCGGAGGGGCAAAACGCAGGTGCTAGCAGGTATCTGGGCTGATCCCGCTAACACTGCGTTTTCGGGAACCCTAAACTGCTGGGGACGCTAGTATAGATTTGATCGGATCAGATATTGATCCGATCAGATACTATACCACTAAGGGAGGCATATGCTGCGTGCGTGGGTGTTCGCGGTACTGGCGCTAATCTGACGCTGCCTGGGGCGACGCATATCACCGCCGGGCGATCAGGGGGCTAAACCTTTATTCGGTAATAAACGGCGGGTGCCCTGACACTATAAAAAATAAACAAACTAACCAGCGTCACCGTAACAGTTATACGGTGATCAGTGGTGAAAGGGTTAACTAGGGGGCAATCAAGGGGTTAAAACATTTATTAGATAGTATATGGGGGTCCCTGTCGCTATAAAACACTGACGGCGAACCTAAATATTTACGTCCCTAACTAGCGTCACCAGCGACACTAAAACAGCGATCAGAAAAATGATCGCTTAGCGACACTGGTGACGGGGGGTGATCAAGGGGTTAAAACTTTATTAGGGGGGGTTAGGGGGGTATCCTAGACCTAAAGGGGGGTAATACTCACTGCCCTAACACTAACTGACACTATGCAGTAATCAGAAAAAAAAAAAAAAAAAAAAAATACTGCTAATGTCAGTTTGTGACAGGGGGGGGGGTGATTGGGGGGGGATCGGGGGGCGATCGGGGGGGGATCGGGGGTGTAAGGTATGCCTGGCATGTTCTACTGTGTGTGTGTGTGTGTTGTGCACTCACTTGTCTTCTCTCCTCGGCGCTGGAACGGAAACTGCCAGACCGAGGAGAGATGACATCACATCCTCTGCCTGTGTGAAACGACACACAGGCAGAGGAGGATTCCCATTGGCTGGGAGCGATTGCGAGGGGGGGGCCACGATCGGATGGTCTCCCCCTCGCCTCCCGACGCTCCCAGTCAAATGCCGACCGCCGATGGCACCGGGGGGGGTCCGATCGGACCCCCCGCCCGCGGGAGGCAGATCACGTACGGGTACGTGATTCTGCCTGCCCATGCCATTCTGCCGCAGTATATATGCGGTAGGCGGTCGGCAAGTGGTTAAAGTGTTCAATACTTTTTCCTGTGTCCTTCCATTTTATTACACATAACTTCATTTCTGAACTTAGACGGCTTTCCCGCGGGGGGCTTCGGCGGTAAAGTGGCGCTATTTTAGCACCACTTTACCGTCGTTTTAGTGGTGCTATTCGGCCGCTAGTGGTCGAAAAGGGGTTAAATCCGCCTGAAAAATGCAGACGGAGCGGCGTTTTGCCAGTGGTATCGCAGAGCTGCCCCATTGATTTCAATGGGGAGCAGCGGTGGAGGAGCGGTGAGTTCATCGCTCGTTCACCGCTCCAAAGAAGCTGCTGGCAGGACTTTTTGTGACGCCCTGGCAGCGCACCGCTCCAGTATGAAAGCCCTCGGGCTTTCACACTGGAGTTAATATGTGAAATACTGTGCCAATCTATGAAAATGTGAGCAGCCAACACAACAATGAGACTTATTGTGATACAAATGGAGATCTAAAGTGTGGCGCTGAGAAAAAGACAAAACCAAAATATGTGTGAAAGAAAATGGCAAGAGTGTGGAAAACTTGACTAGTATCTCTCTAATAGAAGCTACAGACAAAGCGTGTTAGACATATGTAAAACAAAAATATATTCTAGCTATTTGTGTCATGCGACTGGAAGTCGCACCCAAGAAAACATGTGAAAGCACAGGTGTTAATAAAAATGCAAAGCAATGTGCATACAAGGGGCTGCCAAGGCAAACAAAATATAATGATTGTTAATTAAACATATAAATGAGCGACCCAGAGATCGATCTTATGTGAATATGATAATGACTCAAGGGTCAAACAATGAATACAAGTTCATGCTGCTGAATAACAAGCGGTTAGATCTGTCGTGTATTGACTAGAGTCATCCCTTTTAAACAAAATATCTGCTATCATCCACTCCTCAACCTTATCCTGAGGGACGTACAAGTCCACGGTTTACTTTTGGATGTCCATCTTCACCATAGCTTTGGAATATCCATCAACACCCACCACCCAAGCCTGATTTGACCCCTTTGGGTGTACGCCTTCTAGGGTCCATGAGATCTGGTAAGCCTCTCCATTTTTGATGGTGGTGTGCCTCTTCTATTTTTCACCCTGGATGTCACGTATTTGAATTGCCTTTCTCACAAAGTCATCACACCTACGTGGATTATGCTTTTACATACACATTGAGGACTTTTCTTCCCTTTGATGTTTTTTCATTATTGGTTGGACTTCAGTGTCCCTATATTGAACTTTTAGCGCTACACATATTTTTGTTTTATCAAACAAAATATAATGACTGTTAATTAAAAATATAAATGAGCGACCCAGAGATCGATCTTATGTGAATATGATAATGACTCAAGGGTCAAACAATGAATACAAGTCCCAGAAGTGATGTTAATATGAAGGGTGTATCTGAAGGAGGTAATTTCAGCAAAGTCTCTGGGGTGGATATTTCCGATGGTGGGCGAACACCCGGGAGTGCCTTCACCTTCAGACAGGGGAGAAGTAGAGGAAGAGGTACCCTTACCAGGAATGGTGGACCCAACTCACCGTACGGTTGTGGGTCGATAAGGCATGGAAATGGAGACCTGGAGCCAAACTTCAGAGAAGGAATTTGTGATGATGACTCTGGTAGGCAGGTGAGCATCAAGGACACCAATCCCGGAAACGAGTGGAAGTCCGCAACACCGATCCTGCACTAACCAACCGGAAACATCTCCTCCAGCTCAGATATGTGGTTTAAAAACATATAAGGGAAAGGAAGAATCTCCACATGGTGTAAATCCGTATGGTAGGATTTATTGGCAGTAAATAAAAACGGATATTCAAAAGAAATGTAAAAGCAATAAATAAATAAAAGAAGAGCGCAGTAAATGGTGGCCACAGCTGGCGTATTTACACAAATATATGACTCAGACGGTTGGGTGTGTCATTGCCATCATCCCTTACGACTTTAAAGACCAAATATATACCTCAAACTGGGATTTAAAGGGCAATGTAATGATTAGAAGATTATTTAATTAAAAGGAATTTTATTGATACAAAAACGAATAGAATACAAGTAAACGTACAAATCAATATATATATGTTTTACGGGTACAAAAATAGTTATAAAAAACATCAGATACATGGAAACCAATGATGCATCCTGCTATCAGGACGCCATCGCATCAATTTGGGTGGTGCTTGTACTTAGCAGTAGGATGCATCATTGGTTTCCATGTATCTGATGTTTTTTATAACTATTTTTGTACCCCTAAAACATATATATATTGATTTGTACGTTTACTTGTATGCTATTCGTTTTTGTATCAATAAAATTCCTTTTAATTAAATAATCTTCTAATCATTACATTGCCCTTAAAATCCCAGTTTGAGGTATATATTTGGTCTTTACAGCTGGCGTATTTAACCCTACGCGTTTCGTCTTAAGAGACTTCAACTGGGGTATAGTTAAAGTCTCTTAAGACAAAACGCGTAGGGTTAAATACGCCGGCTGTGGCCACCATTTACTGTTTTAATAGATAATTTAAAAAAGACATGTACCCTAGTCTTACTATCAAAATTACAACCCCTGTTTTTCCTTAAAGAGATTGTAAAGGATCATTTTTTTTAAAATAACAAACATATCATACTTACCTCCACTGTGCAGCTCGTTTTGCACAGAGTGGCCCCGATTGTCCTCTTCTGGGGTCCCCCGGTGGTGCTGGTAGCTGCTCCCCACATCTGATAACCCCCTAGGAGAAGTGCTCTCTGGAGGGGGTTACCTTGTGGGTGTGCTCCAGTGTCCAGCATTTGCGTCCATAGACATGAATGACGGACTCCCCCCAGGGCCCACGTCATTGGATTTGATTGACAGCAGCGGGAGCCAATGGCTGCGCTGCTATCAATCTATCCAATCAAGAGCCGAGACCCCATGGAGAGAGGGACAGCACGTCCTTGCTGAAGTGATGAAGGGGCTCAGGTAAGTAAAATGGGGGGGCTGGAGGGCCGGTGACTGTATAGTATGTATTAAGGTAAAAAAGCACGAGGGTTTACAACCCCTTTAAGGCATTCATTTGGTCAAATCAATACATTTTGCAAATCATTTGGAAGTAAACACTGGCTGTTTTTTTAATATCTTAATTTCTGCATTGGCTCCAGAGCTATGCCAACACCCCTACATAGTAGGTCAGTAAGCCAGGAGAAGCCTGAGGAACCCCTAGCACCTCTGGAGGAACCCTGGCTGAAAATGGAGAGACTAGAGGATTTTTTGTGGATTATTTGTACAGGAAGACAACAGAGAAAGGAGACCAGCAACCAAATTCTAAATTTGATTTGATTTGTTCTGTCAGCTACAGATAATATGCATCATATTAAAATGTGTACAATATGTATAAAATAACAAATAGAAAAATATAAATAGTTTACTTCTCTCACAAAATTGTAGCAATGACTGATACAAATGTTAAAAAGAGAATTAAAAAAAGTACAATTTACTTTTGACTTCAAATGAGACCAATCTTCTCTCTTCTATGTAGAGGAGAAGAGTACCTGTCCTCCATAGAGGAAGGGAGGCTCAGAGATGTGATCACATTCTGGACAGATAATAGATCTTCATTGTATATAGACAGGTACACTTTACACGTTCCATGTCTCATTATTGCACATTTTCTATTTGCTAAGTGCTTTATTCTGAGATAATTCAATGCTAACAGGATAATTGGGAGAACCGGTATTCACAGATGATACAGATTATACAGTTTGGAGAACTGATACTGTATATGCATATAGTAAAGTTTGGCAATATATACAGACAGTACAGATTATACCATCAGAAGAACCAGAACATACACATCATATAAGTTAGTTATACTATTTACAACATAAATAAATTGACTATTTCCGAGTTTCTTTACATCTTATACAATACTTTCATTTTTTTTATATTTACTGTACATGTCCAGCCTCAGTGCTCATGGCATTTTCACTCTGGAATTGTCCCCTGCAGAACCTCATCGTCACCACAAGATGTCCTCAGTCTTCCAGGTTGGGGAATATCCAGTGTGACTAGACCTGCTGGAAGACTGTGAGTGCAGAGCGCTATGATCCCGCCCTCTGTGCACATCCCCTCCCCCCACTCACTGTGTAATATTGCAGAGAGCAATCAGTGCCACATTCTGCATCAATCAGGACTGCCCACCCTGGGAGAAGACCAGAGAGGACATGAACCCAGCGTGCCACATGACTGGCCAGAAGACATCAGAAAAAGGTAAGTAAATAATGTTAAAAACACACATACAGGGAGGAATGAGGGGGTCAAGGAACCCGAAGTTGGACTTATAATTATAGCCTAGGTATCTGAATTTGTCTGGATATCACCCTCTGAACAGCAGCATTCAAACTAGGAAGGGAGGGTGCTGCTTGCCCGTGTGCTGACAGGAGGAGAGGGCAGAGTTGATGAGTTATTCTGTGTTGCTGTCCCTTCACCTTCCAATCAGCTTTCGTTTGGCAGGAGGTGACATCACTGTATTCTATAGCTATAAACATCACCTGTCCAGCTCTGATGTGTGAATCACAAAAGTGGCCGGACAGAATTATAAATCCTTTTATGAGTATTTAATTTTGACTGGAGTTCAGCTTAGTATAAATGGGAACAGTAGTTTCCTCCAACAATATTGTGGATTAATATGACCCGGCAATGTTCAAATACATTCCAACACAAGACATATAGCTGGGAAATGCCAACAATCACCCGGCAGTGTTGTCACCGGAATAAGAAGTCCAGATCTATGTTTTGCTCATCTGGGGGGTCTGAACAGATGACAATGCAGATTACCAGAGAAAAAAGGCAGTACAGCGCATACATAAATCCTAAAATAAAGCAATCAATAACCGTCCATATGAAAAGTAAATGCAGATATAATCCGGCAATTCCTCCGGTGACAAATGTAAAGCATGTAAAGACATGTAAAGCTTGTAGGGTGACTGTAGTGAAATAGACCTCCACCTTCAGTAGCACAAGTCGCTCACCTCTACAGATGGACCCCTGAGTGAATCAGTCAGGTCAAATCAGCAGTTCCCTCACGGGGATAAAAGCAGGAGATGATGCATACAAAACTCGATTAAGCTTCAGCAACTGGTACTCTTGCAGTGATAACATGGAAAAAATATAAAGGAAATCTAGTGCTCTCTGTGTACCACTAAAAGTTTTATTCCAAGTTAAATGAAAGCACTTACAAGCATAGCACTGTACCCCAGTGTGAAGGACAACAGCATGTGTAAGGATGGATGATCCATATCGGATAGACGAATGGAGCGCGGGTGATGTCACGATCCAGTCACGTTGATAATGCCGTACGCGTTACGTCCCTAAAGGGGGCGGGACTTCCTCAGTGTGACGGCTAGATGTGACAGAACCCGCTTAAATGCATATCTGAAATTAGGGATAACCAATCAACACCAATGCGTACCTCTCTCCATGGCAACGCAGGGAGGAATACTTGGCGGCACAATATATAAACAGGAACCACTGCGAAGCCATTTCACTGCGGGATCCTGTTATAAAATGCCTTTTTATAGATGGCCCTATTAAGTCTAAAAAAGCTGGAACACATATAAAAAATAAAAAATTTGACATCCCGCGCTCAGGACGAGTATCCTAGGATCATCCATATTCCATGATACAGGTAATGTATTAAAAATACATAAATAATAACATGTCAGTCCCTAAAATCAAACAATCAGACAAAATCAGAAGAAATCTGATAAAATCAGAAAGAAAAAAACAGAAAAATAAACAAAAATAAATCAACTACTAACGATCGGAGATAAAGCAATTAACGTCAAAGTCGACGTTCAGGCCCCCAGGAATGAGAACCTTGGTCTCATGAATCCAATGGGATTCTCTGTGACTAAGTTGACATAAGAAATTGCCACCCCTCCAATGTTTATTTACTCTCTCAATACCCCAGAAGCTCAGTCCCCTGGGGTTTTGACCATGCACTAACTTAAAATGTTTGGAGACATTATGTGTTTTTAATCCCTTCTTAATATTGTTGACATGTCCTCCTAAACGTACATGTAGGGGGCGGGAGGTCCTTCCTATGTATTGAAGGCCACACTCACATTGGAGCATGTACACAACCCCTACTGTTGTGCAAGTAATAAGTTGATCTATTTTATATTCTTTACCAGTAGATGCAGCCCTAAAACTCTTATGTTTTTTGTTATTGCATTTAGAATGCCTGCAGGCTGTGCAACGCCTGCAGGCATAAAAACCTGAGAGAAAAGAGAACAATCGGTTTTCAGATTGTATGGGGGGATCAGCCACTCCTGGGGCTAGACGATCACGCAATGATGGAGCTTTTTTTATAAATGAACATCGGACGTGGTGGCAGCAGGGGACCCAGCACACGATCCTGCTTAAGATTGACCAATTTTTTAAAACTAGTTTTTCAAACTGTTTATGTTGAACATTATAGTTAAGCACCATTTTGAAGTTGGAAACACTAGAATTGGTGTCCTTAACTTTGTCAGCAATCAATGAGGCCCTATCCATGGCCAAAACCTTCTCAACCTCACTTTTCAAATTGTGTGTATCGTAACCTTTTTCAACAAATCTAGACATAAGCAACATAGATTGAGCAATGAAATCACTATCACGTGTACAATTACGTCTAAGTCTGACGAATTGCCCCCTGGGAATGTTACAAAGCCATGATTTGTGATGGCAACTTCTCAGGGGGATGTAGGAATTACGGTCCATAGGTTTGAGATAGTTACACAGTCTAAACCCTTCACTTTCTTTCCAGATCTCAAGATCCAGAAATACTATTTTTTCTTTACTAAAACACCAGGACAACTGGATATTTTTGGTATTACTATCCAGTTTCTGTACAAAGGCATCAAGACCAAGTTGATCACCCTCCTAGATCATGACAAGGTCGTCTATGTACCTTTTGTAACACACTAGTTCTGGGGGGTGATGTTTGAACACCACATCTTCCTCCCGGTGGGCCATAAAGAGGTTGGCCACACTGGGAGCGAAACGGGCGCCCATTGCAACACCCCTTTTTTGAAGAAAAAATTGACGGTTAAACCAGAAATAATTTTTGGCCAGGCAAAACTTCAGACATTTCAAAAGAAACTTTTTGTGTACCCCTGGGAGGTCAAAGTTTAAAGATAGGGCCCACTGGACAGAGGATAAAGCATCCTCATGTCCAATGATGGTATATAAGGACCCTACATTACCTGTGACTATAATACTAGAGGGAGAGCATCTGGTTGATTCAATGGTTTGGATAATGTGCTTGGTGTCTTTAAGAAAAGCATCAGTTTTACATACCAAGGGCTGGAGAAAATGGTCAATATATTGGCCTAACCTGGAGGAAATGGAATCTATACCATTTACTATAGGCCTCCCAGGAGGATTAATCATATCCTTATGAATTTTTGGGAGGCAGTAAATGATAGGAGTTCTACAAAAAAAGGGGTCCAAATAGGAGGCCTCCTTCTTAGTGAGAATATTCCCACTTTTCCCTTCCTCTATTAGCCAATGGAGCTCATCCTTATACACCAACATAGGATCTTTGTTCAAAATTTGGTAGGTTTCTCGATCTTCCAGTAATTTATGTAATTCTTCCAGATACTTGGATTTATCCAGAATCACCAAACCTCCCCCTTTATCCGCAGGGTGAATAATGATGTCATTTCTTTTTTCTAGGGATTTCATACCCTGCCTGATAGGTAATGGGTCTACTGCCTTTCTAACCTTCATTTTATCCAGGTCATTAAATAACATGTTCTTAAACACCTCAAGATACTTATTGTCAGTATTAAGAGGGTTGAATGTAGATTTGTTACGTAAAGTGGAATGAAATCCCCCTGTAGTAGTAACTGGTCTACTGGGATTTGACAAAAAATATTTTTTCATATTTACATTTCTGACAAATTTATGGATGTTAACGTATGTGTCAAATTTATTCATATTTTGAATGGGAGCAAACTTCAGCCCTCTATCAAGGACTCTAATTTCACTCTCGCTCAAAGAGACACTGCTTAAATTGTAAATACCTGCTCCTAATGGGGTTTTTTCTTTTTGTAATCTCCTACCCCCTCTGTTTCCTCTCTCTCTTTTCTATTTAAAGGTGGGCCTCTCGTTTGTGGGGATGGTTGTGCTTGTTGTTTCCACCATTCTCCTGGGTTTGGCTGATAATTTAGCATCCCCCTCCCCGGCCCACTCTGGGCCCCTAAAAAATCCCCTCCTTCATTAGTGCCATGTGGTTGTAATGGAGCAAACCTGTTATACAGGGGTACTTGACCCCTATGTGTGTATTGAGGTGTATCTCTTCTACCCTCATTAGAAGCATAAGGATATGGATCTTGTCTCTGACTTTCCCACCCACGGGGTGCTCTATAATCTTGTTGATAATATGGATGATGATGATTATCTCTATTGGGGGTCTTTGGGGGGCCCCTTCCCCTACCTCTGCCTCTCTTAAAATTCCCTCTAGTAACCTGGCCTCCTCTCATAGATGGAGATGGCAGATGGAGGATAATTATACGCAGTAGAAGGCGGGACTGGCAAACTTTTCAAACCATTCTGTAAAGGATGGGTGTTCGACCCGGATGGATCAGGAGGGGGAGTGGCTTGCCATTTGAATATGTTCCCACTCCTGAAATCATCTGAGTCCCTTATATATTTTTCCTTTTTCTTGTTCTGAACTTCAGTATCCCATTTGGTAAGTTTATTACCGAGATCTGTTGATAATTTCAAAAACTCCTCACTGTTTTTAAAGGGTTCAATGGTATTCCTAATGTCACGAATCTGTGACTCCAAGAACTCCATTTTCCTTTCTTTACGTGAGAGCAACAACTGTATTAATTCAGAACCCTTCTTAACAAAGAAATCTCTCCATTCAATCATGGAAGCCTCATCATAGAGACCATCATTGGGTGGGATATCCCACCTTAACCTCCTAGGAATTAGATTGGAGGAAAGGTATTGTTTAAATGAGGCAATGTCCCACCATGTTTTCACCTTCTTCTCAAAAATATGATTTAGTTTTTTGAAAGAAGAGGTCAAGTCATTACTTTGTTCAGATACAGGGGCATGGGAAAAAACCTCATCCAATTTAACTTCCCATTTTTCCAAATAGAAAAAAACATCCATGGTTGCAGCTGAAATTGTGATAAATTAAAAAATGGCAGATATAAATAAAGTCAACCAGTGCGGACCATAAAACCTAACTAAAAGCAGCTGTAGTACTGAGGGTAAATTTATCAAATCCCAAAATCATAAGTAGAGAAAAAAGGCAGTACAGCGCATACATAAATCCTAAAATACAGCAATCAATAACCATCCATATGAAAAGTAAATACAGATTACCAATCAGTAGCAAATCCTGAGAAATGTAGGAAATTGATTTTTCCTGCTGGCAATGTTATTCTGCACACTGACTGTAGTACATGCAGAGTGCAGTGTATAGTCCTGGGATCTCACAGATGCTGGGAATGGTGCCGGATGCTGAGATCATATAAATCCAGTGTACATGTGTGGGGGTTACATCATCAGTGCCTGTCCAATAGCAGAAGGAAGAAGATGGTGGACCTGGAAGACTAGGGGAAGTGCGTGGCATTGGCAGGAATGGAGTGGATGTGGGGGGGCTCAGACCTCTCATCATTGGAGGAGAGTTCACCCAGATGTAAGTGTTGTGCATACTTCATATTAAGGCAAATGCTGGAGGACGTTATTCAGGGTTTAACCTCCTTTTATTATGCAAGTAAAGGCTTTTTTAAGCATAGGGAAGGGCTGAACCCCGAGTCAAATTTTTATTGCTGTGTTCCCACTAGAGAGATTCATTATCTCTATTTGTCCTGGCGACAAAACATAATGGGAAGTCTAAAAATGAGAAAATATCCTTCACTGGTCTCTGTGACAACTTTCTAAGACTCATTATCTGTTGCACCCCAAGGCAGGAAAATGAAGGGAAATTGCTGCATTGGGACACAACACAAATCACAACTTGATAGGATATTTAGCACTCTCCTCTATTTAAAAAAGAAAAAAATGGCTGCATAGCGACTTCAAAGTGGACCTAAACTCAGAAATCTTTAGATGACCACTATATTTAATAAAGGTGATGCCTACATAAATGCAGCTCTTCTAGACTCCGCCCCTGATGACCCCATGGGTGTCATAGGTAGGAGTGGACGGGGTATAAAATTGATGATGTCACACATCTGATAGGTACCCAAGAGGAGTTTTAAGGCACTGAAGGCTCAATCACACCTGAGCACACAGAAAACACATGCACCGCATGCAGGTTGATGTGCAATGACATACATCTCTCTGCACGCTGACCTGCATTTTTTTAAATGCACTTTTACTTCATTGGACACATCAAGGGTCAAGATCCTCACTTTTTGTTTGTAATTTAACAAGAATGTTATGTTTATGCAGATTTTTGTGTGTTGCGCTGCATAGTGCAGTGTGTTTTGCTTGCGTCTATCTAGCAAGGTTACTCTGTGGTATAAGCAAGGAAGCTGAGATTTCTGCAGTGTGTAAATTGTGCTTCTACTATACAAAGATACTGTACATACAAAATTATTACAATATTAGGAATACAATACAAGACTGACAGATATCTATAACAAGCAAAATGCCTAGCAAACTGAACAGCCTATGGTCTATAATAGTACAAATACACTTAAAAGTTACTTATCTTCTGTTACTGTATGTTCGTGATCTCCATTGTCAACAATGCTTCTTGGACACCAGGCAGTGTTCTTGTATCATGAGTGGCGGCTTCTGATCTTCAAAGCATGATGGTGTGTGTGTGTCCCTACTCAACCCCCTTTATGTGTCAGGCTGTTTGCCATAGTTACCAAACAACAGACAACAAGCCTGTTTACTGTAGCTGTAGAAACAATGGACTGTTGAAAACTGCATCTACGTACCCATTGTCTAATCAAGCCAACACCTGACAGTAATCTAACAGTCATTCTTTCAGTTTGAAAGCTGAAAGAACCTCAGAAAAGTACATTTCTTACTTGTTTACTGTAGCTATGGAGACAATAGCCTGTTAATTGAATACAACAATGATATTTACCCCCATTGTATAAAACAGCATTTGTTTGAGAAATCTACTCAAGCCAAAAACTGACAATATCTCTATGACCAACCACTATTGTGTAATGTTATGTCCCATGTATCATAAGTCTGATTAATAAAAAAATCATATTGTAACAAACGCAACATATTCCGCCCTAGATTTTTTTTTCTCAGACTACACACAAAATCTCTTCATTATTAAACTCATTTTAAACATTAATTTTTCTTGAATGCAACACCTCCCATTTCTGTCACTGAGAAGGTGTTTCAGTCTTTAACTAAAAAGTTCATTAGAAAGTCCATTCTAAAATTCTTTAGAAACAAGTCCAGGCTTGTAATACATCAAAGGCCTTGCTCTCCACAGCTCTTGTGATCTTCCGTCATTCTTTCCATCATGTAACCACTTTTCTCTGGTCTTCCTATGGATCAAATCAGAGACAGCCTGTGGAGTGGAAAACAAAGCAGATTATCTGTTCCTTCTAATAATACATAAACAGTAGATCCAGGCCCTTCAGCTAAAATCTCTCCTCTAAATGGCTTCTTGCCTGGATATCTGACTAACACTTTACCCCCTGCCTGTACCCACTTCTGACCCTCCCAAAGAACATCAATAGGGAGGAGAGGAAATATACTGATATTTCCCAGAAGATCACTGCTGTTTATTTTGGAAGGTTTGATGTTATGTAGCCTCACTTTCCACTCTTGCTGAGAAGTATCTACTAATCAGTCAGAGTCCCAGCCACTGTCTTGAAGCTCATCTGCCAATGCAAATGTAACTTCAAACCTTCCTGCCAGATTCCCTCTCATTCCTAGATAGGCTTCAGCTACGAGCTACGTCACTCTAGGTTTCTATGTCATGGGAAGCAGTAACATGGTATCTGTTAAGCCCTGTTCTTTCAGGAACCTTACATAAATACTGAACCCTGCATTCCAGCTGTGGAATCTGTGCCCCAGCCCCTACCATCCTCTCATATGGTGTGCTTTTGGCTATTGGCCTAGAATTTAACAACATGACTGCCTGTGTGAAGACCCGATCCCACCCCCTCAGTGTATGTGTGGGTGTAAGTTTGCGTATCTGGTCCTTCAATAGCCCATTGTATCTTTCAATCAAACCAGCTGCCTGTGGATGGTATGGGATGTGGCACCACCAGTACACTCCAGAATCTTTGGCCCACTGCTGTACTGTTGATCCAGTGAAGTGTGAGCCGTTATCACTTTGGACTTGTTTGGGATAACCATAAGCAATGACAAGTTTCTGGAGCAGTTGAAGCGTAGAGGCTTGATCTGCATGTTTGCAGGGATGAACAAGCATAAGTCCTGAATAGGTTTCCACTGCAGTGCAACAATGTCTCCGTCCATTATTTCCCCAGGGCAGGGGACAGATGAAATCGATCTGCCAGATCTCTGCAGGCCTCTCACCCCTCTTAATCGACCCGGTGGAGTACTTTTGCAATGGCCATTGTCGCACTTCTCCACACACTGTACAGTTCCCTTTTACAGTCTTTATCATGTCCATGGATATAGGCAATCCTCTCTGCTGTGCCCATTCATATGTTGCTTTCTGCCACAAATTTCCAGATTGCTTGTGGGCCGTTAGCCAAGTTCATCAAGGCAGGATCAATTGGCACAACTGCCTTCACTTTGGCGATTTCATCTGCAGCTCTGTTATAGTTCTCAAAGTCTGGGACTAGGGGCACATGTGCATCAACATGCCCCACTTTTATGGTGCGGGAGTGAGCTTCCTTCCAGATGTAGTCCCAGACTTCCTTGCCTTCCCACACCACCTTTCCATGAATCATCCATTCATTGGACTTCCACGTGGGCATCCAAGTTGTCAGTCCTTTAAAAACCGCCCAGCTGTCAGTGTAGATAGTGACATGGTAAGAAGGATCCTCCTGAAGAGTCATCACCACAGCTTTCAACTCTGCATACTGACTGGACCCTCCAATTCCGGTCTCCTGCAGGACTGTGTCTGTACTTGGGTTGTAGGCTGCTGCTGTCCATTTACATCCAGACAAGGTGACTATGGCTGAACCATCAGTGAACCACGCTGACTCCTTCATGTCTTCTGACAGAGACTCAAAGGGTGGAGCCTCTTGAATGGGGGATGACTGCAGCACAGGAATTTCTTCTTCTGGCCGGGTGCTGGTAAAAGTGACAAGCCTAGCCAACTGTGTTGAAATGTCTCTAACATCCCCAGCTGCAATACCCCCTCTCTTTCTTGAAGGTACCACTTCCATTTCATCAGTGTCTGGTTCTGGGCTACAGCAGCCCTATCGGTCAGTCCATTATCTCTCACCCATCCTGCTATTGGCAATGCAGTATGGATGGTGACTGTGTCCTTTCCTGTAATGGTCTCTACATGTTGAAGTGCTGTGTAGGCCCCAAACAGGTACTTCTCTAGGAGTGTGTTATCTCTTCTGTGCCCCTGTCAGTTGTTTGGACCAAAATTCAATGGGTATTGCTCTCAGTGCTTTCTTTTCATTTGGCTGCTACAGACTCCAAGATATCATACCATTCTGCTCCACTACATCCAGCTGAAATGGTGCTCCTTGTCTCACGGGTCCTAATCCCTGATGCTGCAAAATAGCTTTTTTAGCAGCCAGGAATGCAGTCCGCTGCTCTGAACCCCATGAGAACTCAGTCTTTTTTCTGGTGACATTATATATAGGCCCCAGAATCAGTCCAAGATGTGGGATGAACGATCTCCAGAACCCCACAACTCCAATGAACTTCTGTGCCTCCTTTTTGGTACTAGGGGGCGACAACACCTGGATAGTTTGCACAACTGTCTCTGGAATTTTCCTCTGTGGCCCGGTCCACATCATTGCCAGGAAATTCACTTCTGTGGCAGGTCCTTGGACTTTGTCTCTGTTGATAGCCCACCCTCTGTTCTCCAAGTGCTCTATGAGCAGGGTCAGTGCTTCAGTTACATCTTCTTTTGTCCCAGAGATCATGATGTCATCAATGCAGTGAAACACAGCGACTTTCAAATTCAGGGTACTTAAATCTCGGGCAATCAGTCCAAGACAAATCATTGGAGAATGAACATAGTCTTCGGGAAGCACGGCAAAAGTGTACTGGCGGCCGTCCCACACCATAGCAAACTGGTCCTGACACTCTGGGTCTTTTAAAATTGAAAATAAAGCATTAGCCAGGTCTATCACAGCATCTTTAGCAATTTTCTCAACAATTGAGATCATATCTGGTACAGCTGACTTCAATGGAGGTACCACTTTGTTTAGACCTCTGTAATCCACAGTCATGCTATATGTCCCATCGGGTTTCTTTACTGGGAACACCAGAGACGAGAAAGGACTTACAGCAGGTCTAAGGATCCCTACTCTCAAATATTCTTGAATGGTCTCCCCAATTTCTTTGTGGCCTCCAGGAAGTCTGTACTGCTTGAGACAGACTGGCTTTTCTGGTGGAGGAATGTAGACAGGGGTCCATTTCGCATGACCTCTGACCACAGCCTTCACCACCCTTACCAGATACGCTTTATCAGGATACCCGAATGTGAATGTACTTCTTTCAGTCTGAATTGACTAACCTTGAAGTACATCCATCCCAAGAATATTTTCGGGTAACTCTGATACCAAAACATTTGTCATAAATCCTGATCCCTTGCCAATAGCCAATTTCACCCGTATCCTAACTGCTGGTGTAGTTTGCCCTCCCAAACCTTCTACATAAATCAATTCTCCTTTGTGATGGGAAGGATTTCCTTGCAAAAGTGTAACTTCGGCTCCGCTATCAACTAAAGCCATTACATGTGTAGAAGATGACTTCCCCCACCATACAGTGACAGGTGCATATTGGGCGTCAGTCTCCTGCTGTCACTGCCCTCACGGCTATTACAGGAGACTCACCTTCCCTTCATAAAGAATTAAGGAACCTCTCAATCCCCTTTTCTGATTTTCTCTAACTCCTCCCCAGGATAAAGGGATTTGGGTTTGGGTTCATGTTCAGTTTTGGGAATTGGTTTGGGGTGAACAGGAGGGGTCTGTTCTGTTTTCTCTAAGTCCAGGCTGATGTTATCTTCACTAGGAGTAGTGTTTCTATACCTGACAGTTTTCCCTACTAAATATTTCCACCTCTTCAGCATTTCTCCAGTAGAAATGCCATCTATCTCATCTTTAGGTACTCCTGCCTTTAATAGGTCCACCCACATTTGTTTCCTAGTAATAACTAGCCTGGTTTTCTCTTCACCTCCTGTCTTCTCTACCCCATTCCCTTTCTTCTCTGTTCTTTTCTGCTTGTATCCTTCCTGTCTGGCCTTGACCTTATCTACTGCCCTGACAGGTTTTGTTTTAGTCTCCTCTAGCTCCCCCAACTGGCTTAAAAGGGTTGTGGATTCATGAATCTTGCTGTTTAATCCCAGGCCTCTCAACAAGGACAATAATGGAGCCCTGAGATTAAATGGCGCAGACTTCATCAGCTTAGAGCGCAGAGCAGACGTAAAGGGTTCCATATCTGGACCCATCCATTCTGGAAACGTATTTAATCCGGTTATACAACCCATCTCACGTAACCTGGAAATACCCTCTCCTATTGATCTCCAGGAGTAGGTATTTTCCAGGTCAGTAGGACTAGCGTATACTCGGACTATTCCATCACTCACGAGGTCTAACAGTGAAAAATTCACGCTAAACTCTCTGGCTTTTTGCATTGCCTGACGCAATTGTGGATCATGGGTTAACACTCCCATAGTCACTGCTTCCTTACCTGACAAAACAACACTTTGTATTGTTTTGCCAGCTCATGGAGTTCAGTTTGTGTAAACTCCCGTACTTCTTCAAATTCAACATCTCTGAGGTTGCGATAATGCACCTCCCCATCTGCCATATCCTCTCTATCATGTTGCCAATTCCTATGCTTAGTAATGAGAGGTCTGGCATACTTTTTCTTTCGCACTAGCAGATCATCATGTGCAATATCATTTCAGGAGAGCACATCCTCACAATCCCAATTTTGGGATGTGACAATGGCACGTACCCTGGCTTTACTAACATGTTTACGGCCCTTCCTTTTCCTTAAGGCATTAATTGATTTGGTCATGAGGGCTGCACACCGCTCTTGCAAATCATCAGCCCGACTAGCAGTTGAACGCACACACTCTGAAGCAACTGCTAGCTGGTCTTTTAATACCTTAACTTTTGCCTCTGCCTTCTCCCTTCTCTGTGATTCAGTGTAAATAGCATTAAGGAAATACCAGACCGCTGTGGACACTGTCCTCTTCTCTTTTTTACTGAAATCCAACCCCTTAAGGCTAAAATCTACAAAATGATCTGAGACTTTATCACCCCAAGTCAGCTTCAAGGGAGAAGCATACTTCACAAATTCTTTAGCAAGAGGCTCCCACTCATCGTCTCTGGCCCAAATAGGTAAGCTGCACACTTCCTTCTGGCCACCAGAACCCTCTGCAACCTTGCTTTTCCTAAACAGCTTACGCAACATTTTACCTAGCACAAGCTACACAACACACTACAGAAAAACAGGTCTGCTTCAGTTGAATTATAGCACAGATTGTGGCACGAGCCCCCAAATGTTTTGCTTGCGTCTATCTAGCAAGGTTACTCTGTGGTATAAGCAAGGAAGCTGAGATTTCTGCAGTGTGTAAATTGTGCTTTTACTATACAAAGATGCTGTACATACAAAACTATTACAATATTAGGAATACAAGACTAACAGATATCTATAACAAGCATAATGCCTAACAAACTGAACAGCCTATGGTCTATAATAGTACAAATACACTTAAAAGTTACTTATCTTCTGTTACTGTATGTTCGTGATCTCCATTGGCAATGATGCTTCTTGGACACCAGGCAGTGTTCTTGTATCATGAGTGGCGGCTTCTGATCTTCAAAGCATGATGGTGTATGTGTGTGTCCCTACTCACCCCCTTTTATGTGTCAGGCTGTTTGCCATAGTTACCAAACAGAAAACATGCCTGTTTACTGTAGCTGTTGAAATAACGGACTGTTGAAAACTGCATCTACGTACCCATTGTCTAATCAGGCCAACACCTGACAGTAATCTAACAGTCATTCTTTCAGTTTGAAAGCTGAAAAAAACCTCAGAAAAGTACATTTCTTACTTGTTTACTGTAGCTATAGAGACAATAGCCTGTTAATTGAACTGTCAATTGAATACAACAATGATATTTACCCCATTGTATAAAACAGCATTTGTTTGAGAAATCTACTCAAGCCAAAAACTGACAATACCTCTATGACCAACCACTATTGTGTAATGTTATCTCCCATGTATCGTAAGTCTGATTAATAAAAAAAAATCATATTGTAATAAATGCAACACACAGTGTGGTGTTAAGGACTCATAGAAAGCAATTGTTTTTAGAGTGTCCTTGTATTGATCGATACATCTGGTGTGAATGTTCCCTCATATGTGAGGAATTTCTCTGTTGCTTCTAATCAGGAATTATATGATAAAGGTCATTTTTTATGCTTGCTAACAAATTTCTGTTAGACAACCAAACATTAGACTCTGGATACTGAGCTTCTCTACAGAATTGAGACCCCCTACTCTACATGGAGTAGGGAGCCTCAATTCTCTCAATAGATAAAAATTTGTTTTTAGTTGCAGGTAGGGATCTAATCTTATTGGTGGGTATGGATCCATTCTGGATGGGTGGCACAGATCTGTCATGAAAAGCAGTAACATGGTATCTGTTAAACCCTGTTCTTTCAGGAACCTTACATAAATACTGAACCCTGCACTCCAGCTGTGGAATCTGTGCCCCAGCCTCTACCCCCCTCTCATATGGTGTGCTTTTGGCTATTGGCCTAGAATTTAACAACATGACTGCCTGTGTGAGGACCCGATCCCACCCCCTTAGTGTATGTGTGGGTGTAAGTTTGCGTATCTGGTCCTTCAATAGCCCGTTGTATCTTTCAATCAAACCAGCTGCCTGTGGATGGTATGGGATGTGGCACAACCAGTACACTCCAGAATCTTTGGCCCACTGCTGTACTGTTGATCCAGTGAAGTGTGAGCCGTTATCACTTTGGACTTGTTTGGAACAACCATAAGCAACGACAAGTTTCTGGAGCAGTTGAAGCATAGAGGCTTGATCTGCACGTTTGAAGGGATGAACAAGCATAAGTCCCGAATAGGTGTCCACTGCAGTGCAACAATATCTCCGTCCATTATTTCCCCAGGGCAGGGGACAGATGAAATCGATCTGCCAGATCTCTGCAGGCCTCTCACCCCTCTTAATCGACCCGGTGGAGTACTTTTGCATTGGCCATTGTCGCACTTCTCCACACACTGTACAGTTCCCTATTACAGTCTTTATCATGTCCATGGATATAGGCAATCCTCTCTGCTGTGCCCATTCATATGTTGCTTTCTGCTCCAAATGTCCAGATTGCTTGTGGGCCCAGTTGGCCAAGTTCATCAAGGCAGGATCAATTGGCACAACTGCCTTCACTTTGGCGATTTCATCTGCAACTCTGTTATAGTTCTCAAAGTCTGGGACTAGGGGCACATGTGCATCAACATGCCCCACTTTTATGGTGCGGGAGTGAGCTTCCTTCCAGATGTAGTCCCAGACTTCCTTGCCTTCCCACACCACCTTTCCATGAATCATCCATTCATTGGACTTCCACGTGGGCATCCAAGTTGTCAGTCCTTTAAAAACCGCCCAGCTGTCAGTGTAGATAGTGACATGGTAAGAAGGATCCTCCTGAAGAGTCATCACCACAGCTTTCAACTCTGCATACTGACTGGACCCTCCAATTCCAGTCTCCTGCAGGACTGTGTCTTTACTTGGGTTGTAGGCAACTGCTGTTCATTTATGTCCAGATGAGGTGACTATGGCTGAACCATCAGAGAACCACGCCGACTCCTTCACGTCTTCTGACAGAGACTCAAAGGGTGGAGCCTCTTGAATGGGGGATGACTGCAGCACAGGAATTTCTTCTTCTGGCCGGGTGCTGGTAAAACTGACAAGCCTAGCCAACTGTGTTGAAATGTCTCTAACATCCCCAGCTGCAATACCCCCTCTTTCTTGAAGGTACCACTTCCATTTCATCAGTGTCTGGTTCTGGGCTACAGCTGCCCAATCGGTCAGTCTATTATCTCTCACCCATCCTGCTATTGGCAATGCAGTATGGATGGTGACTGTGTCCTTTCCTGTAATGGCCTCTACATGTTGAAGTGCTGCATAAGCCCCAAACAGGTACTTCTCTAGGGGCGTGTATCTCTTCTGTGCCCCTGTCAGTTGTTTGGACCAAAATTCAATGGGTATTGCTCTCAGTCCTTTCTTTTCATTTGGCTGCCACAGGCTCCAAGATATGGTACCATTCTGCTCCACTACATCCAGCTGTAATGGTACTCCTTGTCTCACGGGTCCTAATCCCTGATGCTACAAAATAGCTTCTTTAGCAGCCAGGAATGCAGTCCGCTGCTCTGAATCCCATGAGAACTCAATCTTTTTTCTGGTGACATTATATATAGGCCTCAGAATCAGTCCAAGATGTGGGATGAACGATCTCCAGAACCCCACAACTCCAATGAACTTCTGTGCCTCCTTTTTGGTAGTAGGGGGCGACAAAGCCTGGATAGTTTGCACAACTGTCTCTGGAATTTTCCTCTGTGGCCCAGTCCACATCATTCCCAGGAATTTCACTTCTGTGGCAGGTCCTTGGACTTTGTCTCTGTTGATAGCCCACCCTCTGTTCTCCAAGTGCTCTATCAGCAGGTGCAGTGCTTCAGTTACATCTTCTTTTGTCAAAGAGATCAAGATTGTCATCAATGCAGTGAAACACAGTGACTTTCAAATTCAGGGTACTTAAATCTCGGCAATCAGTCCAAGACAAATTGTTGGAGAATGAACATAGTCTTCAGGAAGCACGGCGAAAGTGTACTGCCGGCTGTCCCACACCGTAGCAAACTGGTCTTGACACTCTGGTTCTATCAAAATTGAAAAGAAAGCATTAGCCAGGTCTATCATAGCATCTTTAGCAATTTTCTCAACAATTGAGATCATATCTGGTACAGCTGACTTCAATGGAGGTACCACTTTGTTTAGACCTCTGTAATCCACAGTCATGCTATATGTCCCATCGGGTTTCTTTACTGGGAACACCGGAGACAAGAAAGGACTTACAGCAGGTCTAAGGATCCATACTCTCAAATATTCTTGAATGGTCTCCCCAATTTCTTTGTGGCCTCCAGGAAGTCTGTACTGCTTGAGACAGACTGGCTTTTCTGGTGGAGGAATGTAGACAGGGGTCCATTTCGCATGACCTCTGACCACAGCCTTCACCGCCCTTACCAGATACGCTTTATCAGGATACCCGAATGTGAATGTACCTCTTTCAGTCTGAATTGACCAACCTTGAAGTACATCCATCCCAAGAATATTTTCGGGTAACTCTGATACCAAAACATTAGTCATAAATCCTGATCCCTTGCCAATAGCCAATTTCACCTGTATCCTAACCGCTGGTGTAGTTTGCCCTCCCAAACCTTCTACATAAATCAATTCTCCTTTGTGATGGGAAGGATTTCCTTGCAAAAGTGTACCTTCAGCTCTGCTATCAACTAAAGCCATTACATGTGTAGGAGAAGATGACTTCCCCCACCATACAGTGACAGGTGCATATTGGGCGTCGGTCTCCTGCTGTCACTGCCCTCACGGCTATTACAGGAGACTCACCTTCCCTTCATAAAGGATAAGGAACCTCCCAATCCCCTTTTCTGATTTTCTCTAACTCCCCAGGATAAAGGGATTTGGGTTTGAGTTCATGTTCAGTTTTGGGAATTGGTTTGGGGCTAACAGGAGGGGTCTGTTCTGTTTTCTCTAAGTCCAGGCTGATGTTATCTTCACTAGGAGTAGTGTTTATATACCTGACAGTTTTCCCTACTAAATGTTTCCACCTCTTCAGCATTTCTGCAGTAGAAATGCCATCTATCTCATCTTTAGGTACTCCTGCCTTTAATAGGTCCACCCACATTTGTTTCCTAGAAATAACTAGCCTGGTTTTCTCTTCACCTCATGTCTTCTCTACCCCATTCCCTTTCTTCTCTGTTCTTTTCTGCTGATATTCTTCCTGTCTGGCCTTGACTTTATCTACTGCCCTGACAGGTTTTGTTTTAGTCTCCTCTAGCTCCCCCAACTGGCTAAAAAGGGTTGTGGCTTCCTGAATCTTGCTGTTTAATCCCAGGCCTCTCAACAAGGACAATAATGGAGCCCTGAGATTAAATAGCGCAGACTTCATCAGCTTAGAGCGCAGAGCAGACGTAAAGGGTTCCATATCTGGACCCATCCATTCTGAAAATGTATTTAATCTGGTTATACAACCCATCTCACGTAACCTGGAAATACCCTCTCCTTTTGATCCCCAGGATTAGGTATTTTCCAGGTCAGTAGGACTAGTGTATACTCGGACTATTCCATCTGTACGAGGTCTAACAGTGAAAAATTCACGCTAAACTCTCTGGCTTTTTGCATTGCCTGACGCAATTGTGGATCATGGGTTAACACTCCCATAGTCACTGCTTCCTTACCTGACAAAACAACACTTTGTTTGTATTTTTTTGCCAGCTCATGGAGTTCAGTTTGTGTAAACTCCCGTACTTCTTCAAATTCAACATCTCTGGGGTTGCAATAATGCACCTCCCCATCTGCCATATCCTCTCTATCATGTTGCCAATTCCTATGCTTAGTAATGAGAGGTCTGGCATACTTTTTCTTTCGCACTAGCAGATCATCATGCAAAATATCAAACTCTATCTCCTCATCCTCATTTCAGGAGAGCACATCCTCACAATCCCAATTTTGGGATGTGACAATGGCACGTACCCTGGCTTTACTAACAGGTTTACGGCCCTTCCTTTTCCTTAAGGTATTAATTGATTTGGTCATGAGGGCTGCACACCGCTCTTGCAAATCATCAGCCCGACTAGCAGTTGAACGCACACACTCTGAAGCAACTTCTATCTGGTCTTTTAATACCTTAACTTTTGCCTCTGCCTTCTCTGTGATTCAGTGTAAATAGCATTAAGGAAATACCAGCCCGCTGTGGACACTGTCCTCTTCTCTTTTTACTGAAATCCAACCCCTTAAGGCTAAAATCTACAAAATGATCTGAGACTTTATCACCCCAAGTCAGCTTCAAGGGAGAAGCATACTTTACAAATTCTTTGCAAGAGGCTCCCACTCATTGTCTCTGGCCCAGATAGGTAAGCTGCACACTTCCTTCTGGCCACCAGAACCCTCTGCAGCCTTGCTTTTCCTAAACAGCTTACGCAGCATTTTATCTAGCACAAGCTACACAACACACTACAGAAAAACAGGTCTGCTTCAGTTGAATTATAGCACAGATCGTGGCATGAGCCCCCAAATGTTTTGCTTGCGTCTATCTAGCAAGGTTACTCTGTGGTATAAGCAAGGAAGCTGAGATTTCTGCAGTGTGTAAATTGTGCTTTTACTATACAAAGATGCTGTACATACAAAATTATTACAATATTAGGAATACAATACAAGACTGACAGATATCTATAACAAGCAAAATGCCTAGCAAACTGAACAGCCTATGGTATATAATAGTACAAATACACTTAAAAGTTACTTATCTTCTGTTACTGTATGTTCGTGATCTCCATTGGCAATGATGCTTCTTGGACACCAGGCAGTGTTCTTGAATCATGAGTGGTGGCTTCTGATCTTCAAAGCATGATGGTGTATGTGTGTGTCCCTACTCACCCCCTTTTATGTGTCAGGCTGTTTGCCATAGTTACCAAACAACAGAAAACATGCCTGTTTACTGTAGCTGTAGAAACAATGGACTGTTGAAAACTGCATCTACATACCCATTGTCTAATCAAGCCAACACCTGACAGTAATCTAACAGTCATTCTTTCAGTTTGAAAGCTGAAAGAACTTCAGAAAAGTACATTTCTTACTTGTTTACTGTAGCTATAGAGTCAATAGCCTGTTAATTGAACTGTCAATTGAATACAACAATGATATTTACCCCCATTGTATAAAACAGCATTTGTTTGAGAAATCTACTCAAGCCAAAAACTGACAATATCTCTATGACCAACCACTATTGTGTAATGTTATGTCCCATGTATCGTAAGTCTGATTAATAAAAAAAATCATATTGTAACAAACGCAACACACAGTGTGGTGTGAAGGGCTCATAGAAAGCAATTGTTTTTAGAGTGTCCTTGTATTGATCGATACATCTGGTGTGAACGTTCCCTCATATGTGAGGAATTGCTCTGTTGCTTCTAATCAGGAATTATATGATAAAGGTCCTTTTTTATGATTGCTAACAAATCTCTGTCAGACAACCAAACATTCAACTCTGGATACTGAGCTTCTCTATAGAATTGAGACCCCCTACTCTACATGGAGTAGGGGGCCTCAATTCTCTCAATAGATAAAAATGTGTTTTTAGTGGCAGGTAGGGATCTAATATTATTGGTGGGTATGGATCCATTCTGGATTGGTGGCACAGATCCATCTTCTGCCAGTGGCAAATCTTCAGAGACACCATTTCTCTTCAAATCTCTTTTTCTGTAGTAAATCTGGAAATATAAATCACACAGACACCCTCAGAAAATTGCAGAGACTACCACCAACATACAGCATTGAGGTTGTTCTCTTTCTAGTTTATTCCCACCCTCCATCATCCAATAGTCCATTCTCCCATGTGATATGGCTGCCCTGGGTCAGAATTCCCCGCACTCTGCTCAGCATTATGTATCCATCACAACTTTGCCAACTTTGTCTGTGCCAACACAGCAAATCTAAACTCCAAAACAAAAATGTAATATATTGCAACTCATCAGTCCTCAGATGTGGTGGCTGCATTCATTTTCTGCTGTCTTCTTTTATTTTCACCTGCCTGGTATATCTATGAATAACACACTTCCTGTCCTAGGGTGACAACACCCACTCACTGCACTGTATCTGTGTAGAGCTGAGTTGTCACCCTAGGCTGCTCTCCTGAACTGGACTACAAACAGATCTTCATCTCCATTACATGGGGAGGGGAATTAATAGTAGAAGCTTGAAAGGAAAAGGACACTGAATATCTGGTAGAATCAATAGCTATTATATGTTCTTGCTGAAGATATTCTTATGCCCTGTACACACGATAGGATTTTCCGATAGAAAATGTGTCATAGGACCTTGTTGTCAGAAATTCCGACCGTGTAGGCTCAATCACACATTTTCCATAGGAATTTCCGACACACAAAGTTTGAGAGCTTGCTATAAAATTTTCCGACAACAAAATCCGTTGTCGGAAATTCCGATCGTGTGTACACAAATCCGACGCACAAAGTGCCACGCATGTTCAGAATAAATTAAGAGACGAAAGCTATTGGCTACTGCCCCGTTTATAGTCCCGACATACGTTTTACGTAACCGCGTTCAGAACGATCAGATTTTCTGACAACTTTGTGTGACCGTGTGTATGCAAGACAAGTTTGAGCCAACATCCGTAGGAAAAAATCCATGGATTATGTTGTCGGAATGTCTGATCAATGTCCGACCGTGTGTACGGGGCATTAGACTGAAAAAAAAAGACAAATGCAGCCACCACATCTAAGGACTGATATTCTTAAAAACCATCCCCCCACACTCACCAACCTTTAACTGTACTAGATGTTACTGCACAGACCTCATCCACACACTAATTCTGCATCCACCTGGGAGGTTCTTCCATGTATCCCCTTCATTCCTATAAGGACTGGTGCAAGGATTTTTGACACCCTAGGCAAATCCTCATTTTGCCACCACCCCCCCAGCTCCACCCCTTTTGTGCTGCCCATGTATACACACACCTTCCAACTTTTGAACTTGAGAATAATGGACACTGCATAGAGGCAGTGATCTGCAGAGCGCAATGCAGCAAAGAGTGGGTGTGACCAAATATGATAGTGGGAGGGGCTTAAGGGCCATGGTTAAACAAAACCTGGTCTTCCTTGTACCTATAAACTATGCTTTGATTGCTGTGCCCCAAGCTGGAGTCTCAGGGGTACATATAAACCTCAACACAATCATTTAGAAAATTACTTGGTTTTGTGTACACTGAAAATAGACAGAGAGCTTAACCTTCTCACGTCCGCGCTATAGCCAAATGACGGCTACAGCGTGGGCCTTAATTGCCAGGAGGGCGTCAAAAGACGTCTTCCCATGCATGAGCTGCCTGCGTGCCCCCTGCGAGGCGTTTTCACCAAGTCAATGAGATCCCAGCCCCTTACCACATGATCAGCTGTCAGCCAATGACAGCTGATCACGTGATGTAAACAGAAGATCGCTAATCAGGTTTTTTCTCCTCACACTAACAGTGTGAGGAGAAAAAAAAAGCAGATCCCAGCTTCTGTGAAGGGGACATTGGTCCCGAACAGGGAGAGCCACAGCCACCTCATCTGTGCTCACCAGTGCCGCCTACCAGTGCCACCTATCCAGTGGGGACCCTTCCATTAGGGGCACAACCACCTATATGTAGAATGGATAGATTCATGCATTGCATGAATCTATCCATGTCCGCCGCGGCCACCTCCTATTCAGGAATCAGGCCCCTTTTAGGACGCCAGGCGCCTAAATTACAGCGGCGGGGGTGTTTTTTTGAAGCACCTGATTTGATCCATAGGCTCTGATAGGCTTCAAAAAAGGTGGACTTGGAGCGCAGAGCATTGTGCTCAGAGCCCATTCAGGTGTGTTAGAAAAGCAAATAAATATTTGCTTTTCTAACACTGAACTGCCTGTCCGCAAATCAGGAAGCGCGGGTCTAATACCCATCACCCGATTGGCTAAAAACACAGGCGATCCTATTGGACGCCTAGCAGAAGTGAAGAAGAGACACACGGGAAGCATGAAGGACACAGAAGCCATTGCCCGCTACCCGTGCCACAGCTTGCCATCACCAGCTGCCTGACCCACTACCAAGATGGGGTAAGTGTCGGTTAGACAGCGGGTGGGGGGGTCACAGTGAGGCTGCATTTTATGGGCACAGTGAGGCTGCAATCGACGATGGATCACTATGGAACATGGAAGGCAGGAAGGAGGAACCACTGTGGCACATGGAAGGCAGGAAGGATCACTATGTTACATGGAAGGCAGAAAGGATCACTATGTTACATTGAAGGCAGAAAGGATCACTATGGTACATGGAAGGCAGGAAGGATCACTATGGTACATGGAAGGTAGAAAGGGTCACTATGGTACATGGAAGGCAGGAAGGATCACTATGGTACATGGAAGGTAGAAAGGATCACTATGGTACATGGAAGGCAGACTATGGAACATTTAACCTCCCTGGCGGTATTCCGGAGTCTGGCTCAGGGTAGAATTTCAGAACCAAAAGCGGTAACCCCGAACCAGACTCAGGATCGCATCGCAGGATCCAGTAAGAGCTTACTTACCTTGTTCCCTGGATCCTGCGATATCTCCCCACAGTGTGAGCGGCTCGTCCTCTGCTTGATTCATTACGGAGCAGAGCTCCATTCCCTGCCAGCGATGCACGGGGACGGAGAACAGCACCAAATTCAAAAAGTGAAACACACACAATACATACAGTATACTGTAATTTTACAGATTACATTACTGTATGAATTTATTTCACATCCCTTTTGTCCCTAGTGGTTTCTCCAATGCCCTGCATGCAGTTTTATATTATAAAAACTGTTCTTTCTGCCTGGAAACTTGAGATTGTCCATAGCAACCAAAACAGTCCTTTTACATCAAAAGGGGTTTTAGACGAGCTAGAAAACAACGATAATAAATTAGAATCACTCACAGAATTGAGCGATAGTGATTTGTGGGGAGATCCGTCATCAAACACTGAAAAGTAATGACAGTGACAATTCTGCAACTGAGCAAATTTCAGTGTTTTTGATTTGATTACATTATTGAATAATTTTTATTATTATTATATTATTATTTGTTATAATTATTTATAGTTATTTATTATATTATAATTTATGATTTCGTGTTTCAAACTTTATCATACCCGGGATGTCTACTAGACTCTTGTTTGGACAGATTTAAGTTATTCCTAAGAATTACAGGCCTACAATAGAAAACGCCAAATTTCCATGCAAAATAATTTTACCACTTTCAGCATCAAAAATCTGAAATAATTATACCGCCGGGGTAGTAAAGGCAGAGAGGGAGGGTAGAGTTCACTCTCCCGGTGCTGCATTGTCTTCAGAGACTCAGGGAGACATCAGGACAGGAGCACTGGTTGCTTTGAAATCTCACGCCCACACCCCCTTCCTAGGCACAGATTGGCTGCACACTTGGGTTGTGGGGGGGCACACGGGAAGGAGGTGGTGCAGACATAGCCTACCTCCTTCTCCCTCCTCTTACAGGATATACAGCGGGCTGGGGATGTGCAGCAGGTGGGCCGGTGTCTGGCTGAGAAAGTTCCCCCGGCGGATAAGGACCCCCTGTACTGCGCATGTGTTGCGCTTGCGCAGTACAAACTACTACGGTGATGCCAAAAATTGCCAAACATAAACAGCTGTGAGTGAACTCTACACCGCGCATGCATCTAATCTAATGCTCTATTATTACGGTTATATCTGTCGGCATCCGCCCCTTACACGATATAACAGTAATAATAGACCCGCCTTTTGCAGAGTAGCATGAGCATCGGGAGCGTGCGGCATCGTCTGGTACAATGTCATGTTAATTCCGCATGCACGGTGTACAGCTGACTCACAGCTCTTTATGTTCGGCAATTTTCGCCAGCTCCGTAGTCCTTCGTACTGCACAAGCGCTGCGCAGTACAGGGGGGTCCTTATCCGCCGGCCGGACATTTCTCAGCAGAACACCGGCAGGCAGGTGAGTGGGCGGTGGGTGCCGGCGCCCAGACTGATGTGCCAGCCCTGATTCCTGTCCCAAGATGACCAAAATAAGAGCCCCGATCTGGTTATAGCAGACATTGACTTAAGAATGAATATAAAACCAGAATGTATAAAGAGTAATGGAAGAAGTGGAGTATTTACTTTCCTGGAACAATTTCTGCTTTAGGTTTCCTCCAGTGCTGATTACACAGTTATAGGCATTTGGTTCAGTTTGGCTAATCTCTCCTTCAGTAAAGATCATGTGACCAGCATCTGAAACTTTGTCTGCAAGAGGAACATTAACCAACCCGAGCTCTCAACTCCCCTTCAGAGGAAATCACATGACCAAAAAGTCATATACTGTAGGGAGTCTAAATCAGCATTTTCTCCAGGAGCAGCAAGTATTTCACACCTTATATTATCTTCATGCATTCCAGAAACTGATAATATAACTTCACCTTTCAGTATAGATCCATCTTAAATCAACAGAGTCTCTATAGAGACGACTGCTGATCTAGAGGAATAATCCGACCACAGAAAGGAAAGATGTAACCATTACTCACCAGAAACACCAAAATCCCAATAATCACACCGAGCACTCCAGCAATGAGAGGCATTCCAGATCTTCTATAATCTGATGTAAAATCTGTCAGAAAATAAATACAATGTTTAGAACACATCTCTGTGTAGAGATTATATGTGTGATCAATATACAATGTATCCGTTCTACAGTCTGCTTTGTTACATTACAATATATACACATCAGCAAATCTCTGCTTTATTATATATAAACCTGCACACCGACACCATATACTTTATACATATACACACACACACCTGCACCTACTTGATTGGCAAGGTATATAGTACCTTCCTGGGCCTATGGTTGCCACCTCATCCCTTTAGGCTGGGTTCACACTGGTCCAACAAACGCTCCGACATTGGGAGCTCATGTTGCATGACGTGTGAAATCCAATGTTTCCCCTATGGGAGCCGTCCTAACTGGTCCGACACAAGTCGTTCCGACTTTAGAAATGCTCCCTGTACTACTTTGGTCCGACTTTGATCCTACTTCAGCCTAATGACTATCATTGAAGTCGGATCAAAGTCGGATCGCCGTCTCGCATGATCCGACTTCGGCACGCGACTTGTGCTCAGATGATCTTGAGAGGGAACTCCGCGCCAAATTTTAAATAAAAAAACGGCATGGGTTCCCCCCCAAGAGCATACCAGGCCCTTAGGTCTGGTATGGACCTTGAGGGGGACCCCCTACGCCAAAAAAACGGTGTGGGGGTCCCCCCGATCCATACCAGACCCTTATCCGAGCACGCAGCCCGGCCGGTCAGGAATGGAGTGGGGATGAGCGAGCGCCCCCCCTCCTGAATCGTACCAGGCCGGATGCCCTCAACATGGGGGGGTTGGTGCCCTGGGGAAGGGGGGCACGCTGCGGGCCCCCCCACCCCAAAGCACCTTGTCCCCATGTTGATGAGGACAAGGGCCTCTTCCCGACAACCCTGGCCGTTGGTTGTCGGGGTCTACGGGCGGGGGGCTTATCGGAATCCGGGAGCCCCCTTTAATAAGGGGGCCCCCAGATCCTGGCCCCCCACCCTATGTGAATGAGTATGGGGTACATGGTACCCCTACCCATTCACCTAGGGAAAAAGTGTCAATAAAAAAAAAACACTACACAGATTTTTAAAGTCATTATTAGACAGCTCCGGGGGTCTTCTTCCTACTTTGGGGGTCTCTCCGGTTCTTCTCCACGCTCTCCGGATCTTCTTCTGGGCTCCTCCACTATCTTCTGCTCTTTTGCCACTCTTTTGCTATAGCGGAGGAGCCCGGTCTCGGGTCTTCTGCCTTCTGCCCTCTTCTCTTCTTCTGATGTTGACACGATGCTCTCTCCGGCTGGAATGCACTCTGGGCGCTCCGCTCTGACTTATATAGGCGGTGACCCCGCCCCCTTATGCCATCACAGTCCCTCAACCATTATTCATCCCTGTGTTTCCTGCCACCGCTGGGGGGCCGGGGGGAGGGCGTCTGTTTGTCCATCTTCCACTCACCCACCCACTTGCCACTCACCAGCCAGTTCACCTCCCTGGAACTCACACCGTGCATCTTGGAGGAATCGCCCGCATGCCTCCCGGTATTCACGTGGGGCATCATGGGGGAGATCCCTCCCGGGCATCCACCGCTTCAGTCACAAGTGTTTCATCATGGTGTTTCGGCCCCAGGATTCTGTCATAGCGTTACGGCCCCAGGATTTCTGTCATAGCGTTTCGGCCCCAGGATTTTGGTCACAGCGTTTCTATCTAGGCATTTAGTGTCAGTGTTTTTCTATCATAGCGCTCCTGTCATAGCATTTTCTGCCTCAGCAGTTCTGTCGCAGTATTCTCCCCCAGCATTTCTGTCAGGGTGTTCTGCCCCAGTATTTCTGTCATTGCGTTTCTACCCCAGCATTTCTGTCGTCACGTTCGGCCCTGCATTTCTGTCATGGCGTTTCTGCCCCAGCGTTTCTGTCGTCATGTTCGGCCCTGCATTTCTGTCAGTGTTTATGCCTCGGCATTTCTGTCCTAACGTTCAGCATTTCTGTCTTAGCGTTCTGCCCTAGCATTCCTGTCATAGTGTTCTGCCCCAGCATTTGTGTCTCCGCATTTTTGTCATAGTGTTTCTGCCCCAGGATTTCTGTCACAGCCTTTTGCCCCAGCATTTCTGTCATAGCGTTCTGCCCCAGCATTTCTGTCACAGCGTTCGGCCCCAACATTTCTGTCACAACGTTCTGCCCCATCATTTCGGTCACAGCGTTCGGCCCAGCATTTCGGTCACAGCATTTCTGTCACAACATTCTGCCCCAGCATTTCTGTCACAACGTTCTGCCCCAGCATTTCTGTCATAGTGTTCTGCCCCTGCATTTCTGTCATAGCATTTCTGCCCCAGGATTTCTGTCATAGCGTTTCTGCCCAGGATTTCTGTCATAGCGTTTCTGCCCAGGATTTCTGTCATAGCGTTTCTGCACAGGATTTCTGTTATAGCTTTTCTGCCCCGGATTTCTGTCATGGCGTCCTTCTGTCATGGCGTCTTTCTGTCATGGCGGCATTCTGCCCCAGCATTTCTGGCTTCGCGTTCAGTCTCAGCTTTTCTGTCTTAGTGTTTCTGCCCCAGGATTTCTGTCATTACATTTCTGCCTTAGCATTCTGTCATAGCGTTTCTGCCCCAGGATTTCTGTCATGGCATTTCTGCCTCTGCGTTTCTGCCCCAGGATTTCTGTCTTTGCTTTTCTGCCTCAGCATTTCTGCCTCTGCGTTCTGTCATAGCGTTTCTGCCCCAGGATTTCTGTCATTGCATTTCTGCTCCAGGATTTCAGTCTCAGCATTTCTGTCATTACGCTCTGCCCAGGGTTTCGGTTCTCACGTTCCTGCCTCAGCTATCAGTTTCAGCATTTCTGTCGTAGAGTTTGCTGTCCGTGCGCTTCTGCCCCAAGATTTCTGTCATAGCGTTTCTACCTCAGCGTTCAGTCTCAGCATTCCTGTCACAGCGTTTCTCAGAGGGGCGTTGTTCAGTCACGGCATACTCCGGTAGCTGTTTTTTTATCTCCTGTCGTAGCGTTCCTGACATAGCGTTATCTGCCTCAGCAGTTTTGTCGCAGCATTCTCCCCCAGCATTTCTGTCAGGGTGTTCTGCCCCAGTATTTCTGTCATGGTGTTTCTACCCCAGCATTTCTGTCGTCACGTTCGGCCCTGCATTTCTGTCATGGCGTTTCTGCCCCAACGTTTCTGTCGTCATGTTCGGCCCTGCATTTCTATCAGCGTTTATGCCTCAGCATTTCTGTCCTAACGTTCAGCATTTCTGTCTTAGCGTTCTGCCCTAGCATTCCTGCCATAGTGTTCTGCCCCAGAATTTCCATCATAAGCGTTCTGCCTCGGCATTTGTGTCTCAGCGTTTTTGTCATAGCGTTTCTGCCCCAGGATTTCTGTCACAGCCTTTTGCCCCAGCATTTCTGTCATAGCGTTCTGCCCCAGCATTTCTGTCACAGCATTCGGCCCCAACATTTCGGTCACAGCGTTCGGCCCAGCATTTCGGTCACATCGTTCGGCCCCAACATTTCTGTCACAACGTTCTGCCCCATTATTTCGGTCACAGCGTTCGGCCCAGCATTTCGGTCACAGCGTTCGGCCCCAGCATTTCTGTCACAACGTTCTGCCCCAGCATTTCTGTCACAACGTTCTGCCCCAGCATTTCTGTCATAGTGTTCTGCCCCTGCATTTCTGTCATAGCGTTTCTGCCCCAGGATTTCTGTCGTAGCGTTTCTGCCCAGGATTTCTGTCATAGCGTTTCTGCCTAGGATTTCTGTCACAGCGTTTCTGCACAGGATTTCTGTTATAGCATTTCTGCCCCGGATTTCTGTCATGGCGTCCTTCTGTCATGGCAGCATTCTGCCCCAGCATTTCTGGCTTTGCGTTCAGTCTCAGCTTTTCTGTCTTAGTGTTTCTGCCCCAGGATTTCTGTCATTACATTTCTGCCTTAGCGTTCTGTCATAGGGTTTCTGCCCCAGGATTTCTGTCATGGCATTTCTGCCTCTGCGTTTCTGCCCCAGGATTTCTGTCTTTGCTTTTCTGCCTCAGCATTTCTGCCTCAGCGTTCTGTCATAGCATTTCTGCCCCAGGATTTCTGTCATTGCATTTCTACCCCAGGATTTCAGTCCCAGCATTTCTGTCATTACACTCTGCCCAGGGTTTCGGTTCTCACGTTCCTGCCTCAGCTTTCAGTTTCAGCATTTCTGTCATAGGGTTTTCTGTCAACATTGCTGTCCGTGCACTTCTGCCCCAAGATTTCTGTCATAGCGTTTCTACCTCAGCGTTCAGTCTCAGCATTCCTGTCACAGCGTTTCTCAGAGGGGCGTTGTTGTTCAGTCATGGCATACTCCGGTAGCTGTTTTTTATCTTCATTGTTTGTCATGTCTCATCGTATCTTTGTTCATATATGTACCTGGGTCAGTTAGCTAGGGATCACATGTCAGGATCTGTGACGTCTACAGATCCATACGGGCTGAGGTTTCCTTTGTTAATGATTGTTGACCACAATCTTCTCACCCATATACCATACGTGATACGATGCACGTTCATTCACCACACCTGTACGACTACCCACCACGGTCTGTGGGTACACCAGCCCTGAGTTTTTTCAGTTAATTAACTGTCTCTGCGCTGCAGGTTACTCGGGCTCACTTACTACTTACACGAGGGGGGTCCATCATCAGGTTCATTCACGCGCAGTGGTCTTGACATTTCTGTTCATGTTTTCATACTTAGGTAGGCACAGAGGGGCGTTGCTGTTCTCATGTCTGGTTGTCTGTCATTTCTCTAGTTTGTGTTCTTAGGTTGGGCTGTATTGGCCTCCATACCATTATCAACCATGCTTGCTCTCACTTTCATCAGTCCTGCCCGTTGTTAGGGCTAATTGTTTGGTGCAGATGTTGTTTCGCCACTGGGCTCACCCTTGGGTCAGAAGCAGTCTTCAATCTTCTTTCAGTTGACATCCTGTTGATTAGAGGCCCTGGTTACTGCCCAGGGATTTATAATCTATCTCAGGGTGTGTGCTGAGCCACATCCCCTTGTCAGTCCTCAAGTGGTAGGTTGGGCAAACGTCATGATTCTGGATTGCACTCTTGGCTCTGATCTCTTTTCTAGGATGTTGCCTGGAGAACTGCTCAGGGACATCAATCCAGTCATCTTTTCTGATCCCCAGCCTGTTGCAGGTAGGGGGGCTTAATTCATTTTGGGTATGACTGTATCACGCCATGGGACTTATTTCCCCAGGATGGAGTCTGGCCCTCCTTCCTTGGTTCAGAATTCAATCTCGGTTGTCAGGTCACAGGCTGAAGCACAACGCGATCTTATCAGGTGGGACCAGTGTTCTGTGTCTGGCATGGTTTCTCCATTTTTTGACGATACTTATTGCCATAGCACATGAGCCTTATCCGCCTACTTCTTCACATCCATCAGGTATCTAGCATTTCACACTCCTGCCAGTTGTCTTTTTGCACTCCCCTCTCACTTCCCCAGTCCAAGTATGGGTAGGCCGGGGGTTGGGGGCATTTCACTGAGCTACTTCGCTGGTGTTCATTTGAAGCATTTTGATCTTCTCGGCCATCATTTTGCGGGGGCTCCTCGGGCCAGCCCTTGCTCCCTTTCCCCCACATATCCTCTCATTCTCAAGCAGTGTCATTCTCAGGTCTGGGTTGTCTCAGGCATCAAGCTCAATCCAATTTTTCACGGGATGGTCAGTTGGGTTCTGGGCAGCTTTGCAGGTTCTATGGGGGGTTCCTTTCTCATCACCAAGTCAGGAATCGGTGGGTTTCTCCTACCACATCGGATAAATACTGTTATCATCCGGGCGCAGGCTACTCCACTTGATGGATTGTTACCTTCCCTTCTTCACCTAAATTTGTATCTTTTTGCCCTCTTTTCAGGCATACTGACCAGCTAGGCCATGGCACACCTCAGGCCTTGGTTCTTAGGAGTATAGCATTTCCCACTCGAAGACTCTGACTACAAGTGTAAGGCTGGCCAGAGGCTAGCCTGTATTTGTGGGAGGAGTTTGAGAGGGCTATTTAACCCTCCTCCTCTGTCAGGGCTGGGTTGTCGGAGGTTCTGGGTTCCCACCCAACCGTTTCCCCCAGCCTTCTTACATACTCATAGTACTTTTTCTTATGTTACATTCAGGGTATGCCCTCTTTTTAGGCATACTGACCAGCTAGGCCATGGCACACCTCAGGCCTTGGTTCTTAGGAGTATCGCATTTCCCACTCGAAGACTCTGACTACAATTGGTGTTTTCTTTCTGAATTTTTCAGTTTGTTGGCGCCCCCCATAAATTTTGAGTACCAGCTGCCACTGATGTGGACCTGAATAAAAGCTCCATGTAGGTCTACAGGAGTCCAGATATGAATTTACTTGTGTCCATTCAGGTCAAAAAAAAAAGAAAAAGGAAAAGAACACCGTTTTCAATTTTTCCTGACCTAAATGTGACAGATCGGAGGTATCCTGATGTAAATGGACACAAGTCTGTGGTGCATGGGGGACACAAACTGAATGGGCACAGATGTCAAAACACTGACATCTCTCTCATTCAGATCCAGTTATGATTGGTAAAGCTTCCTGGTGGTAAAGCTGAGGTGTGTTCAGACTATGGTCTGAACACGCCTGAGCTCATCCCAGCTAATTCGTTGTCAAAAAAGTTCTAAAATAAGACATCTCTGCTGCTTTATCATAGTGTAAAAAGTTTATAATAATAATGTTATTAAAGCCGAGTTCCACCCAAAAGTGGAACTTCTGCTCATCTTATTCCTCCCCCCCACCGGTGTCACATTTGGCACTTTTTGGGGGGAAGGGGGGATGACAAGGTATCAGGTATCCTTTTCCACTTCTGGGAGTCCCTGCCACGGAGCTGTGACATCACCGCGGGGCTCCCTCCTCCTCCCCGGCCGCTGGGCTAATAGGAGAGAGGATCGGGGCCTCGCACATGCAGAGTAGGGTTCCCAGCGTGAAGTCAAAAGGCTACACTGCCAGGTTCCCGTACCCACAATGGTGGCAGAGTACCCGACAGCTGATGGAAACATCAGCTGCGGGTGCCAACATCACTGGACTCTAGGACAGGTAAGTATCCATTTATTAAAAACCAACAGCTGCAGTATGTGAAGCTGCTGGCTTTTAATGTTTATTTGTTTTGGGCGAAACACCGATTTAAAGTTTCACCTTTTGGAACACGTTTCAGCTCCTGCCACCATTCCCCCAGATTTCGTGACAGCATGGGGTCAGGGACGGAGCCAGGGGTGGGGTTGTGGGCATGGCCAAGCGGCCCTGTCAGGTACACTGTATGGGGCCCATGATTTCTAACAGCAGCCCTGCACACACACACATACACACACACACACACCTCTATACCCCCAGTAATTGCCCCTCTCACCTCTGATCTCCAGCCGGTATTCCCGGATCTCCTCACTGACCGGGTTTGTGATCCTGACCCGGAATCTCCTCTCGGCGTCGTCTCTCTGCACACTGGGGATAATCAGCGTCCTATTGTCATCTATCAGCCGGTATCTTTCAGGGAGAGGCTCCCCGTCCACCTCCCAGGTCACAGCGCTCTCTTCTCCAGAGAACTGGATGCTCACAGTCATCTCCTCACCCAGCCGGCCACCAGTATTGGTAATGTTGGAGATGAGAACCGGATCTGGACAGTTCAAGAGGAGGACAGTCACCATCAGTCACAGGTCACCAACACAGAGGCCAGATACATGGAATAGAGCGTTAGCTCTTTTTGTATACTTATATACACTGGCTAATGCTCATGTGACATAAATCCTCTTCCGCCACATACAGTCCCCAGTGTTATATGACTATCGCTTCACTTCCTGTGTGGTACAGTAAATAATTTGGTTTTGGGTTCTGGGGTGCAGCCATATCTATACAGATACATTTTGATACTTTTTTTTGTTTTTGTTAATTTATTTACTTAGATTGGATTTTCCTGCAGGGATATTTACTTCCCCATTTGGATTTGAAACATGTCTGCCTTTGTTACCCTCCATTACATAGGGGATGATAGGTGTAGTAGTGTACAGAAGGAAGATAAAAGATGTTTATATGTTCAGTTCAGCTGATAGGAAGTGACAAAGAAGGGGCATTTCTGGCAGACAAAATACTTAAAAATGCAGACAAAATATTTAAAGTGGAAGTCATGCAAAATCTAAAATCCCTGCATCTATGGACATCCCGGACCCAACACTAACCTCTCTATCCCTTTAAAGAAAAGATCATTATACATACCTTTTTGGAAGCCGATCTGTCCCGATCTGACCGAATCTGCAGCGGCGGAAGCTCTGCAGAAGACACGGAGGACAACAGCTGTGAAATTAATGGGAAGTGAAGTCACCAATAGAGTTACTATGGGACTTCCATTGTCGTCTGTCTCCTTTGCACCCACCCCCATGGCTGACAGCTCAGAGTGGGATACGGTCGGAGCGGTTCAGATTGGCTTCCAAAAAGGTATGTATAATCATTTTTTCTTTTACAGAGATAGAGAGGTTAGTGTTATGCTCCATACACATGATCAGAAATTCTGCCAGCAAAAGTCAGATGTGAGCATTTGGTCAGAAATTCCAACCGTGTGTATGCTCCATCTGACATTTCTGGCAGAATTCCAGCCAGCAAAAGATTGAGAGCAAGTGCTCTATTTTTCGGTCGGAAAAAGTTCCTATCCGAAAATGCGTTCGTCTGTATGCATCGTCTCTAAGTTGCTAAATGTTGTACCTTCATTAAATGTAACCATATTGCTACACTTAGCGGCTCCTCTCTTCTTTTTTATGCTCCAGTTGTGACATGACGCTACTCACTTATATCAAGACAACGCTTGTATATCAAGGCAAAATTAAAACTTTTCGCTTGTCTTGTAAAACGCTCTCAAACCAAGTTACTCTCAAACCAAGGTTTTACTGTAATGTATAAAAAAATCCCTGATGGACCCCATAAAGTGTGTCAAAAACAAGCACTATAAAAAAAAGGTGATTATGTGATAAAAAGACATACACCGATATATAGTCCGAACAGTGAAATAAAGTCCAAACAAAAAATTCCAGTGATGTTCAGTAAAGGTGCAATAAGGCTTTGCAGTTCCACAGATGACACCATGTGAAAAAAAATCAACCAGCGAATAAATTGCACGCTTACCAAAGGGCAAGCTTTGTATAAGCTTGTAAATCAACCTGATGCCCAATCAGTGATACCGTCACAGCATGACTTCCCCATATAGAAAGAGACAGACAGGATGGCTCCGTCTGGTAGGCACATAAGGCAGTCAGCAGGAGGGACCCAGAAAAATGAAAAGACGGCTCTCCATAGTGTAAATCAGTAAATATCAAAATTTATTAAGATTAAAGGTTGCACTTACGTAGAAATGCGGGTTAAAAGCATGGATAACTTACCTAGAAATGTGGGTTAAAAGCATGTGTTTGCAAGGCAAGCTTGAGCGGAATTCCATCAGAAAAACCATCCAAGTTTTTTCTGACAGAATTTCTGATTGTGTGCATGGGGCATTAGATCCATGGTGTCTATAGATGCAGCAATTTTAGATTTTGCATGGACTTCCACTTTAACCACATCAGCTCCGGAAGATTTTACCCCCTTCCTGACCAGAGCACTTTTTGCAATTCGGCACTGCGTCGCTTTATCTGACAATTGTGCGGTCGTGCGACGTGGCTCTTAAACAAAATTGACGTCCTTTTTTTCCGACAAAAAGAGCTTTCTTTTGGTGGTATTTGATCACCTCTGTGATTTTTATTTTTTGCACTATAAACAAAATAAGAGCGACAATTTTGAAAAAAACGCATTATTTTTTACATTTTGCTATAATAAATATCCCCCAAAAATATATAAAAAAAAACATTTTTTTTCCTCAGTTTAGGCCGATCGTATTCTTCTACATATTTTTGGTAAAAAAAAATCGCAATAAGCATTTATTGATTGGTTTGTGCAAAAGTTATAGTGTTTACAAAATAGGGGATAGTTTTATGGCATTTTTATTAATACATTTTTTTTACTAGTAATGGCGGCAATCAGTGATTTTTATTGTGACTGCGACGTTATGGCGGACATGTCAGACATTTTTGACACATTTTTGGGACCATTGTCATTTATACAGTGATCAGTGTGATTAAAAATGCACTGATTACTGTGTAAATGACACTGGCAGTGAAGGGGTTAACCACTAGGGGGCGGGGAGGGGTTAAGTGTGTCTGTAGGGGGATGGGCTAGCTGTGTCACTAGACTGATCACTGCTCCCAATGACAGGGAGCAGAGATTGAGTGACACTGTCACTAGGCAGAACGGGGAGATGCTAATTACATCAGCATCTCCCCGTTTGTCCTCTTTGTTAGGCGATCGCGGGTATCCCCACGGCGATCGAGTCTGCGGGACCCGCGACCCGACTCATGGAGCTCCCGGCCAGCGGCAATGGCATGGCTGGGAATTCAAATGGACGTACCTGTAAGTCCATTTGCCCAGCTGTGCCATTCTGCCGACGTACATCAGCGTGCGCCGGTCGGGAAGTGGTTAAAGGACTGTAAGCTGCAATTTATTACATTTTTATTTTGGGGTTTAGTTATCCTTTTAATAAAAAAAGAAATGTCAGGAAAATTCAGTCTGGCAATCACATACTGTGTCACCTCATCTTATGGAGCTTAATATCCCACCACTGACCCCCCGATCCCATCACTGACCCTGTTGTGGAATCTCATATTAGCCAATGTATTTCATATTGTATATATTGATTTGCATATATTTATTGATAATTATTATTACTATTATTTATATTATTATATAGTAGTGGTTTTATCAATATTATTATTCAATAAGTAAAGCAACAATTGTTAATCTTTAATAATGTATACTGTGTTTTCCAGATTTAGAAAGTCTTCATTTTTAAGTGTTGAACTTTAAATGACCTCTGCTTTATGACAAGTACTTGTAAACAGGTGTTCTCGAAAATGTATTAAGTCTACTGGATGAAAGTTCATTAGAATAGATTCAAGTTATGAAGAATTTTCTCAGACAGATAAGAAAACAGGTGGTTAAAATAATTAGGTGGAATACAGGAAAGTTATGTACAGAACATTAATTAAGTTTGACAGGGTCAAACAAAGGTCTGCTTGTGCCCTCATTAAAACTGTTAAAATACATGCATATAGTGAAACATATAAAACATCTGGTGGGGTTATTGAAAGTTAATTGTCTCAAAGTTGTAAATCTGCAAATCCTTGAAGCTAGTATCAAGATAAGGAGAGTCTGATAACACAGCTGGGTGCCAGACTGTCTCTATACAGGTGTTTTTAATTGGACAAAACCAGTTATAAATCACTTTAATGAACATATAGGAATTTTGGGAATAATTAAGTTTATCTGGTTGTAGAACAGGTGTCAGATTTATGGTTGGTTACTTTGACGTAGACCTTAGCGACCAATCATATGTAAGAGATATGTTAAGATAAGACTTGTAAAAGTGTATATAAATGCAAGCTCTGCAATTGTTAGACAGACAAGTCAGATAGGAGCTCATAAGGCTGAACTCTATGTATGCTGCCCTATTGCACGGGTCATAGAGGTCAGAACCAATGGGCAAGTATCTGTCCTAACTTGTCCCCTCGGACAAGTCAGATAGGAGCTCATAAGGCTGAACTCTGTGTATGCTGCCCTATTGCACGGGTCATAGAGGTCAGAACCAATGGGCAAGTATCTGTCCACAACTTGTCTCCTCGTACGAGTCAGAGAAGACTTCTTAACTTGTTCCAGAATGTGGTCTCAGGTGAATTTCCCTCAAGAACTTGGTCGAGCTGGAACCCAGAACTCTGTGAGGGAACCAGACCATCGGCAGATCAGGCTGGTCCCTATCAGGTGAGAGGTTCCCAAGAATTGGCAGTAAAGACCCATTCTGGTTCAAGGTGAGAACACTTCACAATCTTTTCAATTTGGTTAGAGGATAAGAATATTTATATCTAATATGCATGCATTGTAAGAAACTGTATAAATTAGACCTGTATATTGTAATATTTTGAACATAAACCTGTATGTTATCAGCTGTTAATAAACCTGCATTGCTGAAGTTCTGCCTGGTTCGATACTTTACTATTCTACTTCATTTGGTGGCCCGTACGGGGACAGCATAACCTCAACTCCGATCTTGCCTAACTCCATGCTGGTGAGGCACTGAGCTCAACACAATTTTGCGCAATTTATATCAGGTTAGCAGACACCTATTATTAGTTCTGCATTGTGTTGTGCCGTGTTTTGCTAGCGCTAGGAGGGGCGGGTGGTTGTTGTTGGGGTATCGCTGTCCACCAGGCAGATCTTTGTGATGGCAGGTTGGGTTTTCTTAACTGTGGGTGCCTTAAAGTACATTGTACAGGATGAGATACCCTGGGTAGAAAATGTATTTATTTATTTATTTATTTATTTATTTATTTATTTTTTCTCTTTTCTCTTTTTCTTTTCTTTCAATTCTTTCTTTTCCGAAGGGGTACCCCTGTAGAGGGTTAATTACTCTCTATGTAAACCTAGGCGTAACATGCATGTTGTTTACCTTGACTGCAAAATTTTGTCTGGATGAGGTTTTGGGGACTTAAAGACCCCTGGAGAACTTGCGTAACATGCATGTTAGTTTCCTGGATTGGTAATCAATCAGGAGAAGGCTTTGGGGTTATCAGATCCCTGGAAAGCCTAAGTTAAAAAACTGAAACAGTACTGATATGTAGCTACTAGTAGAAAAAGTACCTTTGTGGTGTAAAATAATACTCATGAGTTTAGAAGGTTGATGTCAGGAAAGGTAAGTCCTGACAGGTAAATAAGGTGAAGGTTTTGGAGCTCCATTTGTTAACAAAGTTAAAAGGTATGTATCGTCTTTGTGCTATAAGTGTATGTGTTTATATGTATCTGTTATAACGGTCTGTGTACTAACTGAGTTAAGATCGGGTTGAGACATTCCTGATCGCCGTGGCAAGCAGGGCTTGGCGGTTTTTCATGTCTTGAGACAAGCATTTTGGTAAGGAGACGTATGCGCGTACGGTGCCTATTGGCTTTACTCTGAGCACTGCTGTCCATAAGTAATTACTAACTAACCTGTCAGTTTTAATAATTCTGTGAATATTTGTATATTTATATATAGTCAGGAATTTGTGTTCATGTGTATGCATACTTTGCTAGGTGGAGTGACTGTATTGCTATATAGAAAACAGAAGATAATGACATTTTGTTAATGAATGTTCACAAATGTAAGTTAATTTCTTTGTAATCTTTGTAGACTGTTAGGGAATATTGTATGTGTGAGGGAGACTGATCATCTCCCATATTAGGTTAGAATAATTCTGTAGTGGTTGTAAAAACGTTGGTGTGAAGGACCCTGTGTGTTAGTTCTATGAGTGAATTGTAAGAAGTATGTAACTGATGCTGAATTCTGCATAGTGTATGATGAATAGGGAAATGGTATGTATCTTCCATACAAATACAATTAGAACTTTCTGTGTCATATCTTTGATTTTGTGACACTTGTTATTAGTATTTGTTAGGAGGATTTATATTTATATGAGTTAAATGTGTGTGTGTGTGTGATTTTTTGTATGAGCTGTGAAATGAATCCCTAAATGAGTGATTGTATGTGTCTTTCGTGGAGAGGCTAGGGATTGATACATCTATGGTGACTGATTGACTTTAGCATCAAAGTTCTAACTGTTATTGGCAGTGAGTGAGTGTGTGTGTGGAAGGCACGATTCATTATTATTTTTTTTATATTCTTTAAATATGTACCTCAGCTAGATAGCGCCATGAATGAGCTGAGGGAGTTAGAAGTTATTTAAACTGTAGAAAAAAGAAAGTTGTTTGTTTTAAGTAATTTACGACACAAAGTTCACCCATATTTTTTTTTGTATCCAGCATACTGCTTCTGAAAAAAAAAAAAATAAAATAAAAAAAAAAATCTGTAGATAAATTCAATGCCGCTAATGTAATTAATGTCATGCTTAACAGATTTTACAGTTGTAGGTTTTACATGTTAGACGAAATACTGTATTTTTTTTTTTTTTTTCAGTATGTGTTTAGGAGCTTATGTGCAAAAGCATTGAATCACTTTTTGTGACAGCTCATCTCAGTGCTCTGTACCAAGATGAAAGGGGCACGTATAGGTGCCTTTAGACAGAAACTGGATGAGCTGACCAGAAAATAAATAAAATCTCAGAATACGTTCTTATTCTTAAACATTTGTTGATTTTTTTTAGAATATAAACTGTAGGTTATAATAGGTATTCTGTCTTTTATATTATGGACTGCAGTAGTGCAAGGTGAATTTTATTTTTAGTGTATCACTCTTGTAAGTATGGTGCTTATTCTCCCTTGTAGCTTTTGTTGTTTATTTTGTCATGTCCCTATCTTATTGTACAGTATTATGTATTCTGTCATCTTTATATATTTGCCTACTTAGTAGTAATTACAAAAATAGTAATGGGATTTATTTGGTACAAGGGAACTCCAAATTTATTTTTGTTTCTTATTTTCTAAAAAGAATAGTGAAGAGTGATGCATGGTAACAACAGTGCTACCATCTTATTATATGTGCTATATGTAGCACATACAGGGGGGTGAATTAGATAATTAGAGTCTTAATTTTTAATCTTAGCTTGTAAGCTCTGGTGAGCAAGGTCCCTTATTGGTATTGGCTAGAACTTATTTTGTCCTACCTGATTACAATATTTAGTAATTATCAGGTTGATTATTAGTTTGCCTAAATAAATAATTTGTTTCTTTATTCCAGGAGCAGCCAGCATGTTTTCATATGTAAAGTTATACTTTGTAAAATTTCACTCCTTTTGATTTTTTTATTATTCAAGTTCCTAGTTATGCTACTACAGGTGGCAAAGTCAGTTTTTTGATTAGGGTCACTCTGCATTAATATGATCTAATTAACAATAACATTTGTATATAATTATTCTTAAGGAAGGGACATAGTAATGCACATTTTCTTAACCTCTTTAGATTTAACAGACTGTGCAAGTGACCATGTAATTTTATTTTGATTTCTTTTTAATTATGAACAATCACAATGTAATTTTATTTTGATTTCCTTTTACTTATAATCAATCACAATGTAGTTTCACAAAATGTAGTTCTTCAAAGTCTATTTTGTGTGCCTGTATATAGACTTTATTGCAATGAAAGAACAAAGCTGTAGATATAGATATACTTTAATAAACGTATGCTCCTTTTAACGTAAATCACAGTTTTTCATATGGTCATGCAAATGTATGAGTCAACAGCTAAGTGTCTGATGTGGGAAATTTTTCCCAGGCTTGGAGTGTATACAGCACTGATATCAGATAATTGTACCCATTTTTATGAAAAATCAGTTCCATTTTGCTCTATGCTTGGCATAGACGATAGAACCTTGTGTCCACACTCATAGTCATTGGTGGATAGGTTGTATGGGCTGTTGTAGACCAAATTAAATACAATTTGCTGGGCCATATGAAACTTTGGATATATTTGTCACTAAATTTAGGAGTTCTAGAGGCAGATCATAGTTGCTTAGACTTCATGCTGTACAGTGGGAGATAAAATGTTCATGTGTTTAAAATAATTAACCAAATTGGTGTAGTTTTGTTTCTAAACAGATCCTTGTTTTAGATGTGATCTCGTGTTCCAATCAAAGCCACTAAAGGAATGTATGTCAGTAACCCTTGATGACTGCAAGTACATTAAAGATCATAAAAGGAAGTGGAAGAATTCACAATTCAAGTGTCAGTTTAAATCCACATTTGTGACAGTGACATTTTCCATTTCTATAGTAGTCAAAGTCTGACTGAGATTACCAAGAGTGTTATTCACATAAGTGCAAGTGGAATACATACAAGAGACTGTTGCAGACAAAGACATTGGAAATATTTCAGTAATGGACAATGCTAATTAATTATATGTGATACTTTGTATGTAGAGACTTGCTGTTGTTTTGTTTGTTATATATGTTATAAGTATTATTATTGTGAACACCTTAAAGTGGAACTTTGGTCAGAAACTTAATTCCTGCTGGATCACTTGAGGCTGACCCCTTTTGCAGGTGTAGCTATGACACACAGTAAAAAAACACAAGTGCCTATACTGTTTAAAATCCACTGTTCTACCCTGCTCTACACAGGCTCAGTTGTGCTCTATTTTTGCACTGATTAAAATCTAGAGGCCAGTTTGCTGACAGCCTGAAATTCTACTGCTGCTCAAAGGTTCTGGGCTTCAGTAAAATGGTAGCATAATAATTAATGTGGAATGTATTTTTCTTGCTAATGAACCTTATTTTATCACATTTTTGTGAGTAGAGTTCCACTTTGGGTATATGTTCAATCATTATAAACAAATAGTTTTATCATTTTTTGAAAAAAAAAAAAAAAAAAAAAGTGGGGAGGTGTAATGTAATGAGTATGACATTATCGCTAAAGACTGTATGCTATTGATGCTTTATAGGATATGTTATGATATTTGTTATGATTTTTTTTAATTCATGTTTTAAGACATAGAAGAGGTAGGCTACTGACTTAGACAGTACAGCAGTGACTGACAGAAGAGACCCATGCTGACTGTTATTGTATAACATTCTGCAGTATAGTATGTGCAGAAATGGACAAAAAGTGAAATGGTTTTGGGTTTAGTAAACTCTGTGGGAAGACTACAAAATTAAAACTAATGAAATTTCTGGACTTAAGGTTAAGAAATGATAAGAATTTTACAATTATTGTATGGGAAATAGTATAGGTTGGGAAATGTAAAAGAATAGTCTATATAAAATACTTTGTAGTGAAAACATGTACTTCAAGGGATTTATAATAATAAATATTATTAATATTGTAAGAGTATTGTATTATGATAAAACTATATAGATACATGTATATTATTTTAGCGGATGTTGTAGAAATAAAAGGAACACACTAAATTAAGTTATTAGATAAGATGAGAGTGTAGGAGCCATTGCTTTGTAGGTTGCCCTGAAATGCTTGCCAGAGTCCTATTGTATCCTGACACTGACTTTATTTTTATTTTTATTTTTTATAACTATATTTTTGAAGTGTATTTTATATCCAGACAAATATCGGGTGATCGCAGAAGACATGATGCAACTTGTTACAAATGTTAATTGCTACAAAAGGAAGGATTTCATGCATAAAAGGAGGAACTGGAAAATCTGAGACTTGTATCCTTGCAGAACAGGTATGCACTGAACTTGTGTCTTACAGCATCCAAAGCAGCTTGTGCTATGATACTGGACCAGCAAATGATGATGAAGGAGATCTCTCCAGACACATCAAGCACTTGGCTAAGCTGAAAAGACCTATGCAGGAAAAGGCAGAGCCTTATGGGACTGAGTCTGCTGAATGCTCCTTGGGACCACATACTTGGCTTTCATTCACTAACTGAACGGATTGTTCCTCTTCCCTGTTATCCTTGATGTGATGTTGCTGAGTAACTGTTGCCTGTTGCAAGTAGTTTGTGGCAAGAATGATCACAATGCCACTGAGACTGACAACTATGTTTTCCGTGCCACATATGGAGAAGGACTTTGCAGCTACAGAAGAAGATGCAGTGTTTTTGATTGGACTGATTTATTTATTTATTGCAGCTACAGAAGAAGATGCAGTGTGTTTTTGATTGGACTGATTTATTTATTTTTTATTTTTTGGACTGATTTATTTTTATTTTTTTGGACAATTTATGTGATCAGTGTTGGGTGCATGGGGTCTCTGAGGAGCATGGTGGGTGATCTGTATTGTAATTGCTGTGAGGCTTGTGTGAAGCCTCAACAGGGGGGAAATGTTGTGGAATCTCATATTAGCCAATGTATTTCATATTGTATATATTGATTTGCATATATTTATTGATAATTATTATTACTATTATTTATATTATTATATAGTAGTGGTTTTATCAATATTATTATTCAATAAGTAAAGCAACAATTGTTAATCTTTAATAATGTATACTGTGTTTTCCAGATTTAGAAAGTCTTCATTTTTAAGTGTTGAACTTTAAATGACCTCTGCTTTATGACAAGTACTTGTAAACAGGTGTTCTCGAAAATGTATTAAGTCTACTGGATGAAAGTTCATTAGAATAGATTCAAGTTATGAAGAATTTTCTCAGACAGATAAGAAAACAGGTGGTTAAAATAATTAGGTGGAATACAGGAAAGTTATGTACAGAACATTAATTAAGTTTGACAGGGTCAAACAAAGGTCTGCTTGTGCCCTCATTAAAACTGTTAAAATACATGCATATAGTGAAACATATAAAACATCTGGTGGGGTTATTGAAAGTTAATTGTCTCAAAGTTGTAAATCTGCAAATCCTTGAAGCTAGTATCAAGATAAGGAGAGTCTGATAACACAGCTGGGTGCCAGACTGTCTCTATACAGGTGTTTTTAATTGGACAAAACCAGTTATAAATCACTTTAATGAACATATAGGAATTTTGGGAATAATTAAGTTTATCTGGTTGTAGAACAGGTGTCAGATTTATGGTTGGTTACTTTGACGTAGACCTTAGCGACCAATCATATGTAAGAGATATGTTAAGATAAGACTTGTAAAAGTGTATATAAATGCAAGCTCTGCAATTGTTAGACAGACAAGTCAGATAGGAGCTCATAAGGCTGAACTCTATGTATGCTGCCCTATTGCACGGGTCATAGAGGTCAGAACCAATGGGCAAGTATCTGTCCTAATTGTCCCCTCGGACAAGTCAGATAGGAGCTCATAAGGCTGAACTCTGTGTATGCTGCCCTATTGCACGGGTCATAGAGGTCAGAACCAATGGGCAAGTATCTGTCCACAACTTGTCTCCTCGTACGAGTCAGAGAAGACTTCTTAACTTGTTCCAGAATGTGGTCTCAGGTGAATTTCCCTCAAGAACTTGGTCGAGCTGGAACCCAGAACTCTGTGAGGGAACCAGACCATCGGCAGATCAGGCTGGTCCCTATCAGGTGAGAGGTTCCCAAGAATTGGCAGTAAAGACCCATTCTGGTTCAAGGTGAGAACACTTCACAATCTTTTCAATTTGGTTAGAGGATAAGAATATTTATATCTAATATGCATGCATTGTAAGAAACTGTATAAATTAGACCTGTATATTGTAATATTTTGAACATAAACCTGTATGTTATCAGCTGTTAATAAACCTGCATTGCTGAAGTTCTGCCTGGTTCGATACTTTACTATTCTACTTCAACCCCCCTGATCTCACCACTGCTCTCCCACATGAGGCAGCAATGGTGGAAAACATGCAGAGCAACGCAAAAAGACCAATGCCCCCCTCTGGGGGAGATTTTTTATATGATATATGGACTCTTACCCAGTACACGGATCTCTGTAGAGGATATTAGATGTCCCCAATCACAGTGACACCAGATCTTATACACACAGGAGTCATCCTTCCTGGCATGTGTCAGCTTCCAGCAGCTGCTCCCTGTGTGCAGTCGGAGTCTGGAGTCATGAGATTTAGTGTGATTGATAAAACAAAGATTTTCCAGCAATGTTCTCTCCTCTCCTCTGCATACTCTGTACAGCTCCACAGTAACATCATCCTCAGGACACTTCATATTACAGTCAGTGATGTCTGATCCGCTCTGTACATACACCGTTCCTGATGACACCGATATGATCATCATATACAGGAGACCTGGGAGGAGAAGACAGATCAGAAATGTCATCAAAGTTTATATCAATGCCAGCTGAGGATTACTGATCACTGATAGCAGAGATGAATACTCAGGGGGCTGGAGAGAAAAAAAACAATTAGAGCCAATTTACATAAATGTTGTCCTCTGAAGGTGAATCGCTGTTTAAAGGATGTTTGACAATCGGTGAGGAAGCGTTATGTCACCTCCTCACTGTCTGTGTTAACCCCTAAAAATCTGCACCACCATTCCACAACCACATGGTGGCAGTGTGTCCCCATTCAGGTAAATGAGTTGTATTTGGCGGACGGCGGGTGCCACTACCTGCCCAATGTGACAGAGGGATTATTTTGTGCCATAACTGTGAAGCCAAGCATCATGGTTGTGGTGTGTATATCCCGGTCCACTGCCTTTGCAAAGGACTCTTTTTGTGACAACAATAAAAAGTGATTTAAAAAAAACATTTAAAGCAAAAGCTTAAAAATAAAATAAATATTAAAAAAAGGTTTTTTTAAGTAACAGTGTAAAAATAAAAAATAAAATAAATAAATAATAAAATAAAAAAACAAAATTAAAGTGCCTCCTTCCCCCTGTGCTAGCGAGTAAGGCGAATGCGCATCGGTCGCACACACATGCAAAAAAGTGATGGTCCCACAAATGTGAGGTAATGGTCTAAACATCAGATAATGGGCAGTAATTGTAGCACTAAACCCCTGTAAATGTAAAGTGGTAACCTGTAAAGGCTTTTAAAATAAGTCGCCTATGGATAGTAAAATTTATGTTGTTTATCGCCGTTGTGTGCGCATGCACAATTTTAAAGCATGATATTTTTGGTATTCATTTACTCTGCGTAACATCTTTTATACATTACAAAAAGAAATTGGCTTATGTATTTTTTTTTGCATTAAAATTCAAAAAAGTGTATTTTTTCCCAAAAATTGCATTTGAAAAATCGCTGCACAAATATTGTGTGACATAAAAATTGCAAAACCCACCAATTTATTCTCTAGGGTCTCTGCTCTAAAAATGTAGATAATGTTTGGGGTTTTATGTAATTTTCTAGCAAAAAAACAAACAAACTGATTTTTACATGTAAACAAAATATGCCAGAAAAAACCTGGTCTTCAAGTGGTTAAATCAAGACAAAAAGGTTGGTGACTGGCCTGGAATCAGGTTATTTCTGTAGCTCCCATGTTAGTTCAGATCTATAACAGCCACCTAGGAAGTCCCCAGAAGTGCTCAGAGACCCCCCAGGACTTTTCCAAATGTACTCCATATGTCTCCATCTGTACAGTCCAATAACCACCATTATACATGGAGAAGAGAGAGGAAAGAGGAGAAGAACCAGAACTCAATTCGAAGCTAGGAGGACAGAAGAGATGATGTGGAGATGGAAGGATGAACAGAAGAGAGATGGACACCCAGGAGATGGTGACCGGGGAGGAATGGAAGAGAGGTGAGATACAGGTAATAAAACAGGAGGACTAACCGAGGTATAAACTCATAAACAGAGTCCAGTGTAGGGAATACTTGAGGTAATGGAAAATTGAAGGGCTTCCCTAGAGAGTGAAAAATAACCAAATTGGAAAAGGTTGATGGGCACAGGCAAGGCTGCATTGATGGGAACTGGTGAGGCTGCGCTGATGGGCACCGGCAAGGCTGCGCTAATGGGCACTGGCGACTGGCAAGGCTGCACGGATGGGCACTGCCGAGGCTGCATTGATTGGCACTGGTGACTGGCAAGGCTGCGCTATGGGCACTGGCGAGGCTGCGCTGATGGGCACTGATCAGGCTGCATTGATGGGCACTGGACAGGCTGCATTGATGGGCACACGAAAGGCTGCATTGATGGGCACTGATCAGGCTGCATTTATGGGCAAGGTGGTCCTTATGGGCACTTGTGACTGGCAAGGCTGCGTTGATGGGCACTTGCTAGGCTGCATTGATGGGCACTGACAATGTTGCTCTGATAGACAAAGGTAAGGCTGAGCTAATGGGCACTGATCAGGTTGTATTGATGGACACAGGTAAAGCTGAACTGATCAGGCTGCATTGATGGGCACTGGTGAGGCTACATTGATGGGCACAGGTAAAGCTGCACTGCTGAAGCTGCATTGACAGGCACTGATGAGGCTGCATTGATGGGCAATGGTGAGGCTGAGCTAGTGGGCATGGATCAGGCTGCATTGATGGGCACTGGTAAGGCTGCATTGATGGGCATTGGTGAGGCTGAGCTGATGGGCATAGGTAAGGTTGAATTGATGGGCACAGGTAAGGCTGAATTGATGGGCACAGGTAAGGCTGCACTGCTGAAGCTGCATTGACAGGCACTGATGAGGCTGCATTGATGGGCAATGGTGAGGCTGAGCTAATGTGCATGGATCAGGCTGCATTGATGGGCACTGGTGAGGTTGCATTGATGGGCACTAGTGAGGTTGCATTGATGGGCACTGGTGTGTATGCATGCACACATACAATGATATTGCAAACAAACAAAAACCAGCACAAACACATACTGACATTACTCACACACACACACAGAAACTATGACACCCAAACAATAGAAATTTCTGGAGACAGGGGTACTTTGGAAATTTTTTTAGACCTGCAGGGGTACTTCACTGTAAAAGGTTGAGAAACACTGCCTTAGAGGACCGGAGGGATGCCATGACCTCACTTCTGGTTCAGGGAGGAAGTAAACATTTTTTTTTTTAAGCAAAAGATCAAGGCTTTTAAGGGTAAAGGAGAGATTTGGGGTCTTCTTGACTCCAGATCCAGTGGCGTATCCAGGGTATGGCAGATATGGCAAGTGCCATGGGCGCCATGTGAAGGGGGCGCTCATGAGTGTCTGGGCAGCAAGGCACTCATCACATACTTGCCAGCAACAGTTACAATTTTGTTGAGACATTCCCGGGTTTTGGACCTGCGGCCGTCCCGAGTTGTTTCCAGAAAAATCATTTTTGGGCATGGATGAACTGGGCTGAGGTGTCTGACCCCCCTCCTAAAAAACTTAAACCTCTCCGCTCTCCACCGGCACCGCCCACACAGTGTGCTGGGAGGGATGTAGCAGCCAGCTACGAGCTAAGTAGATAGCAGGGGAGTCCTAGCCAATCAGTGCCCACAGAAGTGTCAGCTGACTGCCATCACAGGACAAGAGAGATGGCTGCCACCTGTTGCATGCTGCTGATGGTGTTGGTTCCCTCAGTCCTGAGGGCACAGAGCTCAGAGGTGTCTGTCACCCACTCTCTGGGAGCCTCAGCACAGTGCCCAGGAGGAGGGGGGATGCTGTGGCCTGGGCTGCCCTGAAAGACACCATCAAGCTGAACAGGTGAGGCATACAGGCTGAGCGGGGAGGGAGATCATAGATAAGGTGAGGACAGAAGGTGGGAGCTCATTACAAAGCTGATACCAGGAGGAGTGCCTGTTGTTTGTGACATGTAATGAGGATGGAGGAGTGTTTGTGACCTGTAATGAGGATGGAGGAGTGCTTGTGACCTGTAATGAGGATGGAGGAGTGCTTGTGACATGTAATGAGGATGGAGGAGTGCTTGTGACATGTAATGAGGATGGAGGAGTGCTTGTGACATGTAATGAGGATGGAGGAGTGCTTGTGACATGTAATGAGGATGGAGGAGTGTTTGTGACCTGTAATGAGGATGGAGGAGTGTTTGTGATCTGTAATGAGGATGGAGGAGTGCTTGTGACCTGTAATGAGGATGGAGGAGTGTTTGTGATCTGTAATGAGGATGGAGGAGTGTTTGTGACATGTAATGAGGATGGAGGAGTGCTTGTGACATGTAATGAGGATGGAGGAGTGCTTGTGACCTGTAATGAGGATGGTGGAGTGCTTGTGACCTGTAATGAGGATGGAGGAGTGCTTGTGACATGTAATGAGGATGGAGGAGTGCTTGTGACATGTAATGAGGATGGAGGAGTGCTTGTGACCTGTAATGAGGATGGAGGAGTGCTTGTGACCTGTAATGAGGATGGAGGAGTATTTGTGACATGTAATGAGGATGGAGGAGTGTTTGTGACATGTAATGAGGATGGAGGAGTGCTTGTGACCTGTAATGAGGATGGAGGAGTGCTTGTGACCTGTAATGAGGATGGAGGAGTGCTTGTGACATGTAATGAGGATGGAGGAGTGCTTGTGACCTGTAATGAGGATGGTGGAGTGCTTGTGACCTGTAATGAGGATGGAGGAGTGCTTGTGACATGTAATGAGGATGGAGGAGTGCTTGTGACATGTAATGAGGATGGAGGAGTGCTTGTGACCTGTAATGAGGATGGAGGAGTGCTTGTGACCTGTAATGAGGATGGAGGAGTATTTGTGACATGTAATGAGGATGGAGGAGTGTTTGTGACATGTAATGAGGATGGAGGAGTGTTTGTGACATGTAATGAGGATGGAGGAGTGTTTGTGACATGTAATGAGGATGGAGGAGTGCTTGTGACATGTAATGAGGATGGAGGAGTGCTTGTGACATGTAATGAGGATGGAGGAGTGTTTGTGACCTGTAATGAGGATGGAGGAGTGCTTGTGACATGTAATGAGGATGGAGGAGTGCTTGTGACCTGTAATGAGGATGGAGGAGTGCTTGTGACATGTAATGAGGATGGAGGAGTGCTTGTGACATGTAATGAGGATGGAGGAGTGTTTGTGACATGTAATGAGGATGGAGGAGTGCCTGTGACATGTAATGAGGATGGAGGAGTGCTTGTGACATGTAATGAGGATGGAGGAGAGCTTGTGACATGTAATGAGGATGGAGGAGTATTTGTGACATGTAATGAGGATGGAGGAGTGCTTGTGACCTGTAATGAGGATGGAGGAGTGTTTGTGACCTGTAATGAGGATGGAGGAGTGCTTGTGACCTGTAATGAGGATGGAGGAGTGCTTGTGACATGTAATGAGGATGGAGGAGTGCTTGTGACCTGTAATGAGGATGGAGGAGTGCTTGTGACATGTAATGAGGATGGAGGAGTGCTTGTGACCTGTAATGAGGATGGAGGAGTGCTTGTGACCTGTAATGAGGATGGAGGAGTGCTTGTGACATGTAATGAGGATGGTGGAGTGCTTGTGACATGTAATGAGGATGGAGGAGTGCCTGTGACATGTAATGAGGATGGAGGAGTGTTTGTGATATGTAATGAGGATGGAGGAGTGCTTGTGACCTGTAATGAGGATGGAGGAGTGCTTGTGACCTGTAATGAGGATGGAGGAGTGCTTGTGACATGTAATGAGGATGGAGGAGTGCTTGTGACCTGTAATGAGGATGGAGGAGTGCTTGTGACCTGTAATGAGGATGGAGGAGTGCTTGTGACATGTAATGAGGATGGAGGAGTGCTTGTGACCTGTAATGAGGATGGAGGAGTGCTTGTGACCTGTAATGAGGATGGAGGAGTGCTTGTGACATGTAATGAGGATGGAGGAGTGCTTGTGACATGTAATGAGGATGGAGGAGTGCTTGTGACCTGTAATGAGGATGGAGGAGTGCTTGTGACATGTAATGAGGATGGAGGAGTGTTTGTGACCTGTAATGAGGATGGAGGAGTGCTTGTGACATGTAATGAGGATGGAGGAGTGCTTGTGACATGTAATGAGGATGGAGGAGTGCCTGTGACCTGTAATGAGGATGGAGGAGTGTTTGTGACCTGTAATGAGGATGGAGGAGTGCTTGTGACATGTAATGAGGATGGAGGAGTGCTTGTGACATGTAATGAGGATGGAGGAGTGCCTGTGACCTGTAATGAGGATGGAGGAGTGTTTGTGACATGTAATGAGGATGGAGGAGTGCTTGTGACCTGTAATGAGGATGGAGGAGTGCTTGTGACCTGTAATGAGGATGGAGGAGTGCTTGTGACCTGTAATGAGGATGGAGGAGTGTTTGTGATCTGTAATGAGGATGGAGGAGTGTTTGTGACCTGTAATGAGGATGGAGGAGTGCCTGTGACCTGTAATGAGGATGGAGGAGTGCTTGTGACATGTAATGAGGATGGAGGAGTGTTCATGGCAAAGATGATATCAGGAGATGGGTCTCTCTCTCACACTGTGTCACAGCTGCAGAAGTCTAAGCAGCTGCAGCAGCTCCCCCGTCCTGTATGCAGATCAGCACCCACACTGGTTAGAGAATTATTCCCTCGCTCTTCGCTTTATCTATTTACACTGCACACAGGACAGGGCGCACACTGATGATTAGACTTCTGGAAGACGCTGTAAGAGTGTGACACAGTATTCCTGATGATTTGATTTGTTTGGTTTTTATATGGCCTTTCAGGATTTGGGCTGGTCAGGCTTGGATCTTCACAGACTTTTTAACCATTTATTATCTTACTAATTGTGCTTGGAAAACAGACTGTTGGTAAGCCAGAAACTGCAGTCTTTGAGCTCCTGTATCATGTCTGCAGTCTCTGACCATCTCTTGTATCATGTCTGCAGTCTCTGACCATCTCTTGTATCATGTCTGCAGTCTCTGACCATCTTCTGTAACATGATTGCAGTCTCTGACCATCTCTTGTATCTTGTCTGCAGTCTCTGACCATCTCTTGTATCATGTCTGCAGTCTCTGATCATCTCCTGTACCATGTCTGCAGTCTCTGACCATTTCTTGTATCATGTCTGCAGTCTCTGATCATCTCTTGTACCATGTCTGCAGTCTCTGATCATCTCTTGTACCATGTCTGCAGTCTCTGACCATCTCTTGTATCATGTCTGCAGTCTCTGACCATCTCTTGTACCATGTCTGCAGTCTCTGACCATCTCTTGTACCATGTCTGCAGTCTCTGATCATCTCCTGTACCATGTCTGCAGTCTCTGACCATCTCCTGTACTATGTCTGCAGTCTCTGATCATCTCCTGTATCATGTCTGCAGTCTCTGATCATCTCCTGTACCATGTCTGCAGTCTCTGATCATCTCCTCCTGTAATATTAATATATTATATACACACACAGTTACACTGACATCATACTGGTATGTATGTCAGTGTATGTTAATGATTATGTGTGTGCATTGAGTGTGTGTGTCATTGTTTTTGTATGAGTTACTGTGTGCACCAATGTTTTAATGACTGTGAGTGCCAGTGTTGGTATCATCAGTGATTTTTGTATCAGTGTGTGCCTGCGGACCATTATGTGTGTGCTGAGTGTAGAAAGAGTAGAAACAGAAAAAAATGACTTTGAGCACATCATAGACCAGTTTTCATTAGTGAAAGAAAGGAAGGTGCAGTTGTAATTTTTATGTAGTGCCAATCCATAATTTGTTAATTGAAGGATTAAAGAGCTTGACTTGTCATTTTGTTAGCTGTCTTTTCTGCTAAGGTTATCTGAAAGATGGGTTTCAAATGTTTTGACAGGGGCGCAGTTTCAGTGCTTGCCATAGGTGCCATTTTCACTAGATACGCCTCTGTCCAGATCTCTCCATAAGAAGAGGACCTGTCATTCTTATTTCTATTACAAGGAATGTTTATATTGCTTGTAATAAGAAAAAAGTGATTCATGATTAAAAATTAAAGGGACAGTGTAAAAAGAAAGAGAGAAAAAAAAGATTAAAATCAGCCCTCATCCCTCCATGCTTGTGTGCAGAAGTGAACGCACATGTAGATCGCGCATGCATATGTAAACGGTGTTTTCACCACACATGTGCAGTATTGCTGCCAATGTTAGAGTGAGAGCAATAATTCTAGCGCTAGACCTCCTCTAACTTTAAACTGGTAACCTGTAAAAAAATTTAAAGCGTCACCTATGGAGATTTTTAAATATCAAGTAAATAAAATCAATAATGATCCCGCGCTATAGCAATAAAATATTGTAAAAATCAAACACATGTGATGAATAAATAAATGTTATCCATAAAGGTAAATAAAAATAATAAATGATAATCTTGGGACACTGGGAATAAAGTCTATGTATATTAATAATAATAATAGAGAAGTCCATGTAGTGTTAAAAATCCTCTCCTAGTCAGGCATCCTTCTGGTTAATGTTTTTTTTCAATATTCTGCCCCATCATTGGTGTTCCCAGGAGGAACAGTGCCCCATCATTTTCATCATTACTTTAAATAAATGAAAAAATTGCATATTACCTTTTTGTTTATGATTTTATCCGATTCATCGCCCAACTAATCGATTGTTAGCACTAGTGCAATTTTAAAGGGTGACATGTTGGGTATCTATTTTGTCAGTGTAAAATCATCTTTCATATTTTACAAAAATAAATTTGCAAATACCATGTGACATTAAACAACTGCAAGGTTCGCGGACGACCTATTATTCTTTGTAACTAAACCCCTGGTGTCTGTCCCTAATTTGCTATAATTGAAGACATACGGGGCACTATCCTTTTTCAAAATCTCCAGAAATCGAAGGCACTGAATGTGTCCATGCCAGCCACATTGGCCACTCTACTTCAAATGGGCAACATCACACATTAAAAATCTGGGCATCTATTTGCCTAGTAAGACGAAGATATTTTCTCCCTTAACCCCCCCCCCTGCTGTCGGCCATTAAAAGAGACCTTCGGTCATGGCAGCACGGACTATTTTCTTGGTTTGGACGCTGTGGGATTGTTAAAATGAATATTATGCCTCGGATATTGAACCACCTGCAGGCCCTTCCCATCCGGATTACGGAGTACTTTCTCAGAGAAGTAAACCGCACTATAACCTCCTTCCTTTGGGGCCAGAAAGCCCCGAGATTGGCTCTGTCTGTTTTGCGACTACCAAAAGTGATGGGTGGCATGGCTCTACCGGACGCCAACCTTTATCTTATGGCGTGTCACAAATGGTGTCTCCACGGCCCCCTGAAACAGTGGGTACAGTTGGAGGTACTCCTTGCTGGAACCCAGTTGGAAGCCTTGCCCTGGTGCCAGGCGCGTTTGCCTCGCTGGATACGAGAGCACCCTACTGTGGGAGAAATGTGGTGGATAGCCCAAAAAGCCTTTTGAGACTTCTCCGTAGTGCCCACCCCTTCACCAATTACCCCCATTGTGGGGAACTTTGCCTTCAGTCCGGGACTGAGCGAACCTAGATTTCAGGAACTAAAAGAGGCCGACTGTTCCCAGGTTCGACACTTCCTCATAAACGGACAGTGGATGTCTAGACAGCAAATCATGGTTGACCCATCACTGATGGACCTATCCTTCTGGCAAAAAATACAGCTAGCTCACTTCATTGGCTCCCTACCCTCCCCAAAACCTTTTGGGAGGAGCCTTACTGGTTTTGAACGCTTGTGTTTGATACAGTTCCCTGCACGCCATTTGGTCTCCCAGACATATCAGTTATTGTTAACACCAACCCTGAACTTCAGACCTCCGTACATACTTAGCTGGGAACAAGACCTGGGAATCCAGTTCACAGAGAGACAGGTGGAGAGAATTTTCCTTTTTACCAGCAAGATATCTGTGTGTACTAAACACCAGGAAGCTGGTTACAAGGTACTGACGAGGTGGTACTACACGCCAGAGAGGATTCACAGGATGTTTCCTAAAAGTTCAGAGCTGTGCTGGAGATGTAAGGAGGAGCCGGGATCTCTCCTACACATTTTCTGGTCCTGTCACCTCCTGTGTACTTTTTGGACCGAGGTTTACCGTATAGTGCAGAAATTCACAGACCGCGAGCTGCCATGGACCCCCCCCGTTCTTCCTCCTGCATCGCCATGAGATCCCAAGCAAGATATATAGGAAGTCCATTCTGCCTCTTCTGCTCACAGCGGGGAAGAGTTGCATTCCGCTGTACCGGAAGCAGGCACCGAGCGAGGCAATTCGGCTAAAAAAGGTAAAACACTGATAAATGTCAATAAACGCTCAAAAACGTTGCTCACCAGTGTTTTTTAACGCTATTGCAAAAACGTTGAAAAAAGTTGAAAAAATGTGAAAACCTCACTGCAAAGCTACTGGCATTTTTATAATGATATTTTAATGTCCAATGTGCATGAGGCCCTAATATTTATTGGACTCTGGGCAAACATTTTCTTGGGCCCCCCAAGACATGTCAAGTTTCACAGGCGGCCCATCAAACGTTCCCACTAAAGTTACAGTCACCACAAGCCAAATGCAGTATCTTCTCCTGAATGCTTGCAAACTGCCTCTGAAAAGCAATCCACTGATCACTTTATAGAGGTGTAGAAGGAACTGCAGCACATGTGAAAAAGGCCTGTGTGGTGAAAGGTCAACTTTATGCCACAAAGGGCTTCACCCGACTCTCCTGTATACTCCATTTATTTTATGGACATACTGAACAGTATAGCTTGTTCTGAGACTGAATCCCAGTGATGGTCAACTGCAGCCCCTGACATGCCAAAGGGTTGTGCATATTATATAGTGCTAGACATACTACAGTAGCCAATCAGAGACTGCGGATGTACTATAGGAGATAATCAGAGACTGCGGATGTACTATAGGAGATAATCAGAGACTGCGGATGTACTACAGGAGACAATCAGAGACTGCGGATGTACTATAGGAGATAATCAGAGACTGCGGATGTACTATAGGAGACAATCAGAGACTGCGGATGTACTACAGTAGCCAATCAGAGACTGCGGATGTACTACAGTAGCCAATCAGACTGCAGATGTACTATAGGAGATAATCAGAGACTGCGGATGTACTATAGGAAATAATCAGAGACTGCGGACGTACTATAGGAGACAATCAGAGACTGCGGATGTACTACAGGAGATAATCAGAGACTGCGGATGTACTACAGGAGACAATCAGAGACTGCGGATGTACTACAGGAGACAATCAGAGACTGCGGATGTACTACAGGAGACAATCAGAGACTGCGGATGTACTACAGGAGACAATCAGAGACTGCGGATGTACTACAGGAGATAATCAGAGACTGCGGATGTACTACAGGAGACAATCAGAGACTGTGGATGTACTACAGGAGACAATCAGAGACTGCGGACGTACTATAGGAGACAATCAGAGACTGCGGATGTACTATAGGAGACAATCAGAGACTGCGGATGTACTACAGGAGATAATCAGAGACTGCGGATGTACTACAGGAGACAATCAGAGACACTATGTGAGACGATTAAATATATACTGTCAGTAATCTGAAGGCACCTTCATCCCCATAAGGTAAATCTGTCCTTTCAGCAAAGCATCCAAAAAGTAAACACAAACATTCTTCAGCTACTTATAAGCTGCTAAACAATAAAGCACAGAGTACAGTCCCAACCCCCACCTCTTGTGTTCCAGATCTACTCCAGTATCCTCTTCTAATAAGTCATATGTGGGGGGCAGGGAAGGGGGCGGGTTACAGTAAAGTGCTGAATGCTGAGTAGCTGAAAGACGGCAGAGGGGGGAGTCAGTCCACACCGTAAGGCTATTGCCCTGTACACACAATAGGATTTTCCGATGGAAAATGTGTGATAGGACCTTGTTGTCGGAAATTCCGATCGTGTGTGGGCTTCATCACACATTTTCCATAGGAATTTCCGACACACAAAGTTTGAGAGCTTGCTATAAAATTTTCCGACAACAAAATCTGTTGTCAGAAATTCTGATCGTGTGTACACAAATCCGACACAGAATAAATTAAGAGACGAAAGCTATTGGCTACTGCCCTGTTTATAGTCCTGATGTACGTGTTTCACGTCACCGCGTTCAGAACGATCTGATTTTCTGACAACTTTGTGTGATCGTGTGTATGCAAGACAAGTTTGAGCCAACATCCGTCGGAAAAAATCCATGGATTTTGTTGTCGGAATGTCCGATCGTGTGTACAGGGCATTAGTATGTCAGGCAGGACAGGACAGGGCAGTGTTGGCAAAGCAAAGCCAAGTGCGATGTACAATGGAGAGAGGAGTTCTAGTGTACAGTGTGGAAGAGCACAGAGAGGAGCCGGGGATCTGTACGGAGATGTGGGGTGAGAAGAGCGGGGAGTGTCTGGAGATCTCATCTCACACCGGAGAGAAAACACACCGGAGGAACCGACTGACATTCCATGGAATCGTATATTTGCTGCCACCCTTTGGAGAAAAGGGGGAACTGCAATATGCTTTGACTGCCAGACCACGGAACTGTGTGCTTACTTTGTGCCACCCTATGGAGGAAGAGGGAACTGCAGTACTGGTTCTGTATACAGAGCCCCGATCACTAGAATTGTACAGACGGTGATCGGTCAGACTTCTCTCCTCTGTTGTTGGATCGGTGAAGGTATTCCAGGATTTATCTGATGTTTCTGGTTTACGATCTTCCCCAAGAAATCTTATTGGGGGAGGAATTCCTATAACTGAAACAGTTTGTTGTATTGCTGAGCCAATCAATGTATGTCTTCCCCTTCATCCAATCACTTGTAATGTTCTGCCCTCTTCAGGACAGACAGTGAACTGCCGCGCTCTGTGCTCTGGATTCTTCCTTGTTATATTTCTCAGAGATTACCGACTACAAAACTCTTCATTCTCTGGGATTTGGTGTGTGAGAATGGCCGTTGCTACCACTAGGCAAACTAGGAGGCCGCCTAGGGTATACTGTTGCCTCGGGGCACCCGGCCGCTGGTTTCTCTACTCTCTGTTTCCAAGCTATGTATTTTGGTGATGTATTATAAATACCTCTGTAATGTTTATAACCTCTAGTGGGCACTGCTGGGATAAAGTGCGCACATCTAGGGGGGTGCAGGGGATGCCTCTGCTGGATGTTACTCTGACAGCCGCTCTGTAGAGTCATTATAGAGGAGCAGCACTGGAGGCCGTGTCCTGATGGAACGGAGGAAAACCTCCCCTGTGTGTCTCTATGATCAGAGATCTCTACTGCAGCCACATGCTTCATCTAGTGCCGGTGTTCTGTGGAGAAGAGCCCCCCATCGGATAGTGCCCGGGCTGAGGAGCGCATGCACACTACGTAACAGCACAACAGCTGATTTTAAAAAGATGAGAGGCCTGTAATTGTCATCATAGGTACCTCAACTATGAGAGACAAAATGTGGAAACAAATCCAGACAATCACATTGTCTGTCTGATTTTTGAAAGAATTTATTTGCAAATTATGGTGGAAAATAAGTATTTGGTCAATATCAAAAGTTCATCTCAATTAAGGATGAGCCGAACACCCCCCTGTTCGGTTCGCACCAGAACATGCGAACAGGAAAAAAGTTCGCTCGAACACGCGAACACCGTTAAAGTCTATGGGACACGAACATGAATAATCAAAAGTGCTAATTTTAAAGGCTTATATGCAAGTTATTGTCATAAAAAGTGTTTGGGGACCCGGGTCCTGCCCCAGGGGACATGGATCAATGCAAAAAAAAGTTTTAAAAACGGCCGTTTTTTCAGGAGCAGTGATTTTAATAATGCTTAAAGTCAAACAATAAAAGTGTAATATTCCTTTAAATTTCGTACCTGGGGGGTGTCTATAGTATGCCTGTAAAGGGGCGCATGTTTCCTGTGTTTAGAACAGTCTGACAGCAAAATGACATTTCGAAGGAAAAATTTCATTTAAAACTACCCGCGACTATTGCATTGCCGACAATACACATAGAAGTTCATTGATAAAAACGGCATGGGAATTCAACACGGGAACCCCGAACCAAAATTAAAAAAAAAATGACGTGGGGTTTCCCCTAAATTCCATACCAGACCCTTCAGGTCTGGTATGGGTTTTAAGGGGAACCCCGCGCCAAAAAAAAAAACCGCGTGGGGTCCCCCCAAAAATCCATACCAGACCCTTATCCAAGCACGCAACCTGGCAGGCCGCAGGAAAGGAGGGGGGGTGAGAGTGCGGCCCCCCCTCTTGAACCGTACAGGGGGGAGCCAGGATCTGGGGGTTCCCTTGTTAAAGGGGGCTTCCAGATTCCGATAAGCCCCCGCCCGCAGACCCCCACAACCACTGGCCAGGGTTGTGGGGATGAGGCCCTTGTCCTCATCAACATGGGGGACAAGGTGTTTTGGGGGGCTACCCCAAAGCACCCTCCCAGTGTTGAGGGCATGTGGCCTGGTACGGTTCAGGAGGGGGGGCGCACTCTCGTCCCCCCTCTTTTCCTGCGGCCTGCCAGGTTGCGTGCTCGGATAAGGGTCTGGTATGGATTTTTGGGGGGACCCCACGCCGTTTTTTTTTTTTTTTTTTTGGGCGCGGGGTTCCCCTTAAAATCCATACCAGACCTGAACAGCCCCAAAGCATGATGTTGCCACCCCCATGCTTCACAGTAGGCATGGTGTTCTTTGGTTGCAACTCAGCATTTTCTCTCCTCCAAACACGACGAGTTGTGTTTCTACCAAACAGTTCTACTTTGGTTTCATCTGACCATATGACATTCTCCCAATCCTCTTCTGGATCATCCAAATGCTCTCTAGCAAACCTCAGTCGGGCTTGGACATGTACTGGCTTAAGCAGGGGGACACGTCTGGCACTGCAGGATCTGAGTCCCTGGCGGCGTAGTGTGTTACTGATGGTAGCCTTTGTTATGTTGGTCCCAGCTCTCTGCAGGTCATTCTCTAGGTCCCCCGTGTGGTTCTGGGATTTTTGCTCACCGTTCTTGTGATCATTTTGATCCGACGGGGTGAGATCTTGAGTGGAGCCCCAGATCGAGGGAGATTATCAGTGGTTTTGTATGTCTTCCATTTTCTAATTATTGCTCCCATAGTTGATTTCTTCACACCAAGCTGCTTGCCTATTGCAGATTCAGTCTTCCCAGCCTGGTGCAGGTCTACAATTTTGTTTCTGGTGTCTTTCGACAGCTCTTTGGTCTTCACCATAGTGGAGTTTGGAGTGTGACTGTTTGAGGTTGTGGACAAGTGTCTTTTATACTGATAACAAGTTCAAACAGGTGCCATTAATACAGGTAATGAGTGGAGGACAGAGGAGCCTCTTAAAGAAGAAGATACAGGTCTGTGAGAGCCAGAAATCTTGCTTGTTTGTAGGTGACCAAATACTTATTTTCCACCATAATTTGCAAATAAATTCTTTCAAAAATCAGAGAATGTGATTGTCTGGATTTGTTTCCACATTTTGTCTCTCATAGTTGAGGTATACCTATGATGACAATTACAGGCCTCTCTCATCTTTTTAAGTGGGAGAACTTGCACAATTGGTGGCTGACTAAATACATTTTTGCCACACTGTATAATGTACGTACACTTATACCAATAAAAGTTATTTGGAAGAAGAAAACTTGGCTTATACACCGCTATATTACTAGAACTTCCAATTCTACCCCCCACCCCCATATACACCAAGCATTCTACCCCTCCCATATACACCAAGCATTCTACCCCCCATATACACCAAGCATTCTATCCCCCCATATACACCGAGCATTCTACCCCCCATATACACCGAGCATTCTACCCCCCCATATACACCGAGCATTCTACCCCCCATATACACCGAGCATTCTACCCCCCCATATACACCGAGCATTCTACTCCCCATATACACCGAGCATTCTACCCCCCCATATACACCGAGCATTCTATCCCCCCATATACACCGAGCATTCTACCCCCCATATACACCGAGCATTCTACCCCCCCCATATACACTGAGCATTCTACCCCCCCATATACACCGAGCATTCTACCCCCCCCATATACACTGAGCATTCTACCCCCCCATATACACTGAGCATTCTACCCCCCCATATACACCGAGCATTCTACCCCCCCATATACACCGAGCATTCTACCCCCCCATATACACCAAGCATTCTACCCCCCCATATACACCGAGCATTCTACCCCCCCCATATACACCGAGCATTCTACCCCCCCATATACACCGAGCATTCTATCCCCCCCCATATACACTGAGCATTCTACCCCCCATATACACTGAGCATTCTACCCCCCATATACACTGAGCATTCTACCCCCCCATATACACCGAGCATTCTACCCCCCCATATACACCGAGCATTCTACCACCCCCATATACACCGAGCATTCTACCCCCCCATATACACTGAGCATTCTACCCCCCATATACACTGAGCATTCTACCCCCCATATACACCGAGCATTCTACCCCCCCATATACACCGAGCATTCTACCCTCTACCCCCCCATATACCCCACTGTCATCGCTCTGCCCCCCAGGATGTGCACTCACCTCCATACACAGGAGAAATGGATGGACAGATCATGTCTCGGTGGGTCGGTGATGTACTCGGTGTCCGGGCTGTACACTGATCTCTGCACTCACTGATCAACTATTCCTGATAGTGATCTCAGATTATTATCATGTGTATTATATATACAGTACAGAGAGGAATCCTTCTCACAGTCTCCTCCACCTTCTTCTTCACCGCACAGATTGTGATTCTTCTTTTCTGCTCTATCAGACAATAACCAGTGTAGGAGAGGCACCAACTTTCATACGGCATCAATGGGAGTTCTGGGTGTGTCTCCTTTAATTGTAAAGTCACATCAGACCTAATTCCTCTCTCTGCTCTTCAGTGTGCAACACTTCTCCACCAGAGTTAGGGCACTTCTACACTCAGGTTATTTAGGGCTAACTCATCAGTGTGAAAAGAGGAAGAGGAAGAGGAAGTGAACCTGATGAAATACCTTTTTTGGCTTGTTTTGTAGGATGTCTGTCCTGTCCATTTCATTCATGTCTTGTATCTTGTTCTCTATCTATGAGTCATCATATCCTTTTGCTTTAAATCTTTCTCCAATGTGTTTGGCTTGGATCCTGTAGTCTTCTTCTCTCCTACAGTTCCTTTTTATTCTTGTTGGTTGCCCCTATAGGGATATTGTATAGCCAGGGATTAAAGTGACAGCTATTAGTTGACAGATAGCTATTGGTGTTCACATTCTTGAAAAACATTATCGTTACAGCCCCATCTCCCTCTAGGCTAATATTCAAATCCAAAAAGTCTACAGACTTTTCATCTATTTTCCACACCAAACATATGCCCATTCTGTATTTATATTGATGGAGCGATTGGTTCAACTTTCTATTTATTAATAATCTTTAGTTACTTTGTTGGAATATATGAGATTGATTTACACAGACCCGGCCCTTTGATTGGTTATACATTGTGTCGACTGAACCACAAGAAAATGGCCGCTGTGCGCGCCGTATAGATAACCAACAAAATGGCCATAATGTAAATATAGAGCGAACTAAAAAAAAATGGCCGCTCTATCATTTCCAGTTTTACATCATATAAACCGGGTCTATACAACCAATCTGGTTCCCCAGGTGAAGACATGTGACGTGTCGTAACGCGTAGGGAGTGGCCGGAATCAGACGCACACTGGAAGTGACATGAGAAGGCGCTGAGAATGCCGATGTTATTGCTTTTTGCTTGCTTTTATACTTTTTATGTAAGAGTCCACCTATTTGGTACTTGAATAAATATTACCTTAGTTTTTTAAACCTACTACACCATTGCAGGCATTCTTTCTCTCTTCCCCCATCTTTCCTGTGGTACTATACCGGAGCAAATTAGGACGGCTCAGTGGAGGATTTATATATTTGGAGAAGTACCCATGGTTCCAGCAGCAGTGTTAACAAAGTAAGGCCCCAATAGGATGCTGTGAAGAGTTCAAATTGTCTATTGATGTGTTTTACTTCATTTTCATAAGGATTTTGAACATTATTTGGACATTTTTGGCACATGTGTGTGTGTGTGTATATATATATATATATGTGTGTTTCTTTTTTATTGTTTGCACCTTTTTTTGGAGACACCATAATTCTGCACTTTAATATTTTTGCACTTTATTTATCCCTTAGTGGATGTTTTCTAATGTCTTATGCCCTGTACACACGGTCAGACATTCCGACAACAAAATCCTTCGGATTTTTTCCGACGGATGTTGGCTCAAACTTGTCTTGCATACACACGGTCACACAAAGTTGTCGGAAAATCCGATCGTTCTGAGGTTAAACATGTACAGTGGGACTAGAAACGGGGCAGTAGTCAATAGCTTTCGTCTCTTAATTTATTCTGAGCATGCGTGGCACTTTGTGCGTCGGATTTGTGTACACACGATCGGAATTTAAAGGATCAGATTTTGTTGTCGGAAAATGTTATAGCCTGCTCTCAAACTTTGTGTGTCAGAAATTCCGATGGAAAAAGTCAGATGGAGCCCACACACGATCGGAATTTCCCACAACACAATCCAATCGCACTTTCTCCGTCGGAAAATCCGATCGTGTGTACAGGGCATAAGAGTGATTTTTATTACCGCGCAAGATCACTTTATATTTGCACTTGTTTTATTTGTGTATTGTGAACACTACTAGGTTTTGCTGCGGTTCTATTATTATTATTATTATCACTTTATTTCTGTAGATCGGCACATTTTATCAGTTACTCCAAGTATCGCGAGGGACACTTTCACATATTTATGGTTAAAATCGCAATATGCGTATATTGATTGGTTTGCACAAAAGTTACAGTGTCTACAAACTATGGAATAGATTTATTTCATTTATTATTTATGGTTTTACTAGTAATGGCGGTGATCAGTGATTTTTAGTGGGGCTGCGACATTGCGGCGGACAGAGCGGACACTTTTGGGACCATTGACATTTATACAGCGATCAGTGCTATAACAACGCACCAATTACTGTATAAATGAAACTGGCAGGGAAGGGGTTAACACTAGGGGGTGATCAAGGGGTTAAATGTGTTCCCTGGGACACGTTTCTAACTGTGGGGGGAGGGGACTGACTGGAGGACAGATTGCAGTTACTAATCACTAGGAACAGTCGATCACTCTGTACTCCCCTGACAGAACGGGGATCTGTTTGTTTACATTGACAGATCCCTGTTCTGGCTCTCTGTAGAGCGATCGCAGGTGGCCGGCGGATATCACGGCCATGCACATGGCCTCCCCCGCCGTGCAGTGAGCCTGTGTCTGCTACAACTGTTAAAAGGAGCCGACATACAGCTACAGCGATTCGCAGGAATGAGCCGACCTGCCAAAGTATGATGGTAGCTGGTCTGCAAGCGGTTAAAAAAAAAAATGTAATAAAATGTTGGCTACACGAGTCAGATTTATTTATTTTTTTATTCAAAATGTTAAAGGAAATTTCCATTGTAGCCCCAACAAGTGGAGATGTATACAGCAGTGGTGTCCGGATTGGCTACCATTTTTTGGTTAAAGTGTTACTGAACCCCGGAGCCCCCAGTCACTATATATCTGATCTCACACAGAGCATGGAAAAGTAATTATTTTAGTAAATATAAACTGCTGAATACCTTTTCTCATCAGTATATAGCAGTGACTTCTATCAGTGTCTGGTTAAAGCTTGTAGGAGGAGTTTTAATTCTCCCGATTGTCCTATGAGGCTGCAGGACCCCTGACCCTCTGTCGGGACAGTGCTGATTGGCCCTGCGCTGATTGCATGCACTCAAAAAAAAAATTCTAGCAATGCACACCAAACTGAGCATGTGCAGAGTGGCCCCAAGGCTCTGTTCTATGAGGGGATGGATTGGGGACTGTGGAAGAAGGGGAGGATCAGAGAAGACAGGATCAAACAGCCTTTTTACACAATGCAGAGGATTAACCCGCTTAGGTTCCACAGCGAGTATAACAAGCATTCTTTACTGCATACAGTATACACACTGATTTTACTGTTGTGGGTTTAGTAACACTTTAATGTGATAAGATGTAGGGATTTCGAGGTCTGTTCACAAATTTTGATTGCTAAGCAAAAAAAATTAAATAAATAATTGTGCAATGAGGAACTATCTGAAGTTACCAGAAACTAACTATGACCATGGATGTGAGGGAAAAAAGCAGAACTTGTTTCTTCATGTAAAGAATGTTGCCTTAGTGAGGTCTCATGAACCAACCACCAGGACTGACTCAACATGACACTAAAGGGGAAGTTCCAACTCTATGCGGTTGACTTTCTACTTCTGTCACCAACAGAATTATGTTTTTCTTCATGAACAAAATTTTGAAAAACACAATATGTTGTACTTTTTGCTATAATAAATATCCCCCTTTTTTTAAAAAAAAAAAGCGATTTTTTTTTAGTTTAGGCCGATATGTATTCTTCTACATATTTTTGGTAAAAAATAAATAAAATAAAAATCGCAATAAGCGTATATTGATTGATTTGTGCAAAAGTTATAGCGTCTACAAAATAGGGGATACATTTATAGCATTTTTATTATTATTATTATTATTATTACTAGTAATGGCGACGATCTGCGATTTTTATCGATATGACGGACACATCGGACACTTTTTACACAGATAAAAAGCCCATAAAATCAAGGCAGGTAAGAAAGGTTTGTTTGAACTAGCCGCGGTGTTTACCAATCAGCTGTACAGCATGATGACGTCACAGGATCATGCTCCACCCGACGCGTTTCCCCTTAAAAGGCATCCACTGGGAACAGAGATCATGCCTGTTCCCAGTGGGTGGGGTGGGTGGAGCATGATCCTGTGACGTCATCACGCTGAACAGCTGATTGGTATACACCACGGCTAGTTCAAACAACCCTTTCTTACCTGCCTTGATTTTATGGACTTTTTATCTGTATGGCCTGTTTGAAAATAAAGACCTTTGCCGGAATATACTGCACCATGAAGACCTCTTCTGTTCCTCCTTACATGAGAATCTCCAGATCCTTGCTTCTATAAGAGTGTCCCGGGAGTGAAGCTTTGCTGGTTCCTTGATAACGGGTGGATATTTCCCTGCCTTTTAACCATCGCAAGTTCACCTGCCAGCAGGCTAATGCACAGGCGCTTTTGATCTCTATCATCTGAGATCCAATTTATCTGGTAAGCAGTTTGTATTTGTACATCGTGCACCGCATCTCAGATGGTTGAAGTGAGGAATGTGTCCTGCTTTCTGGAGATTTATTGAAGGACTTTTTATTTTCTAATTTTGGAGATTCATTTTAGGACTTTGGTTTATCTGGTTTATTTGGTTTATTTATTTTTCACATATTGCATGGACTTTTTCTTTATATGTTTTAATACACATATTTATTTTTCATATATTTTATTGAGATTTGGTTTATATCAATATTTATCACTATTTTCAGTGGTTATTTTGCGCATTTTTTTCTTCTTTTTGATTTGTTTTAGGTTTTAGTATTTAACCTATAGAGGTGGAGCATTTAATTATGTTATTTGTATACACAGTCACATCACCTGTGCACTCATATATATATATATATATATATATATTTTTTTTTTTTTTCACCTTGGATAATATTTTCGTGGTTAGCGCAAATACCCCCCTTTTTGTCTTTTTATAATGACTCCAAAGAAAAACATGTTGGAGAATGGAGAAATGAGCTAACAAACTCCAAATAAATAACTGTTTTACCAGTCACTGCAGAGAGACTACAAACTGGCCCCGTACCTGGAGGTGCTACAAGACCCCAAAGACAGACAGACCCTGAGCCTGTACAGACTGAGCGCCCACAGCCTGGAAATCCAATTAGGACGGCACAGGCAGACCTACAAGCCCAGGGAGAGTAGACTGTGCCAGCAATGTGACCAGGGGGTCCTGGAGGATGAGGACCACTTCCTGCTACATTGCCCCAAAGTACTCATCAGTGAGGGACACTCACTTCCAGAGACTCTCCTCTCTCATCCCGAACTTCAATTCTATAGAAGAGAAGAGGAAACTCAGATTTCTACTGGGAGAAGAGGAGCCAACGGTAAAAATAGCTGCCCAATATGTGACAGCGTGTCACCGACTGAGAGGGACATGAAAGACTGAGGACTTAAAGATCTTTTACACAGACTTATGCCCATTACCCTCTATATTACCCATTACCCTCCACCCCCTCTATATTACCCATTACCCTCCACCCCCTCTATATTACCCATTACCCCCCCACCCCCTCTATATTACCCATTACCCCCCCACCCCCTTTATATTACCCATTACCCCCCCCCTCCTTTTTTTTATAGAAAATAAACTGCTTTGGCAATGCTAACATGTATTTGGTCCTGCCAATAAAGCTTATTTGAATTGAATTGGTGAACAAACATGTTTTTTATAAAACACAAAACCTCTGGATATTTATTTGCCCCCCCAGGCTGAGCCCTTTATCTGGCTGAGAAGTTACATTTGTAGAAGAGATGAGAGATTCACATTACATATACTTCTCACCCCAATGGAATCATTTAGGATCTGATCGACTTTTTGGGGTCACAAGGGGCTACAGGATTCACTTACCTCATAGCTACTAGTTTTTTTAAGGTTTAACTCGTTAAGCCCCGGACCATTTGGCTGGCCAAAGACCAGAGCACATTTTGCGATTCGGCACTGCGTCGCTTTAACTGACAATTCCGCGGTTGTGCGACGTTGCACCCAAACAAAATTGACATCCTTTTTTTTCCCACAAAAAGAACTTTCTGTTGGTGGTATTTGATCATCTCTGCGGTTTTTATTTTTTGCACTATTAACAAAAATAGAGTGACAATTTTGAATAAAACGCATTATTTTTTACATTTTGCTATAATAAATATCCCAAAAAAATATATAAAAAAACACTTTTTTTCCTCAGTTTAGGTAGATACGTATTCTTCTACATATTTTTGGTAAAAAAAAAATTGCAATAAGTGTTTATTGATTGGTTTGCGCAAAAGTTATTGCTTCTACAAAATAGGGGTTAGTTTTATGGCATTTTTATTAATATTTTTTTTTAAGTAGAAATGGTGGCGATCTGCGATTTTTATTGTGACTGCAACATTATGGCGGACACATCGGACAATTTTGACACAATTTTAAAACCATTGTCATTTTTACAGCGATCAGAGCTATAAAATTGCACTGATTACTGTAAAAATGACACTGGCAGTGAAGGGGTTAACCACTAGCTGGCTAGGAAGGGGTTAAGTGTGTCCTAGGGAGTGATTCTAACTGTTAGGGGGCGTGGCTACGATTGACATATCACTGATCACCGCTCCCGATCACAGGGAGCTATGATCAGTGACAGTGCCACTAGGCAGAATGGGGAGATGCTTGTTTACATTAGAATCCCCCCTGTTCTTCCTCTCCGTGAGACGATCGCTGGTATCCCCGTGGACATTGAGTCCGCGGGACCCGCGATCCTGCTCTAGGAGCTTGAGGCAGGGTCGCGCGTGTGCCAGCACGCACGTGACCACACAGCGGCAAATTCAAAGGGACGTACAGGTACGCCCATTTGCGCAGCCGTGCCATTCTGCCAACACATATGCACATGCGGCGGTCGGCAAGTGGTTAGTTGTTTTATCCACTTAAGGACTGCCTCACACCGATGTACGTCGGCAAGGCGGCACGGGCAGGCAAAATCACGTACATATACGTGATTTGCCTCCCACGGGTGGGGGGTCCGATCGGGCCCCCCGGTGCCCGAGGCAGTCCTGTTTTGTCCCCCGGCGATCGGAGGTGAGGGGGAGGCCATCCGTTTGTGGCCCCCCCCCCTCGCGATCGCCGCCGGCCAATGAGAATCTTCCTTTGCTGCTGTATGCTAAACAGCAGCAAAGGAAGTGATGTAATCTCTCCTCGGCTCGGTATTTCCCTTTCCAGCTCCGAGGAGAGAAGACATCTATATGAGTGTAAAACACAAACACACACAGTAGAACATGCCAGGCACACAAAACACCCCGATCCCCCCCCCCCGATCACCCCCCCTGTCACAAACTGACACCAAGCAGTTTTTTTTTTTTTCTGATTAGTGCATTGGTGTCAGTTTGTGACAGTTACAGTGTTGGGACAGTTAGTGTTAGCCCCCTGTAGGTCTAGGATACCCCCCTAACCCCCCCTAATAAAGTTTTAACCCCTTGATCACCCCCCGTCACCAGTGTCGCTAAGCGATCATTTTTCTGATCGCTGTATTAGTGTCGCTGGTGACGCTAGTTAGGGATGTAAGTATTTAGGTTCGCCGTCAGCGTTTTATAGCGTCAGGGACCCCCATATACTACCGAATAAATGTTTTAACCCCTTGATTGCCCCCTAGTTAACCCTTTCACCACTGATCACCGTATAACCGTTACGGGTGACGCTTGTTAGTTTGTTTATTTTTTATAGTGTCAGGGCACCTGCCGTTTATTACCGAATAAAGGTTTAGCCCCCTGATCGCCCGGCGGTGATATGCGTCGCCCCAGGCAGCGTCAGATTAGCGCCAGTACCGCTAACACCCACGCACGCAGCATGCACCTCCCTTAGTGGTATAGTATCTGATCGGATCAACATCTGATCCGATCAGATCTATACTAGCGTCCCCAGCAGTTTAGGGTTCCCAAAAACGCAGTGTTAGCGGGATCAGCCCAGATACCTGCTAGCACCTGCATTTTTCCCCTCCGCCCAGCCCACCCAAGTGCAGTATCGATCGATCACTGTCACTTACAAAACACTAAACGCATAACTGCAGCGTTCGCAGAGTCAGGCCTGATCCCTGCGATCGCTAACAGTTTTTTTGGTAGTGTTTTGGTGAACTGGCAAGCAAGCACCAGCCCCAGGCAGCGTCAGATTAGCGCCAGTACCGCTAACACCCACGCACACACCGTACACCTCCCTTAGTGGTATAGTATCTGAACGGATCAATATCTGATCCGATCTATACTAGCGTCCCCAGCAGTTTAGGGTTCCCAAAAACGCAGTGTTAGCGGGATCAGCCCAGATACCTGCTAGCACCTGCGTTTTGCCCCTCCGCCCGGCCCGGCCCAGCCTACCCAAGTGCAGTATCGATCGATCACTGTCACTTAGAAAACACTAAACGCATAACTGCAGCGTTCGCAGAGTCAGGCCTGATCCCTGCGATCGCTAACAGTTTTTTTTGTAGCGTTTTGGTGAACTGGCAAGCGCCAGCGGCCTAGTACACCCCGGTCGTAGTCATACCAGCACTGCAGTAACACTTGGTGACGTGGCGAGTCCCATAAGTGCAGTTCAAACTGGTGAGGTGGCAAGCACAAGTAGTGTCCCGCTGCCACCAAAAAGACAAACACAGGCCCGTCGTGCCCATAGTGCCCTTCCTGCTGCATTTGCCAATCCTAATTGGGAACCCACCACTTCTGCAGCGCCCGTACTTCCCCCATTCACATCCCCAACCAAATGCAGTCGGCTGCATGAGAGGCATTTTTATGTCCTCCTGAGTACCCCTGGAAAACAGAACGTGTAGCGCTAAAGAAGAACAAAAAGAGAATAAAACACACTGATAGGGTATGGAGCCAGTATCCTACAAACAGCTAAACTGAGACACAGTTGGATTTCTCACAATATGTATGAATCAAAATACAGTACAGAGTCCGTAAGTGAGAAATAAATGGAATAATGCTTGTAAGTGATATGTGAACCACCTTCACCAGCATGGGATCCTATAGTCTCTGAATAGATGCTAAACACCAGATAAAATTCGAGTTCCAGATTGGATGATGTATGAATGAATCAACTCTAGAACGTCACACCACAGTGTCTTCACACACGTGCAAATCACTCTAACGGTAAAGTTGGTAAAATTGGAGGCTTACCGGAGGGTTTGAACCCAAAACAGTGTATACTGTGAGGGTCAAACCAGCTTTTATTGCATAATGGCAATGGTGGGAAGACCTTGGCAGCGTGAAGGGATCACAAGGGGTTCATAAAGATGTATCTTCTCCAATCATAACATAGGATCTCCCCGTTTGAGGCTCATAGAGAATATGGATGCTCACTGATTCCAGCTGAAAAAAAACTGAGCAGTCGGCTGGAATCAGTGAGCATCCATATTCTCTATGATCCTCAAACGGGGAGATCTTATGTCATGATTGGAGAAGATACATCTTTATGAACCCCTTGTGATCCCTTCACGCTGCCAAGGTCTTCCCACCATTGCCATTATGCAATAAAAGCTGGTTTGACCCTCACAGTATACACTGTTTTGGGTTCAAACCCTCCGGTAAGCCTCCAATTTTACCAACTTTACCGTTAGAGTGATTTGCACGTGTGTGAAGACACTGTGGTGTGACGTTCTAGAGTTGATTCATTCATACATCATCCAATCTGGAACTCGAATTTTATCTGGTGTTTAACATTCATTCAGAGACTATAGGACCCCATGCTGGTGAAGGTGGTTCACATATCACTTACAAGCATGTTTCCATTTATTTCTCACTTACGGACTCTGTACTGTATTTTGATTCATACATATTGTGAGAAATCCAACTGTGTCTCAGTTTAGCTGTTTGTAGGATACTGGCTCCATACCCTATCAGTGTGTTTTATTCTCTTTTTGTTCTTCTTCAGCGCTACACGTTCTGTTTTCCATTTGATATATGTGCAATTTTCTAGTGCTGTGTTAGCGGCTTATTATTATTCGGGAGTAAGCGCATATTTGCCACTTGGGTTGTGTTTGTTTATACCTCCTGAGTACCCCTACCAAACGATCCCCCCCAAAAAAGATGTCGTGTCTGCAGCAAGCGCGGATATAGGCGTGACACCCGCTATTATTGTCCCTCCTGTCCTGACAATCCTGGTTTTTGCATTGGTGAATGTTTTGAACGCTACCATTCACTAGTTGAGTATTAGCGTAGGGTACAGCATTCCAAAGACTAGGCACACTTTCACAGGGTCTCCCAAGATGCCATCGCATTTTGAGAGACCCGAACCTGGAACCGGTTACAGTTATAAAAGTTAGTTACAAAAAAAGTGTAAAAAAAAAAAAACACATACAAAAATATAAAATAAAAAAAATAGTTGTCGTTTTATTGTTCTCTCTCTCTCTATTCTCTCTCTATTCTTCTGCTCTTTTTTACTGTATTCTATTCTGCAATGTTTTATTGTTATTATGTTTTATCATGTTTGCTTTTCAGGTATGCAATTTTTTATACTTTACCGTTTACTGTGCTTTATTGTTAACCATTTTTTTGTCTTCAGGTACGCCATTCACGACTTTGAGTGGTTATACGAGAATGATGCCTGCAGGTTTAGATCATCTTGGTATCATTCTTTTCAGCCAGCGGTCGGCTTTCATGTAAAAGCAATCCTAGTGGCTAATTAGCCTCTAGACTGCTTTTACAAGCAGTGGGAGGGAATGCCCCCCCCACCGTCTTCCGTGTTTTTCTCTGGCTCTCCTGTCTCAACAGGGAACCTGAAAATGCAGCCAGTGATTCAGCCAGCTGACCATAGAGCTGATCAGAGACCAGAGTGGCTCCAAACATCTCTATGGCCTAAGAAACCGGAAGCTACGAGCATTTTATGACTTAGATTTCGCCGGATGTAAACAGCGCCATTGGGAAATTGGGAAAGCATTTTATCACACCGATCTTGGTGTGGTCAGATGCTTTGAGGGCAGAGGAGAGATCTAGGGTCTAATAGACCCCAATTTTTTCAAAAAAGAGTACCTGTCACTACCTATTGCTATGATAGGGGATATTTACATTCCCTGAGATAACAATAAAAATGATTTAAAAAAAAAATGAAAGGAACAGTTTAAAAATAAGATAAAAAAAAAATAATAATAAAGAAAAAAAAAAAAAGCACCCCTGTCCCCCCTGCTCTCGCGCTAAGGCGAACGCAAGCGTCAGTCTGGCGTCAAATGTAAACAGCAATTGCACCATGCATGTGAGGTATCACCGCGAACGTCAGATCGAGGGCAGTAATTTTAGCAGTAGACCTCCTCTGTAAATCTAAAGTGGTAACCTGTAAAGGCTTTTAAAGGCTTTTAAAAATGTATTTATTTTGTTGCCACTGCACGTTTGTGCGCAATTTTAAAGCATGTCATGTTTGGTATCCATGTACTCGGCCTAAGATCATCCTTTTTATTTCATCAAACATTTGGGCAATATAGTGTGTTTTAGTGCATTTAAATTTAAAAAAGTCTGTTTTTTCCCCAAAAAATGCGTTTGAAAAATCGCTGCGCAAATACTGTGTGAAAAAAAAATGAAACACCAGCCATTTTAATCTGTAGGGCATTTGCTTTAAAAAAATATATAATGTTTGGGGGTTCAAGGTAATTTTCTTGCAAAAAAAAAATATTTTTTTATGTAATCAAAAAGTGTCAGAAAGGGCTTTGTCTTCAAGTGGTTAGAAGAGTGGGTGATGTGTGACATAAGCTTCTAAATGTTGTGCATAAAATGCCAGGACAGTTCAAAACCCCCCCAAATTACCCCATTTTGGAAAGTAGACACCCCAAGCTATTTGCTGAGAGGCATGTCGAGTCCATGGAATATTTTATATTGTGAAACAAGTTGCGGGAAAGAGACAATTTTTTATTATTTTTATTTTTTTTTGCGCAAAGTTGTCACTAAATGATATATTGCTCAAACATGCCATGGAAATATGTGAAATTACACCCCAAAATACAGTCTGTTGCTTCTCCTGAGTACGGGGATAAAACATGTGTGAGACTTTTTGGGAGCCTAGCCGCGTACGGGACCCCGAAAACCAAGCACCGCCTTCAGGCTTTCTAAGGCCGTAAATTTTTGATTTCACTCTTCACTGCCTATCACAGTTTCGGAGGCCATGGAATGCCCAGGTGGCAAAACCCCCCCCCCAAATGACCCCATTTTGGAAAGTAGACACCCCAAGCTATTTGCTGAGAGGTATGGTGAGTATTTTGCAGACCTCACTTTTTGTCACAAAGTTTTGAAAATTGAAAAAAGAAAAAAAAAATTTTTTTTCTCGTCTTGCTTTATTTTCAAAAACAAATGAGAGCTGCAAAATACTCACCATGCCTCTCAGCAAATAGCTTGGGGTGTCTACTTTTCAAAATGGGGTCATTTGGGGGGGGGGGGTTGTGCCACCTGGGCATTCCATGGCCTCCGAAACTGTGATAGGCAGTGAAGAGTGAAATCAAAAATTTACGCCCTTAGAAATCCTGAAGGCGGTGATTGGTTTTCGGGGCCCCGTATGCGGCTAAGCTCCCAAAAAGTCCCGCACATATGGTATCCCCATACTCAGGAGAAGCAGCTAAATGTATTTTGGGGTGCAATTCCACATATGCCCATGGCCTGTGTGAGCAATATATCATTTAGTGACAACTTTTTGTAATTTTTTTTTTTTGTCATTATTCAATCACTTGGGACAAAAAAAATGAATATTCAATGGGCTCAACATGCCTCTCAGCAATTTCCTTGGGGTGTCTACTTTCCAAAATGGGGTCATTTGTGGGGGTTTTGTACTGCCCTGCCATTTTAGCACCTCAAGAAACGACATAGGCAGTCATAAATTAAAGGTTGTGTAAATTCCAGAAAATGTACCCTAGTTTGTAGGTGCTATAACTTTTGCGCAAACCAATAAATATACACTTATTAACAATTTTTTTACCAAAGACATGTGGCCGAATACATTTTGGCCTAAATGTATGACTAAAATTGAGTTTATTGTATTTTTTTTAGAACAAAAAGTAGAAAATATCATTTTTTTTCAAAATTTTCGGTCTTTTTCCGTGTATAGCGCAAAAAATAAAAACGGTAGAGGTGATCAAATACCATCAAAAGAAAGCTCTATTTGTGGGAAGAAAAGGACGCAAATTTCGTTTGGGTACAGCATTGCATGACCGCGCAATTAGCAGTTAAAGCGACGCAGTGCCGAATTGTAAAAAGTGCTCTGGTCAGGAAGGGGGTAAAACCTTCCGGGGCTGAAATGGTTAAAAGCCTTTCCATGGTATCACTTTAGAGTTACACAGGAGGTTTGGTGCTATAATGACTGTCCTCGATATGACGTTAGGGAGGGTGATACCTCACATGTGGTGTGATCGCTGTTTACATACTAAAGCCGGACAGACGCATGCATTCACCTTTGCACGCAAGCACAGGGTCAATGGGGGTGCTTTAAAATTTTACTTATTTTTTTACACTGTTGCTTTCATTTTTTTTTTAAAATCACTTTTTTTATCACAAGAAATGTAAACATCCCTTGCAATAGCATGGGGGGGTATTTACTGAGATCTGGGAGAGATCCCTCTGCTGTTTTTAAAAGCTTCAAATCATACGAAGATCAGTATGACCTGATGCTTTTTATCCAGTAATGGTTTGACATGCGGCATTGAAACCAGAAGTGATGAAAGACTTTTCGCTTCGGGTTTCTTAGACCATGGAAATTATCGGTGCTCTTCCAGTCCCAATGGGAAGGGGGAGCCAGGGAGGCCCGCGGAAAGGTGGGGGGAGGTGATGACAGCTGCTCCCGCTGCTTGTAAAAGCAATCTAGCTTGGATTGCTTTTACAAGAAAGCTGAACACTGGCTGAAAAAAAACAAAAACAAACAATACTGGAATGATGCCTACAGCTGGTATGGTATGGTATTGGTATTGGTATGGGTATGGGTATGCTGTGGGGCGGCAAGTAGTTAATAAAAGAACAAGGGTGTGAAAAGTGGGGGGGTCATTGCTAGAACTATAAAAGATTGGGGCCCCCTGGGGTGGTTTACAGTAATATCCCATACAATATCCTGATCTGTGGTGGTGTTTATTTACAGATAGATTGCAAAAAAAGCTAAAGCTCTTCCTCTGAGTATTATGGAGGTTGGATATGGACAACCCATCCACAATGATTCCACCACCAGTGAGAATGGATCCATGCCTGGAGTGGAGGATGGGACTGTGGCCGGCGCTGGGATTGGATCCTTCAATTCCAGTTCAAGAGGACAGCTTCTCATCACATACAGATCCTCTTTATTAGTCTCCTAATATCTGTCCTATCATGCTGGTCGGGACATGTAATGTCTGTTTTTAGTAAAATTTGAATCTCCAATCTTTCCTTTTTTTTTTTTTTCTTTGCATCCACTAATAGTTCCAGTTGGACTTTGAAATGTATCTAAAAGCAAAACTTTTTTGTTAGTTTTGGATGGAGTGTGGAAGGATTATATCCCCAGTCAGGTTTTATTGCTGTCTGTGTCACCTCTGAGGAGATCCGCCCTTTCTATTGTCCTGGTGATCATTGTCACGGTGAGTCATGGGAAAATCCAAAATTTTGAGTTGGCATCTGAACAAGTGTCCCCAATGAGAGATTTCCCTCTATTCCTGTTCTGTCAACAACTGTCTTGCAGGGGTTATCCTTTACTTTGGGGATCTTCTCATTTCCTGTTGTGTCTAAAGGACAGATTCCCCAATGGGACACAGATGGCAGGAAAACCAACGGGGGTATAACCATTCTCCACTCCATCCACAATGTGAAAAAAAAATGCCTCCAGGTTACACTTTAACCACTTCAGCCCCGGAAGGATTTACCCCCTTCCTGACCAGAGCACTTTTTACAATTTGGCACTGCGTCACTTTAACTGCTAATTGTGCGGTCATGCAATGCTGTACCCAAACAAAATTTGCGTCCTTTTCTTCCCACAAATAGAGCTTTCTTTTGATGGTATTTGATCACCTCTGCCGTTTTTATTTTTTGCGCTATAAACGGAAAAAGACCGAAAATTTTGAAAAAAAATGATATTTTCTACTTTTTGTTATAAAAAAAATCCAATAAACTCAATTTTAGTCATACATTTAGGCCAAAATGTATTCGGCCACATGTCTTTGGTAAAAAAAATGACAATATGCGTATATTTATTGGTTTGCACAAAAGTTATAGCGCCTACAAACTAGGGTACATTTTCTGGAATTTACACAGCCTTTAATTTATGACTGCCTATGTCATTTCTTGAGGTGCTAAAATGGCAGGGCAGTACAACCCCCCCCCCCCCAAATGACCCCATTTTGGAAAGTAGACACCCCAAGGAAATTGCTGAGAGGCATGTTGAGCCCATTGAATATTAATTTTTTTTGTCCCAAGTGATTGAATAAAGACAAAAAAAAAATACAAAAAGTTGTCACTAAATGATATATTGCTCACACAGGCCATGGGCATATGTGGAATTGCACCCCAAAATGTCAAAATATAAAATATTCCATGGACTCAACATGCCTCAAAGCAAATAGCTTGGGGTGTCTACTTTCCAAAATGGGGTCATTTGGGGGGGGGGTTATGCCACCTGGGCATTCCATGGCCTCTGAAACTGTGATAGGCAGTGAAAAGTGAAATCAAAAATTTATGCCCTTAGAAAGCCTGAAGGCGGTGCTTGGTTTTCGGGGTCCCGTACGCGGCTAGGCTCCAAAAAAGTCTCACACGTGTGGTATCCCCATACTCAGGAGAAGCAGCAGAATGTATTTTGTTGTGTAATTTCACATATTCCCATGGCATGTTTGAGCAATATATCATTTAGTGACAACTTTGTGCAAAAAAAAAAAAAATTGTCTCTTTCCCACAACTTGTGTCACAATATGAAATATTCCATGGACTCGACATGCCTCTCAGCAAATAGCTTGGGGTGTCTACTTTCCAAAATGGGGTCATTTGGGGGGGTTTTGAACTGTCCTGGCATTTTATGCACAACATTTAGAAGCTTATGTCACACATCACCCACTCTTCTAAACACTTGAAGACAAAGCCCTTTCTGACACTTTTTGTTTACATGAAAAAATTATTTTTTTTTTGCAAGAAAATTACTTTGAACCCCCAAACATTATATATTATTTTAAAGCAAATGCCCTACAGATTAAAATGGTGGGTGTTTCATTTTTTTTTTCACACAGTATTTGCGCAGTGATTTTTCAAACGAATTTTTTGGGGAAAAAAACACACTTTTTTAAATTTTAATGCACTAAAACACACTATATTGCCCAAATGTTTGATGAAATAAAAAAGATGATCTTAGGCCGAGTACATGGATACCAAACATGACATGCTTTAAAATTGCGCACAAACGTGCAGTGGCAACAAAATAAATACATTTTTAAAAGCCTTTAAAAGCCTTTACAGGTTACCACTTTAGATTTACAGAGCATGTCTACTGCAAAAATTACTGCCCTCGATCTGACCTTCGCGGTGATACCTCGAACGCATGGTGCAATTGCTGTTTACATTTGATACCAGACCGACGCTTGCGTTCACCTTAGCGCGAGAACAGGGGGGGACTGGGGTGCTTTTTTTTATTTTTATTATTTTTTTGCTTTTTTATCTTATTTTTAAACTGTTCCTTTCCTTTTTTTTTAGTCATTTTTATTGTTATCTCAGGGAATGTAAATATCCCCTATGATTGCAATAGGTAATGACAGGTACTCTTTTTTGAAAGAATTGGGGTCTATTAGACCCTAGATCTCTCCTCTGCCCTCAAAGCATCTGACCACACCAAGATCGGTGTGATAAAATGCTTCCCCAATTTCCCAATGGCGCTGTTTACATCCGGCGAAATCCAAGTCAAAAAATGCTCGTAGCTTCCGGTTTCTTAGGCCATAGAGATGTTTGGAGCCACTCTGGTCTCTGATCAGCTCTATGGTCAGCTGGCTGAATCACCGGCTGCATTCTCAGGTTCCCTGTTGAGACAGGAGAGCCAGAGAAAAACACGGAAGACGGTGGGGGGGGGGGCATTCCCTCCCACGGCTTGTAAAAGCAGTCTAGAGGCTAATTAGCCGCTAGGATTGCTTTTACATGAAAGCCGACAGCTGGCTGAAAAGAATGATACCAAGATGATACCTAAACCTGCAGGCATCATTCTGGTATAAACCACTCAAAGTCGTGAATGGCGTACCTGAAGACAAAAAAAAGTTAACAATAAAGCACAGTAAACGGTAAAGTATAAAAAATTGCATACCTGAAAAGCAAACATGATAAAACATAATAACAATAAAACATTGCAGAATAGAATACAGTAAAAAAGAGCAGAACAATAGAGAGAATAGAGAGAGAGAACAATAAAACGACAACTATTTTTTTTTATATATTTTTTTGTTTTTTTTACACTTTTTTTGTAACTAACTTTTATAACGGTAACCGGTTCCAGGTTCGGGTCTCTCAAAATGCGATGGCATCTTGGGAGACCCTGTGAAAGTGTGCCTAGTCTGTGCAATGCTGTACCCTACGCTAATACTCAACTAGTGAATGGTAGCGTTCAAAACATTCACCAATGGAAAGACCAGGATTGTCAGGACAGGAGGGACAATAATAGCGGGTGTCACGCCTATATCCGCGCTAGCTGCAGACACGACATCTTTTTTTGGGGGGTTCGTTGGGTAGGGGTACTCGGGAGGACATAAAGAAAATGCCTCTCATGCAGCCGACTGCATTTGGTTGGGGATGTGAATGGGGGAAGTACGGGCGCTGCAGAAGCGGTGGGTTCCCAATTAGGATTGGCAAATGCAGCAGGAAGGGCACTGTGGGCACGACGGGCCTGTGTTTGTCTTCTTCTTGGTGGCAGCGGGACACTACTTGTGCTTGCCACCTCACCAGCTTGAACTGCACTTATGGGACTCGCCACGTCACCAAGTGTTACTGCAGTGCTGGTTTGACTATGACCGGGGTGTACTAGGCCGCTGGTGCTTGCCAGTTCAATAAAAAGCTACCAAAAAAACTGTTAGCGATCGCAGGGATCAGGCCTGACTCTGCGAACGCTGCAGTTATGCGTTTAGTGTTCTGTAAGTGACAGTGATCGATCGATACTGCACTTGGGTGGGCTGGGCCTGGCGGAGGGGCAAAACGCAGGTGCTAGCAGGTATCTGGGCTGATCCCACTAACGCTGCATTTTTGGGAACCCTAAACTGCTGGGGACGCTATTATAGATCAGATCGGATCAGATATTGATCCGATCAGATACTATACCACTAAGGGAGGTGTATGCTGCGTGCGTGGGTGTTAGCGGTACTGGCGCTAATCTGACGCTGCCTGGGGCGACGCATATCACCGCCGGGCGATCAGGGGGCTAAACCTTTATTCAGTAATAAACGGCGGGTGCCCTGACACTATAAAAAATAAACGAATTAACCAGCTCAACCGTAACACTTATACGGTGATCAGTGGTGAAAGGGTTAACTAGGGGGCAATCAAGGGGTTAAAACATTTATTAGGTAGTATATGGGGGTCCCTGTCACTATAAAACGCTGACGGCGAACCTAAATATTTACGTCCCTAACTAGCGTCACCAGCGACACTAATACAGCAATCAGAAAAATGATCGCTTAGCGACACTGGTGACAGGGGGTGATCAAGGGGTTAAAACTTTATTAGGGGGTGTTAGGGGGGTACCCTAGACCTAAAGGGGGCTAGCAGTAACTGACCTAACACTGTAACTGTCACAAACTGACACCAATACAGTAATCAGAAAAAAAAAAAACCTGCTTGGTGTCAGTTTGTGACAGGGGGGGGTGATCGGGGGGGCAATCGGGGGGGGGGGGATTGGGGTGTTTTGTGTGCCTGGCATGTTCTACTGTGTTGTGTAGTGTGTTTTCACTCACAGTGATGTCTTCTCCCCTCGGCGCCGGAACGGAAACTACCGAGCCGAGGGGAGATGACATCATTTCCTTTGCTGCTGTTTAGCATACAGCAGCAAAGGAATGTTCCCATTGGCCGGCGGCGATCGCGAGGGGGGGGCCACGAACGGATGGCCTCCCCCTCACCTCCGATCGCCGGGGAACAAAAGACGACCGTCTCAGGCACCAGGGGGGGTCCGATCGGACCCCCCACCCACGGAAGGCAAATCACGTACATGTACGTGATTTTGCCTGTCCGTGCCGCCTTGCCGACGTACATCGGCGTGAGGCGGTCGTCAAGTGGTTAAAAAAAAAAACAATATTTTTTACTTTCTGCTATAAAATATTCCCAATTATTAAAAAAATAAATGTCTTCATTAATTTAGGCCAATATGTATTCTGCTACATGTTTTTGGTAAAAAAACAAAACAAAGTAAGTGTATATTGATTGGTTTGCACAAAAGTAATAGCGTCTACAAAATAGGGGATATTTTAATTAATAATTTATTTTTTACTAGTAATGGCTGCGATCAGCGATTTTTAGCAGGACTGCAATATTGCGGTGGAAAAATCTGACAAGTGACACTTTTTGGGGACCAGTGACACTAATACATTGATCAGTGCTAAAAAATATGCACTGTCACTGTACTAATGACACTGGCAGGGAAGGAGTTGACATCAGGGGTGATCAAAGGGTTAACTGTGTTCCCTATGAGTGTTTGCTAACTGTGGGAAAGGTGCTTTGGCTGGGGGAATGTAAAGATTCGTGTCCCTGCTTAGCAGGAACACAGGATCAGAACATTCCCCTTTCACATAATGGTGGTCTGCCTTTCACCTCAATGATCAGCAGGTCCCGGCAAACATTGCGTCTGCCAGACCAGCTGATTAGCTCCCGCTTTTTTCAATTACAGCGGGAGCAGGTCACCCGGAAGTGTCAGATCACGTACCATAGGCAGAGGCATGATGGGACTTGTAGCTCCGCAACAGCTGGAGGGCCGCCAGTTTGAGACCCCTGTTCAACAGAATTTGTGGTTATTTATTTAACTTGCCCTTGTGTCTTGTTATATGTGGGATGTACCATCAGGGCACTCCGTAGTCACTCTGGAGAGCATCATAGACTGATTGAACAGGGTAATTGTGACCACAGTGTACCCAGAAATAATGTGGAGAAACATAAGGGCTCAACAAATGGTCTCTGGGTATGGAGACATCGAAGCTTTACCCAAACATCTCCCTGCCAAGCATTTTAACCCCTTCCCCACCCTCTCCCGTGTTTCAAGGGCTTCTAAATGCTGGGAGATGAAGGCTGGCATTCGGGTCATGTGACCGCTATGATTGGCTGTCACAGAAAGCTACCGATTGCAAGTATACATTGGGAGCTTTCCGGTCCCCCCCAGTGAGTGTGCTGGGAGCACGCAGGGCGCACGCTCTCCGCCCAGAAAACTGTTTACATAAGAGTGCATACAGTATATGTGCCACATTGGTGGGAAGAGAATAAAAAACTCAGCAAAAGAGAAACTTTTTATACATACAAACTAGATACTAGATAACCTGAAGGTCTAAATTAAGAACTTGAGGTCAACACTTCATTATACAATCTATTTGTTTTTTTTTCAGTGTGATTAATTGGATAGATCTTCCCTTTTTTTCCTCTGGTACCCATTTGAAGTGATTTCTTTTACAATACATATGTATCTGTATACATCATCTTTCTCTGGCTACAAAATGATACTTTGTTTCCCTTAGGCCCCTTTCACACATGCGGACATTATGTCTGTATTTCATCCATCCGTTTTCGGATGAAATACGGACATACGTGCATCCCTATGGGATAGTGGGTGTCAGCGGATGAACATCTGCTGACACCCGATATCATCCAACCCCGCTATGGTCCGATTCTGCAGACGGAGGAAAATCCTATTTTTCTATTGGTCTGCAGAGCGGATCGAATATACACACACAGACGGTCCGTTTTCATCTGATCCCCCATAGGGGAGAGCGGAGATCTGACAGGGCAGTCCCTGCACAGTGTGTAGGGACCGCCCTGTCATCCGCCGGCTCAGCGGAGCGATCCCCACTGAGCAAGCGGATGTTCAAGGATCGGATCAGCACGGATCCGCACGTGTGAAAGGGACCTAACTGTATATTTTTTGTATATCTTCTTTGCTTGTGAAAGTTTAGCTCCATACCCCCTTCTACTGGCCACTTCTTATTCTAGCCTTTCCTCTACTTCAATGTTTGATGTCAGTATGTAGGAAAAAAATCGGAGTTACTTACCGGTAACGTCCTTTTCCAGGAGTCTTTCAGGACAGCACCATAGAGAGACCTTGGCTCCTCCCCTTCTGAGGAAACACCGCCTTCAACTTAGAGCTTTAAACCTCACCGCTCTCCCCCGGCCCCTCAGTTCTTCAAGAGGACCTCCGGTTAGCTGGGGAGACACAAGAACACGTCATAATAACTTTGATCTTACCTGACGTTCTTCTGCGATGAACTCCTTCACGAATATCCCTACAGTAGGGTGGGTAACTGTGCTGTCCTGAAAGACTCCTGGAAAAGGACGTTACCGGTAAGTAACTCCGATTTTCCCATTTCCGTCTTTCAGGACAGCACCATAGAGAGGATGAGCGAGCACCTTACCTTAGGGTGGGACTACTGCCTACAGAACCTTACGCCCAAAAGCCTGGTCTTTTGCTGACAGAAGGTCCAATCTGTAGTGTTTCACGAACGTGTCGAATCTAGACCACGTTGCCGCTCTACAGATCTGCTCCGGAGATGCACCAGCCCACTCGGCCTGAGAGGTCGCCACTGCCCTTGTGGAGTGTGCCCTGATACCCTTAGGGGCTTCCAACCCGCTAATTATATAAGCCTGACTGATAGCTAACCTTAGCCACCTAGCTAAAGTGCGCCTCGAGGCTTTGCCTCCCTTCCTGGTTCCTGAAAATAACACAAAAAAGGAATCAGATTTTCTAAATGGTTTTGTATCCTCCAAGTATTGCAGGACACACCTTCTTACATCTAGTTTATGAAACCTATGTTCCTGTTCCCTCACAGGATTCAAACAAAAGGTGGGCAAAACAATTTCCTGGCCTCTATGGAAAACCGAGGCTACTTTCGGTAAGAAGGCCGGATCGGCCTTAAAAATTACCCTGTCCGGGAATACCTGAAAAAAGGGGGCCCTAATGGAGAGGGCCTCGAGTTCACTTACTCTTCTTGCCGTAGTGATTGCCACCAAAAACACCATTTTGAGGCTAATCCATTTTAGTGTACACGTCTCCAATGGCTCAAAGGGTTCCCCTGTAAGTGCTTGTAGGACCAAGGAAAGATCCCACATTGGGAAGGGGGGGACCTTCAGAGGTCTCTGCCTACTCAATGCTTTAAAAAATCTAATGACCCAAGGATCGGAGGCTAGTTGTTTCTCCAGAAACACACTCAAAGCAGAAACCTGTCCTTTCAGGGTGCCAAGGGCTAACCCCTTGTCCGCCCCTGCCTGCAGGAACTCTAAGACCGCTATAGAGCTGTGAATATCAAAAGAAGTTTCTGTACACCAGCTATTAAAACGCCTCCACGTTTTTTGGTAGATGACCTGGGTTTCTTTTTTCCTGCAGTTAAGGAGGGTCTTTACTAAGCTATCTGAGAAACCTCTGTTTTTCAACAATTCTTCCTCAGTAGCCAAGCCGCGAGGCTCCATCTCCCCACCTGGGGACAACAGATTGGCCCCTGGGAAAGGAGATTCTCCTGAACTGGCAAAAGCCAGGGGGGTTCCGCTGCCAGACTTCTCAGGATGGAGAACCAAGGCCTCCTGGGCCAATGTGGCGCAATAAGAACGAGGGTTGTGTTTTCCAGTTGGAATTTTCTTAGGACGGCTGGGATTAGTACAGGTGGGGGGAAGGCATAACACCTGTCGAAAGCCCAACTCTGAGCCAGTGCGTCTATCCCTAGAGCTCCATCCCACCTGTTTAGGGAGAAGAAGAGATGCACCTTCCTGTTTTCTCTCGAGGCAAAGAGGTCTATGCATGGCCTTCCCCATTTCTGGGAAATTGCTTCGAAAACCCCCTGATTCAGAACCCAGTCGCCTTCCCTCAGCCGTTTCCTGCTGAAGTAATCCGCCACCAGATTTTGATCCCCCTTCAGATGCACTGCCGAGAGGGATAGGACGTTTACTTCGGCCCATCTGAGAATGCTTTCTACCAGGGTCCACAAGGGTCTGCTCCTGGTACCCCCCTGCCTGTTTATGTAGGCTACAGCTGAGGAGTTGTCCGACCGGACTCTCACATGCTGTCCCTGAAGTTCCTTTTGAAAAGTTTTGAGTGCCAAGGCTACTGCCTTCAGCTCCCTCCAGTTGGAGGATCTTCCTGCGTCCTCCTTCCGCCAGCCTCCCTGAGCCACCCGGTCCTCCATATGCGCCCCCCAACCCATGCCACTCGCATCGGTCGTGACGCATCTGGACACCGGCAGAACCCATTCCAGACCCTGAGAGAGATTGGCTTCTTTCCGCCACCACCATAGGGATCTCTTGACCTGGTCCGGTACAGTTATCAGGGAATCCAAAGATTCCTGACTGTGGTCCCAAATGCTCAGGATAAATAGTTGTAAAGGGCGAAAGTGTAACCCTGCCCACTGGACTGCTGGAAGTGCTGCCGTCAGTAACCCCAAGGCTGACATAGCCTTTCTTACTGATATTTGTTGGCTGCCCTGGAGTAACAACATTGCCCTGTCTACCTTCTGGATTTTCTCCATAGGCAGGAAGACCTTTTGTTTTGTTGAGTCCAACAGGTAACCTAAAAAGATTACCCTTTGCGAAGGGGTCAGATTGGACTTCTCCAGATTTAAGAGCCAACCTAGACCCTCTAGGATGTTCCTTGTCAACTGCAGGTCCTGCGACAGCTGTTCCGCGGAAGGGGCAAAAAGTAGTAGATCGTCTAAATAAGCGATCACTGAAATGCCCCTGATCCGTAGGAAAGCCAAGACTTCTACCATGACTTTGGTGAAGATGCGGGGGGAAGAGGATAGCCCGAAGGGAAGGGCCCTGAACTGCCAGTGAAAGGTCCCTTCTCTGGTATTTATTGCCAGCCTGAGGAACCTTTGACACTGATCTGCAATGGGAATGTGCAGGTAGGCATCCCTCAAGTCTATCGATGCCATGAAGCAGTTTGGAGGAAGAAGTGTCTTTACCGAATAGATTGAGTCCATTCGGAACCTCCTGTAGGTGAGAGAGACGTTCAGAGGCTTCAGGTTCAGGATGAGCCTGAACTTCCCCGAGGGTTTGCGCACCACAAAAATGTGGGAGTAAAAGCCTCTGCCCGTCTCTCCTTCTGGTACTCGAACTACCACCTCCTGTTCCTCCAACTCCTGGAGGGAGGAAAGGAGAGCCGCTGACCTCTCTGCACATTTCGGTAGCGTGGTTACCAGGAGTCTGCATGGTGGAGGTTCTGCAAACTCCAACCTGTACCCTCTTCTTATGACTTCCAAAATAAAATTGTTGGAGGTGATCATCTCCCACTGTGGAAGGAAGGCCCCCAGTCTTCCTCCCACCGTTATTCTGTCACTTTGTCTTTTTGGGCTGTTCAGGAGGGCGAAAAATAGCCCCCCCACGCCCCTTCCCTTTTTGTCCCCACCCCATTTTCTGTTGATCAGACTTTGGGGGGTCCAACTTCTTCCACGGCCGAGACTTTCTTTTAGTCTCTGCCGGTTTTCTTTTAAAAGGAAATGCCTTTTTTCTGTCAGCCGTTCTATCCAATACAGCTTCCAGACCTGGCCCGAAAAGCAAGTCCCCCGTGAGAGGAATGCCGCAGAGTTTAACCTTGGATGCGGTATCTCCCTGCCATGTTTTAAGCCATAAGGCTCTTCTTGCCGAATTGGACAATGCGGCTGATCTTGCAGACATACGCACCGATTCAGCTGAAGCATCTGCCAGGTAAGCTATTCCTTTAAGGAGCATGGGAAAAGACGATAGGATTGTTTCCTTAGGCGTACCCGCCTCTATATGCGCCTTAATTTGCGTTAGCCAATACTCCATGTTTCGTGCCACCACCGTGGACGCCATGGCAGGTTTGAGGTTCCCTATGGAAGAGTCCCAGGATTTTTTCAGGAGGGAATCTATCCTTTTATCCATGGGATCTGGGAGTGCCCCCATGTCCTCAAAGGCCAAGTCAGTGTGTCTGGAGACCTGCAAAAAGGCTGCGTCTAGCTTAGGCGATTTGTTCCATACCAGCGCCTCCTCTTCTGCAAAGGGGAACCTACGCTTAAGTGCCTTTGAAAGGAAAGGCTTCCTTTCGGGGTCTTGCCACTCCTTTTTGATGGCGTCGACTAAGACCTCATGGACCGGGAACACCTTCCTTTTATGTTCCCCTAGTCCCTTGTACATCTGGTCATGGAGTGAAAGTTTTTTCCTTTCCTCCTGGATTCCTAGGGTGGTATGAATGGCTCCTAGGAGCTCCTCCACCTCCTCCAGGGAAAGCTTGTAGCGAGAGGATCTTGTGGATTCCCCTTCCACCTCCTCTCCCTCTGATTCCCCCTGGGGATCTGAGGACCCGCTATCAGGCTCTTCCTCAACCTCGAATCTGGCACCTCCTGGATTCTCTCCACTTCCCGAGGGAGCATCCATTAAGGATTGAGGAACACTCTGCTGTGCTGGTGGAGAAACAACCGCAACTGAAGACTGGCAAATAATGTTTTAAAAGTCTGCACCGTATTGGAAAGTTCTTTCACGGATGCTGCTAAATCTGAAGACTGTTCTCCAGACTGCTCCCTTACTAGCCCCTCTATACAATCCCTGCAGAGGGGTTTAGACCAAGATTCCCCCATTGTGATTTTACATGAGGGGCATTTCTTCTTGGCACTGTGGGGCGACTTGCTTTTCTCTGTAGCTTTGCCCTGGAAAACAAGTTAAAAGTAGGGAGCAATCAGCAAACCTTCACCAGCACTACCACGGAGGGCCACCAGGGGTGCACTTCCCGGGACCGACCATCACCAGGGACCCAGTCACAACCCTTTCCCCCCCTTCACCACCAGGGGGAGTTCTACACCTGTGGAGCTTTACAGGAAGCGGTAAGGGAACACCACCCCAGGGTTCCTCTTACCTTAGAGTGGCTGGTGCAGGATTCTCCTGGAGCGGTTCTTGAAGCCTCTGCTTCCGACATCTCCTTAGAGTGCAGTGGTGATCCAAGCCCCTGTGTGCTGTCCCCACAGCAGGTCAGAGGCAGCACCAGCCGAACGCGCGGTCCGTTTTCATCACCGCGACCGGAACCGGAAGTCACGGGTCAGACGGAAACACCGACCTCCGCCGGAAATGACGTCACCCGTCCTCCGACCCAGCGCTCAGAGCTCCCACGCTGGCTGCAAGTGCAGGGCGGTCTTCTGTGCCTCCGCCTATGCCACTGCTAGGCAAAAAGAAAACGGACCCCCCCAGCTTACAACTTCACTAAGAGAAGCTGGGGGAGCGTGATGTGCAGTCTTCTAAAAGGTACTCAGCCACCCTAGCCCCTTAGACTGCAGCTTTCTTAGAAAAATGAGCAGGAGAGAGCCAGAGAGAGAGCGCCCCCTTTGCTCAGCCTGCAATTAGCCTCAGCCTCCCTAGCTGTGCGGCCCTGGTTCCTTGCGATGTCTCCCCACCGGAGGAAACACCAGAACTGAGGGGCCGGGGGAGAGCGGTGAGGTTTAAAGCTCTAAGTTGAAGGCGGTGTTTCCTCAGAAGGGGAGGAGCCAAGGTCTCTCTATGGTGCTGTCCTGAAAGACGGAAATGGGAAAAATGTATGTGTGTGTGTATATATATATATATATATATATATGTATATGTATGTGTGTATGTGTATATATATATATATATATATATATATATATATATATATATATATATACATATATATATAAACAAACTTTAGGCTTGTCACTTTATTACCCAAAACTTCTCCTATTGCCCTGATGCTATGTATCCATGATAAAAGAGTCCCCTTTTTATATAAACAGAGGGAATCACAAATTAATTGTATTTATAGTATATTTTTTATGTATTAATGTTTTTATTTGGTAATAATGAGTCACCTATAATCTTTTATTTGGTTTCTTCACAATTTGCAATGTTTTGAAACTTTTTTGTAGTAATTTTAGAAATTTATGCATAGCTATGCTGAGTTCTGTATCTCCACGTTCCAATGTTTAAACATCTCCTACCACTTCCCAGACACAGACCCCACATGCTGGTGGTGCAGGACATCTGGGGGTACAATAATCCATATTTTCTGGTTATGTCCATGGATCTGGCCCTTCTGACAGAGTGTCTGTGCTTTTTTCAGGATCTGACTGGTTTGGCACTAGACAACAACCCAACTGCCTACCTATTACATCTCAGCCCGCTATCCGAATGGAAGTACCGCTATTCTCTAATGAGACATCTCATCAATCCAGCTAGAGCTTGCATCTGCCTCACCTCCTACAGTGAGTCATTGGAGTCATTAGGTTAATGATATTATGTATATGGAGGATCTTACTGCCTCTTTGAGGAGACAAGAGGCCGAAATTCACAAGACTTGGTATTACTGGACCCAATTCTTTTTCTGACAAGGTACAAGGAGGTCCATGACTCCAGCTCCAATTGGGAGGTCCAGGGAGGAGACCCTTATTATCATTTTAACCTCTCTTCTCCCTTTCCCCCCTTTTTATTTCTTTCTTCTGCCCCTTCTTTCTGCCTTTATCTTTCTTCAAAATTGGATGGAGTACATTGGTCTCCTGCCAGCATCTCCTGATTAATTTTCATCTATAGATGTACTTTATTTGTGGTAGGCTTACAGTGTCTGGTCCTTGAAGTGCGTACCATTTGTTTCCCTTGCTTTCTGAAGAACTGTCACATAATGTTTTGTACTTGATGTACTGTATACACTGTAATGATATAGAACCAGTTTCGCTGATGTGTTTGGTCGATATAAATAAAGAATTTATTTTTTTTTAAAAAGGACTTGCCCCAAAGTGTCTGTCTTTTTTTTACTAATTTGACACTTTTTTTGTGAAATGGTAGGGGTTCAATGCACCCGTTACCAATTCATAAAGGGGGAGGCCGGGATCTGGGGGTCCCCTTGTTAAAGGGGGCTTCCAGATTCCAATAAGGCCCCCACCAAAGACCCCCACAACCACCAGGCAAGGGTTGTGGGGATGAGGCCCTTGTCCCCATCAACATGGGGACAAGGTGCTTTGGGAGCTACTCCAAAGCACCGTCTTATGTTGAGTGCATGTGGCCTGGTATGGTTCCAGGGGGGTGCTCTCTTGTCCCCCCCTCTTTTCCTGCGGCTAGCCAGGTTGCGTGCTTGGATAAGGGTCTGGTATGGATTTTGAGGGGACCCCTATGCCTTTTTTTTTGTACATTTGGAGCAGGGTTCCTCTTAGAATTCATACCAGACCTGAAGGGCCTGGTAGGGATTTTGGGGGGACCCCCACGCTTTAAAAAAAAAAATTATTTAAATTAATTTCATATATATACATATACCCTAGTCTTACTAACAGAATTACAACCCCTATTTTTCCTTAAAGTGATTGTAAAGGATCTGTTTTGGGGTTTAAATAAACATATTCTTGCCTCCACTGTGCAGCTCGTTTTGCACAGAGTGGCCCCGATCATCCTCTTCTGGGGTCCCCCGGCAGCGCTGGTAGCTCCTCCCCGCATCAGATAACCCCCCTAGGAGAAGCACTCTCCCGAGGGGGTTACCTTTTGGGCGCACTCCCGAGTCCAGCATTTGCGTCCATAAACACGAATGCAAGACGCGCCCCCCCGGCATCATTGGATTTGATTGAGAGCAGCGGGAGCCAATGGCTGCACTGCTATCAATCTTTCCAATCAAGAGCCGGGACCCAGTGGAGAGAGGAACAGCGCATCCCCACTGAAGAGATGAAGGGGCTCAGGTAAGTAAAATGGGGGTGCTGGAGGGCTGGTGACTGCCATGTGTTTTTTCACCTTAATGCATAGGATGTATTAAGGTGAAAAAACATGAGGGTTTGCAACCCTTGTAAGGCATTCATTTGGTCAAGTCAATACATTTTGTGCAAATCATCAGCAAATCATTTGGAAGTACACACTATGAAGAAACGGCTGTTTTTTTAAATATCTTAATTTCTGCATTGGCTCCAGAGCTATGCCAACACCCCTACATAGAAGGTCAGTCAGGCAAGAGAAGCCTGAGGAACACCTAGAACCTCCGGAGGAACCCTGGCTGAGAATGGCGAGACTAGAGATTTTTTTGTGGCTTATTTGTACAGGAAGACAACAGAGAAGGGAAACCAACAACCAAATTCTGATGTTAGCCACAGATATTAAAACGCAATATGTATAAAAAATAAAATATAGTTTACTTTTCTCACAAAACTGTAGCAATAACTGATACAAATGTTAAAAAGAGAATTAAAAAAAGTGCAATTTACTTTTGACTTCAAATGAGACCAATCTCCTCTCTTCTATGTAGAGGAGAAGAGTACCTGTCCTCCATAGAGGAAGGGAGGCTCAGAGATGTGATCACATTCTGGACAGTTAATAGATCTTCATTGTAATTAGACAGGTACACTTTACACATTCCATGTCTCATTATTTCATATTTTCTATTTGCTAAGTGCTTTATTCTGAAATAATTCAATGCTAAACAGGATAATTGGGAGAACCGGTATTCACCGATGATACAGATTATACATTTGGGAGAACTGATACTGTATGTGCATACAGTAAAGTTTAGCAATATATACAGACAGTACAGATTATACCATCAGAAGAACCAGAACATACACATCATATAAATTATACTATTTACAACATAATAAAGTGAATGTTTCTCTGAGTTTCTTTACATCTTGTACAATAAATATATTCATTATATATATCCAACCTCAGTGCTCAGTGCACTATTCACCTCTGGACTTGTCCCCTGCAGAACCTTATCATCACCATAAGATGTCCTCAGTCTTCCAGGTTGAGGGATATCCAGTGTGACTAGACCTGCTGGAAGACTGAGGAAAGACTGTGAGTGCAGAGCGCTATGATCCTGCCCCCTGTGCACATCCCCTCCCCCCACTCACTGTGTAATATTGCAGAAAGCAATCAGTGCCACATTCTGCATCATTCAGGACTGCCCACCCTGGTAGAAGACCAGAGAGGACATGAACCCAGCGTGCCACATGACTGGCCAGAAGACATTAAAAAAGGTAAATAAGAAATGTTAAAAACACACATATATACGGGAAAAAGGAGGGGGGTCAAGGAACCTGGAGTTTGACTTATAATTATCTTTGCAGACAACTAGCCTAGATATCTGAATCTGTCTGGATATCACCCCCCATCACCCTCTAAACAGCAGCATTCCAACTAGGAAGGGAGGGGCAAAAGTATGAGCCAATCAGGGCTCTGCTGTATGCACATGTGCTGAAAGGAGGAGAGGGCAGAGTTGATAAGTTATTCTGTGTTGTTGTCCCTTCACCATCCAATCAGCATGCTGTGGGCAGGAGGTGACATCACCGGATGCTGAGATTAATTAACTCCAGTGTACATGTGCGGGGGTTACATTATCAGTGCCTGTCCAATAGGAGAAGGAAGAAGGAAAAAGATGGTGGACATGGAAGAAGAGGGGAAGGGTGTGGCATCGGCAGAGATGGAGTGGATTGACTCAGACCTCTCATCATTGGAGGAGAGCACACCCAGAGGTAAGTGCTGTAGGTACTTCATATTAAGGCAAATGCTGGCGGATGTTATTCAGGGTTTAAAGTCCTTTTATTGTGCAAGTAAAGGCTTTTTTAAGCATAGGGAAGGGCTGAACCCCGAGTAAAATTTTTATTGCTGTGTTCCCACTATGGAGATTCATTATCTCTATTTGTCCTGATGACAGAACATAATGGGAAGTCTAAAAATTAGAAAATATCCCTCACTGGTCTCTGTGACAACTTTCTAAGATACATTATCTGTTGCAACCCAAGGCAGTAAAATGAAGGGAAATTGCCACATTGTGACACAAGACAAATCATAACTTGATAGGGATTTAACACTCTCCTCTATTTAAAAAAGAAAAAAAAATGGCTGCACATCGACTTCAATGTGGACCTAAACTCAGGAATCTTTAGATGGCCACTATATTTAATAAAGGTGATGCCTACATAAAGGCAGCTCTTCTAGACTCCACCCCTGATGACCCCATGAGTGTCAGAGGTAGGAGTGGGCGGAGTATACAGTTGATGATGTCACACATCTGATAGGTACCTGAGAGGAGTGTTCAGGCACTGAAGGCTCAATCACACCTGAGTGCATAGAAAACACACGCACCGCATGCAGGTTGATGTGTGTTGACATACATCTCTGCACACTGACCTGTACTTTTTTTATTGCAGTTTTACTTCACTGGACACATCAAGGGGCAAGAGACTCACTTTTTGTTTCTAATTTGACAAGAATGTTATGTTTATGCAGATTTTTGTGTATTGCGCTGCATAGTGCAGTGTGGTGTGAAGGGCTCATAGACAGCAATTGTTTTTTAGAGTGTCCTTGTATTGATCGATACATCTGGTGTGAACGTTCCCTCATATGTGAGGAATTGCTCTGCTGCTTCTAATCAGGAATTATAAGATAAAGGTCCTTTTTTATGATTTCTAACAAATTTCTGTTAGACAACCAAACTTTAGACTCTGGATACTGAGCTTCTCTACATGGAGTAGGGGGCCTCAATTCTCTCAATAGATAAAAATGTGTTTTTAGTGGCAGGTGGGGATCCAATCTTATTGGTGGGTATGGATCCATTCTAGGTGGGTGGCACAGATTTGTTCTCTGCCAGTGGTACATCTTGAGGGACACCAATGGTCAGTGTGAATCCATTCTGGATACGTGGCACTGATCCATCCTTTGCCAGAGGCAAATATTCAGAGATACTATTGGTGGATATGGATCCATTCTGGATGGGTGGCACAGATCTGTCCTCTACCAGTGGCACCTCTTTATAGACACCATTGGTGGATATGGATCCATTCTGTGTGGGTGGCATGAATCCATCTTCTGCCAGTTGCACCTCTATATATAGACACCATTGGTGGGTATGAATCCATTCTGTATGGGTGGCACTGATCCATCCTCTGCCAGTGGCTCATCTTCAGAGACACCATTGCTCTTCAAATGTATTTTTCTGTAGTAAATCTGGAAATATAAATCACACAGACACCCTCAGAAAATTGCAGAGACTATCACCAACATACAGCATTGGGGTTGTTCTCTTTCTAGTTTATTCCCACCCTCCATCATCCAATAGTCCATTCTCCCATGTGATATGGCTGCCCTGGGTCAGAATTCCCTGCATTCTACTCATCATTATGTATCCATCACAACTTTGCCAACTGCTGTCTGTGCCAACACAGTGTATCTAAACCCCAAAACAAAAATGTAAGATATTGTAACTTATCAGTCCTAAGATGTGGTGGCTGCATTCACTTTCTGTTGTCTTCTTTTATTTTCACCTGCCTGATATATCTATGAATAACACACTTCCTGTCCTAGGGTGACAACACTCACTCACTGCACTGTATCTGTGTAGAGCGGAGTTGTCACCCTGGGCTGCTCTCCTAAACTGGACTACAAACAGATCTTCATCTCCATTACATGGGGGAGGGGAATTCATAGTAGAAGCTTGAAAGGAAGAGGACACTGAATATCTGGCAGGATCAATAGCCATTATATGTTCTTGCTAAAGATATTCTTAGACGGACAAAGAAGACAAATGCAGCCACCACATCTAAGGACTGATATTCATTAAAACCATCCCCCACACTCACCAACCTTTAATGCCCTGTATACACGGTCGGCCTTTCTGGCAGAAAATGTGTGATCGGAGCTTGTTGACGGAAACGCCGACCGTGTGTGGGCTCCATCGGAATTTTTCCATCGGAATTTCCGACACAAAGTTTGAGAGCTGGCTCTAAAATTTTCCGACAACAAGCTCCGATCGCACATTTTCCGATTGTGTGTGCACAATTCCAACTCACAAAGTGCCACGCATGCTCAGAATCAAGCAGAAGAGCCGCACTGGCTATAGAACTTAATTTTTCTCAGCTCGTCGTACGTCACCGCATTCTTCACATTTGGAATTTCTGACCAACTTTGTGCCAACGTCCGTCGGAAAAAATCAGTTGGATTTTGTTGTTGGAATGTGCGATTGTGTGTACAGGGCATAACTGAACTAGATATTACTGCACAGACCTCATCCACACGCTAATTCTGCATCCACCTGGGAGGTTCTTCCATGTATCTTTTTCATTCCTATAAGAACATGTGCAAGGATTTTTGACACCCTAGGCAAATCCTCATTTTGCCCCCCCTCCCCCAACCCTTTTTTGTGCTGCCCATGTATACACATACCTTCCAACTTTTGAACTTGAGAATAAGGGACACTGCATGGAGACAGTGGCCTGCAGAGTGTGGTGCAGCAAAGAGTAGGTGTGGCCAAATATGATCATGGGAGGGGCTTAAGGGCCATGGTTAAACAAAACCTGGGCTTCCTTGTACCTATAAACGATGCTTTGATTGCTGTGCCCCAAGCTGGAGTCTCAGGGGTACATATAAACCTCAGCATAATCAGTTAGAAAATTTACTTGGTGTTATGTACACTGAAAATAAAGAGCTTAACCTCCTCACGTCCGTGCTATAGCCGAATGACGGCTACAGCGTGGGCCTTAATTGCCGGGAGGGCGTCAAAAGACGTCAGAGGCGTGTACGGCACGCTGTGTTCACTGAGTCAATGAGATCCCGGCCCCTTACCACGTGATCAGCTGTCAGCCAATGACAGATGATCACGTGATGTAAACAGAAGATCGGTAATCGGGTTTTTTCTCCTCACGCTGACAGTGAGGAGAAAAAAAAAAAAGCAGATCCCGGCTTCTGTGAAAGGGACATCGGTCCCGAACAGGGAGAGCCACAGCCACCTCATCAGTGCCCACCAGTGCCACTTATCCAGTGGGGGCCCATCCATTAGGGGCACCTGGGCACCACCCTCCTCTGTCATGCCACCCCCTATATGTAGAATAGATAGATTCATGCATTGCATGAATCTATCCATGTCTGCCGCAGCCAACCCCTATTCAGGCATCAGGCCCCTTTTAGGATGCCGGGCACCTAAATTATAGCGGCAGGGGTGCTTTTTTGAAGCACTTGATTAGAGCCATAGGCTTCAAAAAGGGTGAACTCGGAGCGCAGAACATTGCACTTGGAGCCCACCCAATAATATTTGCTTTTCTAACACTGAATCACCTCTCCACCAATCAGGAAGCGTGGGTCTAATACCCGCCACCAGATTGGCTAAAAGCACAGGCGATCCTATTAAACGCCTAGCAGAAGGGAAGAAGAGATGCACGGGAAGCATGGAGGACACAGGAGCCGTTGACTGACCCACTGCCCATCCCACAGCTTGCTGCTGTCACCCGCTGCCTGACCCGCCACCATGATGGGGTAAGTGATGGTCAGACAGCGATCAGGGGGGTCACAGTGAGGCTGCATTTTATGGAGCACAGTGGCTGCATTTGATGAAGGATCACTATGGTACATGGAAGGCAGGAAGGAGGGACCACTGTGGCACATGGAAGGCAGGAAGGATCACTATGGTATATGGAAGGTAGGAGGACTATGGAATATTTAAGGCAGAGAGAGAGGGGAGAGTTCACTCTCCCGGTGCTGCATTGTCTTCAGAGGCTCAGGGAGACATCAGGGCGGGAGCACTGGTTGCTTTGAAATCTCCCTCCCGCACCCCCTTCCTGGGCACAGATTGGCTGCACACTGGGGTTGTGGGCGGGCACAGGGGCACATGGGGAGGAGGTGGAGCAGACCTAGCCTACCTCCTTCTCCCTCCTCTTACAGGATATACAGCAGGGCAGGTGATGTGCAGCAGGTGGGCAGGTGAGTGGGCGGTGGGTGGACTATGTTGCTTGGCACTGAGCGAGGCTCAGCATGGCCCACACCGGACAGGGGGAGTAGTGGAGCCCAGTACCAAAACATGCTGGCGCCCAGACTGATGTGCCGGCCCTAAATCCTGTCCCAAGATGACCAAAATAAGAGCCCTGAGCTGGTTATAGCAGACATTGACTTAAGTATGAATATAAAACCAGAATAAATAAAGAGTAATGGAAGAAGTGGAGTATTTATTTTCCTGGAAAAATTTCTGCTTCGGCTTTCCTCCTGTGCTGCTTACACAGTTGTAAGTATTTGGTTCAGTTTGGCTAATCTTCTCCTTCAGTAAAGATCATGTGACCAGCACCTGAAACTTTATTTGCAAGAGGAACATTAACCAGTTGACATCCGCACTATAGCCGAATGACGGCTACAGCGCAGACCTGAATTCCCAGGAGGCCATCATGAAGGCCTCCCCTGTGCATGCGCCCTGCATGCTGTGATCACCGAGTCACTGAGACTCGGGTGATCACGGATCTGAGTAAGGGGCCGGTCCCGGCCCCTTACCATGTGATCAGCTATCAGCAAATGACAGCTGATCCCATGATCAAAACAAAAGCTCTGTGATCGTTTTTTTTCTCCTTGCGCTGACAGCGTGAGGAGAAAAAAAAGCCAATCACCAACTCATCAGCAAAGGACATTGGTCCCGAAGAGGAAGAGGCAATAATGCCTCATATGTGCCACCAGTACCCCCTGCCAGTGCCACCTGCCATTGCCACCTGACAGTACCCACCAGTGCAACCTATCAATGCCCATGGGTGCGACCTATCAATGCCTACAAGTGCCACCTATCAATGCCCACCAGTGGTGCCAATCAGTGCCACCTAGCAGTGCTGCCTATCAGTGTAACAGATCAGTGCCCATTATTGCCGCCCATCAGTGCCCATCACTGCCGCCTCATCAGCGTACATCATTGAAGGAGAAAAAACCCTAGTTAGACTTACCGGTAACGATATTTCTACGAGTCTTTCAGGACAGCACCTGGAGAGAGCGCAGCTCCACCCACTTTTCCCAGGAAACACTGCAGTCAGTTTTTTCTTTAAAGACTGGACACTTCCACCATGGCCTCAGTTGTTCATAGAGTACCTCCAGCCATGCTGAAATTAGATAAGCAAAACATAGCAATAACACCACATGTTACACAAACAATTAGGGCGGGTCATCGGTGCTGTCCTGAAAGACTCGTAGAAATACCGTTACCAGTTAACTAGGGTTTTTCTCCCCTCGTCTTTCAGGACAGCACCTGGAGATGATAAAAGAGTACTTATTCTAGGGTGGGACCACCGCCTGCAGGACCTTCCTGCCAAACGATTGTTCCGCTGCTGATAGCAAGTCCAACCTGTAGTGGCGGATGAAGGTGGAGAAGCTTGTCCACATGGCCGCTTTACAGATCTGACCTGGAGAAGCCCCTGCTCTTTCCGTCCAGGACGTTGCTACTGCTCTTGTTGAATGGGCCATTACCCCTATGGGAGGATCAGCCCCTGAAGCCTTATAGGCTTCACTGATCGCCATCCTTAGCCATCTGCCTATAGTGCTTTTGGAAGCACAATGACCCCTATGCGATCCAGAAAAACGAATAAAGAGGGAATTTGACTTCCTAAATTCTCTCGTGATCTCTAAATAATGAAGTAAACATCTTCTTACATCCAGAGTATGAAAAGCCTCCTTAGAGTTGGATGGTGTAGGGCAAAAAGTAGGTAAAACTATCTCCTGTGCCCTATGAAAAAAGGTTGCGACTTTTGGCAAAAAACCCGGGTCAGTTTTCTAGCACTACCCGGTCTGGAAATATAAAGCACAAAGGTTCTATTAGAGATAGAGCTTGCAACTCACTTACTCTTCTGGCCGAGGTAACTGCTACCAAAAGAACTAGTTTGAGCGTCCATAATTTTAAAGTCACTTCCTCTTTGGGCTCAAAAGGTGCTTTAATCAACCCTTGTAGCACCAGTGATAAATCCCATTTAGGAAAAGATTTAAAAAGGTACCGGCCTAAGCCTGGCCAATGCCTTGAAGAATCTAATAATAAATGGTTCTTGAGATAACTTTCTCTCAAGAAATACCGACAAGGCAGCTACCTGGACCTTCAGGGTACTGGCTGCCAGCCCCATCTCCATACCCTCATTGAGAAAACTCTAATATTGAGGGCAATTCCTGTGGTGAACATCTTTTAGTGATGCACCAGGAATTAAACCGCTTCCATGTCTTAAAATAAATACTCCTGGTAACCTTCTTTCGGTTACCTAACAAGGTTGACACCAGCTTATCTAAGAAGCCTTCTTTTTAGAAGCTGCTCTTCAGTAACCGCCCCGTCAGCTTGAGCTGGTCGATATTTGGATGCTGGAGGGGTCCCTGGGTTAATAGATCTTTTCGAAGTGGAAGAAACCAATGTGGTTCCACTGCCATCCTCTGTATGGTTGCAAACCAGGGCCTCTTAGGCCAAAAAGGAGCCACTAGAATCATACTTGTGGTCTCTCGTTGTAGTTTCTTTAAAACCAAAGGGATCATTTGAAAGGGGGGAAAGGCGTAGCACAAGTGGAAGTTTCATGGTTGTGCCAGCGCATCCAATCCTTTCGCCTGATCTTGCCTGTTTAGTGAGTAATAGGCCTTCACCTTTGAATTCTTGTGGGATGCGAACAGGTCTATCTGAGGAGCTCCCCATTTTTCTGTTAATTTTTGGAATACCTCCTTGTTTAGACTCCACTTTGGCTCTAGTATCCTTTCTCTGCTTAGAAAGTCGGCTACTAGATTCAACTCTCCTTTTAAGTGTACCGCTGTTAGGGACTTTAAGTTGTTTTCTGCCCAAGATAGCATCTGAATGGACAAGGCTAGCGGGACCTTGCTTCTCGTGCCACCCTGTCTTGTAACATATGCCACTGCTATGGCATTGTCCGATAGCACTTGAACATGGTGACCCTGGACTATTTTCTCGAAAGCCCATAGTCCTAAGAAAATAACCCTTAGTTCCCTCCAATTGGAGGATCTCCTGGCCTCCCTGTTCGTCCAATTCCCCTGAGCCATCTGTCCTTTCAGGTGGGTGCCCCAACCCCAGGAACTTGCATCCGTTGTTAATCTCCTCTCCTGGGGAAAACACCAGAGCAGGCCCCTGTCCAGATTGGAGTGACTCCTCCACCACCAGAGCTTCCTCTGAACTCGGGGAGATATTGTTATCATCTTTTCTAGGGATTCTCCATAAGACCAATTTTTCAAAATTGTCTGTTGAAGATCCCTTGCGTGCAAACGTGCCCACTGTACTGCTGATATTGATGCAGTAAGGAGCCCCAAGACGGACATAGCTGCCCTGATAGAAAACGGCAGGTTTGTCTGGGTCTTTTTTACAGCATGCTATAGTTTTACTATCTTTTCCTCGGGAAGGAAGATTCTCTCCTGTATGGAATCGATAGTGTAACCTAGAAACGTTATTGTCTGTGATGGAATCATGTTCGATTTTTCCGTGTTTATTAACCAACCCAGGCTCTCCAGATGACTCTTTGTCCTTTCTAGATCCTTCTCTAATATGTGCCTTGTTTTGGCAAATAATAGAAGATCGTCTAAATATGGGACAATCGAGATTCCCTCTATTATGAGAGGGGCTAAGGCCTCTGCCAGAATCTTCATGAATATCCTCGGAGAGGATGACAATCCGAAAGGGAGAGCTCTGAATTGAAGATGTATGATAGACCCTTCCATCCTGATTGCAAATCTGAGGTGCTTTTGTGATGCTGGGGCTATAGGCACATGGAGATATGCATCTCTCAGGTCTATGGATACTATAAAACAGTTCGGGGTCAGGAGACCCTTCACTGAGAATATCGTATCCAGCTTGAACTTCTTGTACCTGATTGCTCTGTTGAGAATCTTCAGGTTCAGGATTAGCCTGAACTTGCCTAAAGGCTTCTTTACCAGAAAGATGTGCGAAAAGCACCCCTGTCCCACTTCTTTGGGGGGAACATTTATTATCACCCTTTGCTGAATTAATTCCTGTAGAATCGCAGACATTGCTGTAAGCTTTTCTGGGTCTCTGGGAGCCTGGGTTATATAAAACCGAACCGGAGGGGATTGGGCGAACTCTAGACCGTAACCCTCTATTATCGTCTTGAGGATAAACGGACTGTCTGTTATCCTCTGCCACTGTGGAAAGAAGGTTTGTAACCTTGCTCCCACTGTCGGAGGACAGTCACTGGCTTTTTGTATTTGGGGTAGGGGGCGAAAGAGTACCCCTGACTTGCCCCTGCCTCTCTGAGACCTGCAAGGTCTTTTATATCCTGTCTCCTTTGAGTCTGAGGTTTTCCGAAAAGGACGAAAATTCTTATTGTCCTGAGGAACCACCTTTTTCTTAATGGGGAAGGCCTTCTTTATGTCGGCCGTTCTCTCAAGAATGGCTTCAAGACCTGGACCAAAAACCAAATCCCCTTCAAATGGTAGACCACATAACTTGGTTTTTGAAGCAGTATCTCCGGTCCAAGTTTTGACCCAAAGCGCTCTACGAGCTGACTTAATTAAGGCAGAGGATCTGGCTGACATCCTAATAGATTCAGCTGAAGCATCTGCTATATATCCTACAGCCTTCTGTAGCACCGGTAGTGTCTCCAAAAGATCCTTACGAGGGGTACCTGCCTCGATATGAACCTTTAGTTGGTCCAGCCAATGCTCTAAGTTTCTGGCCACCACTGTTGCGGCCATAGCTGGTTTTAAATTTGCTAGGGTGGAATCCCAAGCTTTCCTTAGCAAGGAATCAGACTTTTTATCCATGGGATCCTTAAGGATACCCATATCCTCAAACGCAAGGTCGGTGTTTCTGGACACCTGAGAGAAAGCTGCATCCAGTCTTGGTTTTTTGTTCCAGACTTGGGTGCTATCCTCTTCAAAGGGAAACTTGCGTTTGAGGGACTTGGAAAGGAAAGGGGCCCTCTCTGGGTCCTTCCATTCTCTCTTTGTTTCTGACAGAAAGGTATGCACCGGAAACACCCTGTGCTTCACTTCACCCATGCCCTGAAACATTTTGTCATGCAGCGACAACAGGGTTTTATCTTCTGTAATGTTTAGAGTAGTGTGGATGGTTTTTAATAGATCATCCACCTCCTCTAGAGATAGTTTATAGCGGGAAGTAGAGGAAGAAGATTCTTTCTCTTCCTCTGCTTCTTCCTCAGATTCTGTAGCCACACTACGCTCCTCCTCTTCAGAGTCACTGCCCTCTCTGTATGCAGAGACAGAAGACTGAGAATGAGGTACTGAGCTGCTACCTGCAGCTGGACGTTTGTCAAGATAGGATTTAAATGACTCAAAAGGTATCAGCTACATCCTTTCTGAAAGAGCTCAGCAAATCTTGCTGAGCCACAGGTGCAGTAGGAGTGGTCTCCTCTTTCACCAAGTCTGAAATGCAACCCTTGCATAATACTTTAGCCCAAGACTCCTTAAAGTGGAGTTCCACCCAAAAGTGGAACTTCCACTAATCAGATTCCTCCCCCCTCCGGTGACACAGTTGGCACCTTTCAGGGGGGAGGGGGGTACAGATACCTGTATATTACAGGTATCTGTACCCACTTCCGGCATAAATAGCCGCAGAATCTGCGGTTATTTACGCCAATTCCTGCTCCCTCCCGCTGCCTGCTGGGAAACACTTGGGTCCCAGAGGCAGCAGGGAGCATCCGTATAGCGCGGCGCGACTCGCCCATGCGCAGTAGGGAACCGAGAAGTGAAGCCGCACGGCTTCACTTCCTGATTCCCTTACCGAAGATGGAGGCGGCAGCACCCGAGGACGGAGAGACGCTTCGGCCTCGGGTGCCGACATCGCGGGTGCCCTGGACAGGTAAGTGTCCATGTTTTGAAAGTCAGCAGCTGCAGTATTTGTAGCTGCTGACTTTTAAATTTTTTTCTTTCGGCGGCGCTCCGCTTTAAGCACATTTTTACAAGAGGGGCATTTCTTTTTAACAGCCACAGAGGAATGCTTGGTCTTTTCTTTTGCCTTCTGAAATACATAAGCAAACCAACCGTATTAACTATAAACAACAATATGCTGAACAAATCGAGGTGCCAACGCTTTAACCCCTCTATTTAAAATCAGCCAGCTAATCCCCCCCACAGATTTGCTTCACCACTATTAACACACTTACTTCCTGACTCAAAACACAGGAAGTGTTGCAGGCTCTTTAAACAGTTCAACAAAGAGGGAACCAAAACGTGCCTCTACAGTAAGTTACAGAGACCGCTGTCCCCGCTTACCTGGGCCTGGCTGACTTGTGTGGCTCCTGCTCCTGCCACCGCTGATTGTTCCTCCTCCATGCTGTCAGGATTTACAATGGCGCTCGGTGCCTGTATTTCAAACTTCCCGGTCCGCTCGCCGCTGCGAGGGCCGGTAATGATGTCAGCCGTACGAGGCCGCCCTCTCCTCCTGCGTTCCAGTGGCCGGAACCGGAAGCCGCGTCACACCGCTAAAGGTCCCGCCCCTGTCCGTAGTGACGCGCTCGCCACCGGAACCCAGAAGGCTAAGGCTTTGGGGATAAAGAGGGAGATGCCACTCCTCCACAGCCTAGCCACCGGTCTTAAGGAGTATGCCCCCTACTCTCTCCACCTGGAGAAAGCGCAGCACACCCCTGGCTCCCTGCAGCGCTTCCACCATGGCGGAGGAAACACTACAACTGAGGCCATAGTGGAAGTGTCCGGTCTTTAAAGAAAAAACTGACTGCAGTGTTTCCTGGGAAAAGTGGGTGGAGCTGCGCTCTCTCCAGGTGCTGTCCTGAAAGATGAGGGTAGAAAATTACCTTTTTTTAAATTTTATAACAAAATATTTTAAAAAATGTTTGTTTTTTTTAATTCGGTATTTTTACATTTTTTTAACAAAAAATAAAAACCGCAAAGGTGATCAAATACCACCAAAAGAAAGCTCTATGTGTGGGAAAAAATGATAAAAATGTCATTTGGGTACAGTGTTGTGTGATTGCGCAATTGTCATTTAAAGTGCGTCAGCGCTAAAAGCTGAAAATTGGTCTGGATAGGAGGGGGGTTTAAGTGCCCTGTAAGCAAGTGGTTAACCAACCCGAGCTCTCAACTCTCCTTCAGAAGAAATCACATGACCAAAAAAGTCATATTCTGTAGGGAGTCTAAATCAGCATTTTCTCCAGGAGCAGCAAGTATTTCACACCTTACATTGCTCTTCATACATTCCAGAAACTGATAATATAACTTCACCTTTCAGTATAGATCCATCTTAAATCAACAGACTCTCTATAGAGACGACTGCTGATCTAGAGGAATAATCCGATCACAGAAAGGAAAGATGTAACCATTACTCACCAGAAACACCAAAATCCCAATTATCACACCGAGCACTCCAGCAATGAGAGGCATTCGGGATCTTCTATAATCTGATGTAAAATCTGTCAGAAAATAAATACAATGTTTAGAATACATCTCTGTGTAGAGATTAAATGTGTGATCAATATACAATGTATCCGTTCTACAGTCTGCTTTGTTACATTACAATATTTATACATCAGCAAATCTCTGCTTTATTATATATAAACCTGCACACCCACACCATATGCTTTCTACACACACATACATACATATATACACAACCTCCTCTATTCCCCAGTAATTGCCCCTCTCACCTCTGATCTCCAGCCGGTATTCCCGGATCTCCTCACTGACCGGGTTTGTGATCCTGACCCGGAATCTCCTCTCGGCGTCGTCTCTCTGCACACTGGGGATAATCAGCGTCCTATTGTCATCTATCAGCCGATATCTTTCAGGGAGAGGCTCCCCGTCCACCTCCCAGGTCACAGCGCTCTCTTCTCCAGAGAACTGGACGCTCACCGTGACCTCCTCACCCAGCCGACTACAGTTACTGGTGATGTTGGAGATGAGAACCGGATCTGGAAAGTTCAGGAGGAGGACAGTCACCATCAGTCATAGATCACCAACACAGAGCCCAGATACATGGAATAGAGTGCTAGCTCTTTTTTATACTCATATACACTGCTTAATGCTCATGTGACCTGAATCCTCTTCCCCCACATACAGTTCCCAGTGTTATATGACTATCAGTTCATTTCCTGTGTGGTACAGTAAATAATTTGGGTTAGGGTTCTGGGGTGCAGCCATATCTATATAGATACATTTTGATACTTTTTTTTTAATCCATTTACTTGGATTTTCCTGAAGGGATATTTACTTCCCAATTAGGATTTGAAACATGTCTGCCTTTGTTACCCTCCATTACATATGGGATGATAGGTGTAGTAGTGTACAGAAGGAAGATAAAAGGTGTTTATATGTTCAATCCAGCTGATAGGAAGTGACAAGGAAGGGGCATTTCTGGCAGGAGCAACAGATATTTTCTGTATTTACTAAGAATATTAATCTATAAAAATAAAATGAATGCAGCCAAAATATTTAAAGTAGAAGTCCATGCAAAGTCTAAAATCCCTGCATGTATGGACACCAGGGATCTAACACTAACCTCTCTATCCCTGTAAAGAAAAGAGGAGTATACATACCTTTTTGAAAGCCAATCTGACTCGATCCGACCGGATCTCCAGCGGTGGAAGCTCTGCAGAAGACACGGAGGACAACGGCTGTGAAATTAATGGGAAGTGACGTCACCCATAGAGTTACTATGGGGCTTCCATTGTCGCCTGTCTCCTCTGCACCCGCCCCCCGCGGCTGACAGCTCAGTGTGAGACCTGATCGGATCAGCTTCCAAAAAGTTATGTATACTCATTTTTTCTTTACAGGGATAGAGAGGTCAGTGTTAGATCCATGGTGTCTATAGATGCAGCGATTTTAGATTTTGCATGGACTTCCACTTTAAGGACTTAAGCTGCAATTTATTACATTTTTATTTTGGGGTTTAGTTATCCTTTAATAGAAAAATAAATGTCAGGAAAGTTCTGTCTGGCAATCACATACTGTGTCACCTCCTCTTATAGAGCTTAATGTCTCATCACTGACCCCCCGATCCCACCACTGACCCCCGATCCCACCACTGACCCCCCGATCCCACCACTGACCCCCCGATCCCATCACTAACCCCCCGATCCCATCACTAACCCCCCGATCCCATCACTGACCCCCGATCCCACCACTGACCCCCCGATCCCACCACTGACCCCCCGATCCCATCACTAACCCCCCGATCCCATCACTAACCCCCCGATCCCATCACTGACCCCCCTGATCCCACCACTGACCCCCCTGATCCCACCACTGACCCCCCCTGATCCCACCACTGACCCCCCCTGATCCCACCACTGCTCTCCCACATGAGGCAGCAATGGTGACAAACATGCAGAGCAATGCAAAAAGACCAATGTATTAGCCCCCCTCTGGGGGAGAATACTTTTTATATAGTATATGTACTCTTACCCAGTACATGGATCTCTGTAGAGGATATTAGATGTCCCGGATCACAGTAACACCAGATCTTATACACACAGGAATCCTCCTTCCTGACATGTGTCAGCTTCCAGCAGCCGCTCCCTGTGTGAAGTCGGAGTCTGGAGTCATGAGATTTAGTGTGATTGTAATAACAGTGATTTTCCAGCAATGTCCTCTCCTCCCCTCTGCATAATCTGTACAGCTCCAGAGTCACTTCATTGTTATCCTCGGGACATTTCATATTACAGTCAGTGATGTCTGATCCGCTCTGTACATACACCGTTCCTGATGACACCGATATGATCATCATATACAGGAGACCTGGGAGGAGAAGACAGATTAGAAATGAATTATTATTATTATACAGGATTTATATAGCGCCAACACTTTGCGCAGCGCTTTACAACATGAGGGCAGACATTACAGTTACATTACAATTTGGTACAAGAGGAATCAGAGGGCCTGGCTCGTTAGAGCTTACAATCTAAAAAGGAAGGGTCAATTGATACAAAAGGTAATAGCTGTGGGGGGATGAGCTGATGGAGGAAGTGAAACAGTGTTAGTTAGAAGCAGGATAAGCTTCTTTGAAGAGAAGGGTTTTCAGGGATCGCCTAAAGATGGATAGATTAGGGGACAGTCGGACAGATTGAGGTAGGGAGTTCCAAAGGATTGTAGAAGCTCTGGAGAAATCCTGGAGGAGAGCATGGGAGGGGGTGACAAGGGATCTAGAGAGCAGGAGGTCTTAGGATGACCGAAGAGAGCGGCTTGGTTGGTATTTTGGGACTAGGAGATGAGTTTGCAGCGGCATTCATTATGGTCTGAAGGCAGGATAGATCACAGAAATGTGATCAAAGTTTATATCAATGCCAGCTGAGGATTACTGATCACTGATAGGAGAGATGAATACTCAGGGGCTGGAGAGAAAACAAAAAACAATTCGAGCCAATTTAAGCGTTGTCCTCTAAAGGTGAATCACTGTTTAGAGGGTGTTTGACAGGCAGTGAGGAAGCATTATGTCTAGGGTTGCCACCGCATCCCTTTAAAACCGAACACTGACTGCCGGTTCACACAGGGGCAACACGACTTGCAGGTCGACTCATCGAGGCGACCTGCACACAACTTCAACGGCGACTTGCAAAATGACTTCTGTATAGAAGTCAATGCAAGTCACCTGAAGTCGCCCCAAAAATAGTACAGGAACCTTTTTCTAAGTCGGAGCGACTTGGGACGCTCCTATTAGAACGGTTCCGTAGTACAGAACGGGACGCGACTTGTCAGGTGGCCAAGTTGCCTGACAAGTCGCCCCTCTGTGAACCGGGGCTTATGAAGTGCCGTATCTGCATTAAATTAGCCTTAGAACCCATGTAATTCATATGTGTTCGGGTTTAAAGGGATGAGGTGGCAACCCTAGTTATGTCACCTCCTCACTGTCTGTGTTAATCTCTAAAAATCTGCACCACCATTCCACAACCACATGGTGGCAGTGTGTCCCCATTCAGGTAAATAAGTTGCATTTGGTGGGCGGCGGGTGCCACTACCTGCCCAATGTGACAGAGGGATTATTTTGTACCATAACTGTGAAGCCAAACATCATGGTTGTGTTGTGTGTATATTCCGGTCCACTGCTTTTGCAAAGGATGTTTACATAACCTGTGACAGCAATAAAAGGTGATTTAAATTTTTTTTAAAGCAAAAGCTTAAAAATAAAATAAATAATTAAAAGATTTTTTTTAAAGTAATAGTGTAAAAATAAAAAAATTAAATTAATAATTAAGTAATAATAAAAAAAATGTAAATTTCCCTCTTCCCCCTGTGGTAGCGAGTAAGGCGAATGTGCATCAGTCGCGCACACATGCAAATAGTGATGGTCCCACAAATGTGAGGTAATGGTCTAAACATCAGATAATGGGCAGTAATTTTAGCACTAAACCTCCTCTGTAAATATAAAGTGGTAACCTGTAAAGAGTCGCCTATAGATAGTAAAATTTATGTTGTTTACCACTGTTGCGTGGGGTGTACAATTTTAAAGCATGATATTTTTGGTACTCATTTACTCTGCGTAACATCTTTTATATTTTACAAAAAAAATTGGGTTAATTTTTTTTTGCATTAAAATTCAACAAAAGTGTATTTTTTACCAAAAATTGCACAGAAAAATCGCTGCACAAATATCTTGTGACATAAAAAAATTGCAAAACCCACCAATTTATTTTCTAGGGCAGGGATATACAATTTGTGGACCTCCAGCTGCAAAACTACAAGTCCCATCATGCCTCTGGGTGTCATGCTTGTGGCTGTCAGTCTTGCTATGCCCTAATGGGACTTGTAGTCCTGCAACAGCTGGAGGTCCGCTAATTGCATATCCCTGCTCTAGGGTCTCTGCCCTAAAAATGTAGATATTTGGGGTTTTATGTAATTTTCTAGCAAAAAAACCCCCTGATTTTTACATGTAAACAAAACGTGCCAGAAAAAACCTGGTCTTCAAGTGGTTAAATCAAGACAAAGGTTGGTGACTGGCCTGGAATCAGGTTATTTCTGTAGCTCCCATGTGAGTTCAGATCTATAACAGCCACCTAGGAAGTCCCCAGAAGTGCTCGGAGACCCTCCAGGACTTCTCCAAATGTACTCCATATGTCTCCATCTGTACAGCCCAATAACCACCATTATACATGGAGAAGAGAGAGGAAAGAGGAGAAGAACCAGAAGAACTCAATACGAAGCTAGGAAGACCGAAGAGATGATGTGGAGATGGAAGGATGAACAGTAGAGGGATGGACACCCAGGAGATGGTGACCGGGAGGAATGGAAGAGAGGTGAGGTACAGGCAGCTAATAAAACATGAGGAGGACTAACCGAGGTAAAAACTCAGAGTCCAGTGTAGGGAATACTTGAGGGAATGGAATGTTGAAGGGCTTCCCTAGAGAGTGAAAAATAACCAAATTGGAAAAGGTTTGTGTGAACGGCTAATTCTTTCTTACAGAGGAGGGAAAACAAGGCCAAAGCTTAAAAAGACGGAAGCAATGACATCACACAATATAGATGTACAAAACTGGATTAGATTTGGGAGGCAAACTAAGGTAGAGGACAGGAAGAGAAAAGTCTGAGAGACATTAACTGCTTCAGCCCTGGAAGATTTTCCCCCTTCCTGACCAGAGCACTTTTTGCGATTTGGCACTGCGTTGCTTTAATTGACAAATGCGCGGTCATGTGACGTGGCTCCCAAACAAAATTGACGTCCTTTTTTTCCCCACAAATAGAGCTTTCTTTTGGTGGTATTTGATCACCTCTGCGGTTTTTATTTTTTGCGCTATAAATAAAAAAAGTGGCAATTTTGAAAAAAAAACACACAACATTTTGTACTTTTTGCTATATAGGGCTTATTTTCGGGTAAACAGGGTAGGGCTTATTTGGGGGGTAGGGCTTATATTGCAGCCATCACCGACAATCACGCTAGGTCTTATTTTCGGGGAAACAGGGTAGCTGTTCATACTTTGTATGAACAGACAATCTGTTACTTCTCCCCTCAGATAACAGAGATCTCTGTGTTTACACACAGAGATCCCGGTTCTCGCTGTGTTGCAAGCAATCGCAGGCACTCGCATCGGCTTTGGGCATGCGCCCCTAGTGGCCACCAGAGGGAGTGACGTAACATAACGGTGATTCACTTGCCCATACCATTCTGCCGCAGTACAACTGCGGCGGCTGGTCGGCAATCGGTTAAAGAATATGTAAACCCAGCACTTCATATTCCTGATCTGTGGCTGCTGTACCATGTACTTGTATGAGAAAGTCTCCTGTTCTCTTTGTATTGCTTCCTTTGTGTGAAATCCCTGGTGTTCCTACCAGTCCCTCTGCTTTCCTATTAAAAACTGACAAAGTGACTGGGTGGGCCAAGGGGCCTTGGATCGTGCTGGTACCGGACAAAGGAAGCATTTATGGTGGACATAATCCTGTTGAGGATAGAGATCCATGACAGGGCTCTACTATACAATAAGGGGAATGTACTATACAGGAGAGGGGGTTGTACTATACAAGAAGGTGGGATGTACTATAAAGGAGGGGGGGGCTGCACACAGACAGGAGAAGGCAAAGACAGCATGTTTTTTATCAGAGTATTTTGTTGAATGAGTGTTATAGAAGTTTAACTCCACGTCTATCACTTCCTCATCATGTCTTCTCTGTTCCTCTGACTGTTTGGAACATCCGTGTGTACAATCCTCATGTCATGTATGACTGATAATTTGCACTGATATTGAAATTCAAAATACTAACAATAACATACAAAGCCATTCACAACTCTGCCCCGAGCTACGTCATCAACCTTATCTCCAATTATCACCCAAACCATCCTCTCCGCTCCTCTCAAAACCTCCTACTTTCTAGTAGGGATGAGCCGAACACCCCCCGGTTCAGTTTGCAGCAGAACATGCGAAAATGCAAAAAAATTACCATAGTTCGAACACGCGAACACCGTTAAAGTCTATGAGACACGAACGTGAAAAATTAAAAGTGCTAATTTTAAGGGTTAATATGCAAGTTATTTTCATAAAAAGTGTTTGGGGACCCGGGTCCTGCCCCAGGGGACATGTATGAATGAAAAAAAAGTTACGGCAGTTTTTTCGGGAGCAGTGATTTTAATAATGCTTAAAGTGAAACAATAAAAGTGAAATATTCCTTTAAATTTCGTACCTGGGGGGTGTCTATAGTATGCCTGTAAAGTGGCGCATTTTTCCCGTGTTTAGAACAGTCCCTGCACCAAATGTCATTTCTAAAGGAAAAAAATTAACTTAAAAGGAATAGCGGCTATAGTGAATTGTCGGGTCTTGGCAATACAGATAAGTCATTGAAAAAAAACGGCATGGGATCCCCCCAGTCCATTACCAGGCCCTTTGGGTCTGGAATGAATATTAAGGGGAACCCCGAACCAAAAAAAAAAAAAATTGCGTAGGGGTCCTCCCAAATTCCATACCAGGCCCTTCAGGTCTGGTATGGATTTTAAGGGGAACCCCCGTGCCAAAATTAAAAAAGAAAAATGGTATGGGGGTCCTCCCAAAAATCCATACCAGACCCTTATCCAAGCACGCAACCTGGCAGGCCGCAGGAAAAGAGGGGGGATGAGAGCCAGTGCCGTTCTGCTTGATTCTGAGCATGCGTGGCACTTTGTGCGTCAGAACTGTGTACTCACGATCGGAATTTAAAGCGGAGTTCCACATAAAAATGGAACTTCCGCTTTTCGGAACCCTCCCCCGTCCGGTGTCACATTTGGCACCTTTCAGGGGGAGGGGGGTGCAGATACCTGTTTAAGACAGGTATTTGCACCCACTTCTGGCATAGACTCCTCTCTACCCTATCCTCCTCCATCCCTTTCCCCCCCCCCCTCTATTCCCTTCTTAGTTTCTTATTCTCCTGTTTTCCCTGTCTTTCTTTCCCTTTGCTGCCATGGCTCCACCCGGTTTTTCATCCATAAAATTCTTTTCTGACATGGACCAATACCTTGCTCTCTACATTGATTACAAATGCCTTTTTCCTTTTCTGAGACAAGCTGGCAAATTGATTCAATATATCTTATATCCCTGTATATTCTATAAGTGTATATTGCCTGTATTTATTTGCGACTTAAAACTCTTTTTTTGTCATTATTGAACAATATTTCTCGACACAACTGTTGCAATACATATACTGTGTGTTTCCTTTTTTATATATTCTTTTCTATATATTGTTTTTGCATTGTATTTTCAATTTTTGGTTGCAGGTCTCACTGTCGTACTGGGACCCAGTGGTTCTCTATGCACACTGCACACATTGTGGCTGGATGTCGTGTGCTGACACACAGTAATTCCCACCTTCCCCAGTGGCCCCTGTGGATCGTTGGGCAACCTTTGGGATATCCTCCCATCCTGTGTCTCGGCGCACTACACTTCGTGCCCCGTTGTTCCCCACCACTGGACTGCGGTTGTCCCTGATGCCTTGGCTAGCCCCACGACTGGGGGGATTGTCTGTGGCGTGGGTGGTGGGCGGCGGCTCCGTGGGCTCTCCCGGATTGGGGGTGACATGGCTAGCGCTGTCTTTGCCTGTACGGACGCCAAGGCGCAGACAACTGTCTGCCCCTGGGTGCCCACGTCTGTTCTCAGACCCTCTGGTCCTTTATTCCATCAGCAGATTGGGTGAGATGACACCTTGGTACTTCCCATTCCAGGGATGTTCGCCTCTCCAATCGCCACACGGTCCGTGAGATCTGAGCATGCGCGCGCGTTGCATGATGGAACTCGTAGTTCCTAGGCACCGTGCAGTGCACAGCCGTGGCTACCCCTCGTTTAGCGTCCGCACACCTGATCATCATCTGATCAGGTGTGGGGGGTATATGAGTAACCGGCCAGTCCCTCAGTTCTCATGGACGAGGGACGTGCCTGCATTCGCTCTGCACACAGCTACAAGGTAAACTTCTGCCTTTCAAAACACCCTGATTTCATGCTGTTTACATGAATTATTTATTATTCCTTTACATACTTTTTAGAATTTACTTTGGACCGGCCTCTTACTCTGGTGGTTAACACTGATTTTCTCAAGCAACACGGTGTGCTTCATGATGAATTAGGTAACAGATTCCTTTTCACTAGCCTCACCTGTGCCTAAGTACATTTTAAAGCTTCCATTTCCCTACCTTTCTGATCCTCCTTTTTTCCTTTATATTTCATATAGGATCCACTGTTACTTTTATCCCTTTTTCATCCCAGCACCGGTACTATATACCTGTGAATGTACCGCCATGAGAATCTTTTCTTACAGCAGATACCATCAAGTAAGTATAGGCATAAACTACCATATCTGGCCCCAGTTAACAACAACAAGACCCCTAACACTATCCATTTCTCTAATTAGGCCTGCTTTAAGTGGTCTGCAGATATGGTTCAACCTTGATGTCCTTTCCTTGCTGTGTGCACACATATATCACAGGCACTTCCTGACCTTGCCTCTCTACAGCTTTTAGATATACATGTAAGTCCGCACCTTTTCCAGAGATATAGATACATTTATACCTATTTATATACATATATTTTTTGTTCTCTTTTTAATACAATACACATATGCGCAACCCTCTATTCCTGGAATAACTACCACAGTGCATTATGACACATGACTATCTTTACATTCCCTTGCCAGGTCTACTGTATGCCCCCTGCAGGCACAATTTACGGCGCGGTCTGCCTGCTCCCCTGTGGGGATCTCCTTGGGTGGCTGTGTTCCCCCTCTCCCTCTCTTCCCTCCCGTCTTGGGCACTGACGCCCCAGGTATGTCCGCAGTTCCGTTTAGTGGTGTGGAGCTTAGGGTCGCATGAATGTCCAGCCACAGTTGCAATGTGTTATTGTTTTTACTATGCAGTGTTTGGTCAAATTACTATTTCTAACATGTGTTTTCATGTCCACCACACAGAATTTTTCATATATATCCACCCTATGAGCTCCTGTTCCCTGAAGAAGCCAATGTTTTGGTGAAACATGTAGGAAAACGAGCCCCCCCTCCTTCAACGGCCACTTGCCATCCGGCCCACTTGACCATTCTTAGGGTCACTTACAGTACATGTATCCACAAAATTTGTATAATTACTGTATGAATTGTTTATAATGTACATTGTATTTATGATAGACTATTAATAAAATCTGTAATTTTAGTATTCTTTGTTTTATCTTTTCTTCTCTAATCTTCCTGACCCTAGCACCGCTATAATCCCTTGTCCACACACCCATTTAACATTTGATTATTTAGGGGATGAGGTGCTGTATCCTCTGGTACCATCTAGCCATTTTTACTTTTTTTGAGCAATACAAGCTTTAATGCTTATGTCCTTTTGGCTAGTCTTGGTCCCTGATATGTTGATGTGAATATCCCCATATATATTATATATACTTGTCCAAAACAACTATATATCTTTCTATCTTCGTTTTATTCTCAACAAATCCACTATCCTTCCTTAGTTATATGCCATCTTGACAAATTATATCTCCTCTTATCTTCACCTTACTGTGACTGTGATAATCATTGGAACACATATTAATCCGTGTATATCTTTTGTGTCATTATAGGACTGGTTTCTTTCTCCTTTTAGGACCCCGGGTGGAGCCATGGCGGATTTCTGTGGAGAAGCCTGGGAGGGTCTTATGACCCGCATCCAGGCATCCCAAAATGCTTCTACCATAACCGATGCTGAGCTGGATAGGGCATTTATCAGACTACAACGTCTCTTGGAAAAAAAAGTCAGAATTTACTGGCATAAAACCTACTTTGAAAAATATGCGGAACACAAAATAATACCTTGGGGATTAAGAATACAACTTTTCCCCAATATCAAAAAAATCAACGACACATTAAAAACCTCTTGGGAAAGCAATCTTATATCATGCTCTCTCAACATGCTCTCCATGTTGTGCCACGAATATACCACCGAGTTGGCACAACTTGATGTTGCAATCAATCGATGGTACACAGATCATGCCCTTGGTCTTTCCTCCCCCAGGTATAGCAAGCGGGATAAAACCCTGCGCGCACACCTGGAGGAATATACACTTACGACTATTATGACAAAGAAAGCAAATTCTTAAGAGACTTAGCAGCCCATGAAAATGGATATGCCTACAATTGGGACAATGCCAAGGAAACCAAAGCTAGAAACAAACCCTTTTCCACTAATATACCTACTTCGAATAACCATGCCTCTAACAATTTATCTGCTTCTTTTTCATCCAGTACCTCCACTGTTTACCAAGACTTGACACAGGAACAATTAGCAAAAAGAAGAAAAGGCGATCTTTCGGCCATATCCTCGGAGTCACTCCACCGCACACTAGGACCCACTCCTCTACCACATCCACCTACAGGTCATTCGAAGACCGCTCACGTATCCACTCCCTTCACTAAAGCACAACCCAAGTCGTCAGTGATTCCCAAATCATCCTCTACCAAGACACCTGCAGGCATAATGGCACCACCGCACCCTCAAACGCACATCACCTCCCGAAGGGTAAGTGAACCCACTATCACCTCCATGTTTCCAGCCAGCTCTGCTACAGCAGACCCTAAACTTGCACCTATTTTTTTAGGGCAGGGCCAGGAGTCTCTCCCAAGCCCATCCCCCGATTTACACCCACAAATGCCAATGATCCAGCAAGACCAACCACCCCTGATGTAATCAATCTATCTTCTATTCCACTCAATGCGGATCAGATCTATGTACTCCAATTAGGCCTCACATTTTGTCCCTCTAACGACTTTGACAAATTCGCCTTTATTAAAGACGTGCATCTTTTTGCACGTAAACTTCTTTTCAAAGTGATCTATGACAAATCTCAATCTAATACTGCACTTGTTCAGAATGTGCATGTAAATCCTTCCCAACAGGTTCCCACCCTAGCGGAAATACAAGCCCTCGAAGAATTAATGTCACTTTGGGAGGAGGGGTGCACTGATGGTGACGACTCTCTTGATCCTACCAATCTTGAGGCCGCCGCCCTTGGTGCTCCCCCCTTCCCCCCTCCTGTTTCTTTTAAACCCAAATCTGTGAATTTTCCAAATCTTTCTACAAATCCCAATATATGGGCCTTTGTACAACAGGTCACTAACACCATCGAGGGCTTAAATTTCAACTCCGCGTATCCCTCCAACCTAACTTTGGCTCAGATTAGGGCCATCAAATCCCTACAAAACCATCCTGAACTCACCATTAAGCCAGCCGACAAGGGTGGCGATGTGGTGGTGATGGATGTGTCCTTCTACGAACAAATGTGCCTGGATATTTTAAACAATCGCGAGTGGTATAGACCAATTTCTAAAACACTCATTGTTAACTATATATCCGAATACCAACAGCTGATATTTGCAGCTTATCAAAAAGGCATTATAGACTCCAACACATGGAAATTTCTTTATGTTAAAGAACCCACTACCCCTACCTTCTATTCCCTCCCGAAATTGCACAAATCTCTCGACCATCCACCTGGTCGCCCAATCGTGTCTGGTCGTCAATGCCTCACAGAATCTGCCAGTGCTCTGGTAGATAAATATCTGGCACCCCATGTTGTAGCTTTGCCTTCATATATAAAGGACACTATCCATCTCCTTCGTATATTAGATGGCCAATCCCTGCCCAGTGGCACATGGTTGGTAGCCCTAGATGTGGAAAGCTTATACAACGTAATCCCCCACAATAGAGGTATCTCAGTTATCAGCAAACTCATTCGTGCCAGAGGCCCCCAATATGATGAATACGGGGACTTTGTCCTCAAATTATTGAGGTTCATACTCACACGCAATTATTTCATGTTCGGCTCCTCCCACTTCCTCCAGGTGCAGGGTGTGGCTATGGGGACCAAGTGTGCCCCTGCCTATGCCAACCTGTACCTGGGGGGGTGGGAGAGGGAACTTTTTGACTCGATTCACTTCAACCCCTACCTGTCCAGGATTATATCCTGGTACAGGTATATCGATGATATACTTCTGTTTTGGGCCGGTACTAAGGAAGAACTTTCCTCATTTGTACAAAGCCTTACTGACAATACATACAATCTAAGATTTACCATGGAGTGCAGCCAGTCTCAGATCCATTTCTTGGACCTCCAGATTGGTGTACAACCCAATGGCCAAGTCTATACTACTCTATACCGCAAACCCTCTTCGGGCAATACAATCCTACATGCCCAGAGTGCCCATCCTGAGCCCCTCCTTCGAAGTATACCATATAGTCAATATCTCAGGATTAAACGTAACTGTACCCGCGATGAAGATTTCTTCAGGGCGGCACACGACCTCTATAATAGACTCTTAGATAGAGGCTACAGCCACTCTCTCTTAAAGAAAGCATTCCATAAGGCAAAAAAACTCAACCGCAAAGACCTGGTTTTCTCCGACAAACCATTGGATTCTAAACAACCCACACGACTCATCACCCAATTCTCCAATCAGCATACCCAAATCAAAGACGTCCTCAAACAATTTTGGCCCTTACTCACATCTGATCCTACTATTGCCAAATATATTAACACTTATCCTGATATTACCTATCGACGCTCTCCCTCTCTCCGTGATCGTCTGATTCATAGTCATCATTCTACTGACACTGCACATAGGCCCACTGCCACCGGTACCTATCAATGTGGCAAATGTGACATATGTACATTTGTTGCCAACTCTCAGGTTGTTAATCTACCCGATGGAAACACACATACCATCGGACACTATGTCACCTGCGCCACTGTTGGGGTTGTATACCTGGCCCAATGCCAATGCGGCGCATTCTATGTTGGCAAAACCAAGCGCCCCTTTCAGACCCGTATCCGGGACCATATCAAACCACTATACAAGAACACCACCACTACGGCCATTAATAGGCATATCGCTGCCCAACATAACTCCGATCCCCATGTTATTTTGTTTTCCGCACTTGAACATATCCCCTCACATGTAAGAGGCGGTAGTACTGATAATTCACTATTACGACTCGAAACCAAATGGATTCATATATTAAATGCTACCATCTTCCCAGGACTCAATGAATATATTAGTTTTAAGCCCTTCCTTTAAGTTTTTCTTTTCCATGCCCCTTCCCCAGACAACGTCGTTTGTGGTTTTTCCTCTCTACCCTATCCTCCTCCATCCCTTCCCCCCCCCCCCCCTCTATTCCCTTCTTAGTTTCTCATTCTCCTGTTTTCCCTGTCTTTCTTTCCCTTTGCTGCCATGGCTCCACCCGGTATTTCATCCATAAAATTCTTTTCTGACATGGACCAATACCTTGCTCTCTACATTGATTACAAATGCCTTTTTCCTTTTCTGAGACAAGCTGGCAAATTGATTCAATATATCTTATATCCCTGTATATTCTATAAGTGTATATTGCCTGTATTTATTTGCGACTTAAAACTCTTTTTTTGTCATTATTGAACAATATTTCTCGACACAACTGTTGCAATACATATACTGTGTGTTTCCTTTTTTTATATATTCTTTTCTATATATTGTTTTTGCATTGTATTTTCAATTTTTGGTTGCAGGTCTCACTGTCGTACTGGGACCCAGTGGTTCTCTATGCACACTGCACACATTGTGGCTGGATGTCGTGTGCTGACACACAGTAATTCCCACCTTCCCCAGTGGCCCCTGTGGATCGTTGGGCAACCTTTGGGATATCCTCCCATCCTGTGTCTCGGCGCACTACACTTCGTGCCCCGTTGTTCCCCACCACTGGACTGCGGTTGTCCCTGATGCCTTGGCTAGCCCCACGACTGGGGGGATTGTCTGTGGCGTGGGTGGTGGGCGGCGGCTCCGTGGGCTCTCCCGGATTGGGGGTGACATGGCTAGCGCTGTCTTTGCCTGTACGGATGCCAAGGCGCAGACAACTGTCTGCCCCTGGGTGCCCACGTCTGTTCTCAGACCCTCTGGTCCTTTATTCCATCAGCAGATTGGGTGAGATGACACCTTGGTACTTCCCATTCCAGGGATGTTCGCCTCTCCAATCGCCACACGGTCCGTGAGATCTGAGCATGCGCGCGCGTTGCATGATGGAACTCGTAGTTCCTAGGCACCGTGCAGTGCACAGCCGTGGCTACCCCTCGTTTAGCGTCCGCACACCTGATCATCATCTGATCAGGTGTGGGGGGTATATGAGTAACCGGCCAGTCCCTCAGTTCTCATGGACGAGGGACGTGCCTGCATTCGCTCTGCACACAGCTACAAGGTAAACTTCTGCCTTTCAAAACACCCTGATTTCATGCTGTTTACATGAATTATTTATTATTCCTTTACATACTTTTTAGAATTTACTTTGGACCGGCCTCTTACTCTGGTGGTTAACACTGATTTTCTCAAGCAACACGGTGTGCTTCATGATGAATTAGGTAACAGATTCCTTTTCACTAGCCTCACCTGTGCCTAAGTACATTTTAAAGCTTCCATTTCCCTACCTTTCTGATCCTCCTTTTTTCCTTTATATTTCATATAGGATCCACTGTTACTTTTATCCCTTTTTCATCCCAGCACCGGTACTATATACCTGTGAATGTACCGCTATGAGAATCTTTTCTTACAGCAGATACCATCAAGTAAGTATAGGCATAAACTACCATATCTGGCCCCAGTTAACAACAACAAGACCCCTAACACTATCCATTTTTCTAATTAGGCCTGCTTTAAGTGGTCTGCAGATATGGTTCAACCTTGATGTCCTTTCCTTGCTGTGTGCATACATATATCACAGGCACTTCCTGACCTTGCCTCTCTACAGCTTTTAGATATACATGTAAGTCTGCACCTTTTCCAGAGATATAGATACATTTATACCTATTTATATACATATATTTTTTGTTCTCTTTTTAATACAATACACATATGCGCAACCCTCTATTCCTGGAATAACTACCACAGTGCATTATGACACATGACTATCTTTACATTCCCTTGCCAGGTCTACTGTATGCCCCCTGCAGGCACAATTTACGGCGCGGTCTGCCTGCTCCCCTGTGGGGATCTCCTTGGGTGGCTGTGTTCCCCCTCTCCCTCTCTTCCCTCCCGTCTTGGGCACTGATGCCCCAGGTATGTCCGCAGTTCCGTTTAGTGGTGTGGAGCTTAGGGTCGCATGAATGTCCAGCCACAGTTGCAATGTGTTATTGTTTTTACTATGCAGTGTTTGGTCAAATTACTATTTCTAACATGTGTTTTCATGTCCACCACACAGAATTTTTTATATATATCCACCCTATGAGCTCCTGTTCCCTGAAGAAGCCAATGTTTTGGCGAAACATGTAGGAAAACGAGCCCCCCTCCTTCAACGGCCACTTGCCATCCGGCCCACTTGACCATTCTTAGGGTCACTTACAGTACATGTATCCACAAAATTTGTATAATTACTGTATGAATTGTTTATAATGTACATTGTATTTATGATAGACTATTAATAAAATCTGTAATTTTAGTATTCTTTGTTTTATCTTTTCTTCTCTAATCTTCCTGACCCTAGCACCGCTATAATCCCTTGTCCACACACCCATTTAACATATACACACTGTATTCAGTTTAGCTAGATCCGTTCCTGTTATCTTCCTACTGACAGGCAGGCTTGTCTTGTTACAGTATATACAGCTACCTGAAGAAAATTACTGGTGTTCTTTTGATCCTATTAGTACCACAGTCAGGCAGCTAGACTATTTACAGTTAGTGCAGTGTGTCCTGCTCACAGTGTTCTGCTAAACCTACAAGTTAGTGGGGTGCGTCCTGCTCACAGTGTTCAGCTAAAGCTACCTGTAGAAGGTTGGTGGTGTTCTCATACTACAGGCAGGCAGTTGATTTTGCTAGCTGCAGTATCAGTACATATCTATCTATCTATCTATCTATCTATCTATCTATCTATCTATCTATATATCCCAGCTTAGTGCAGCTACAGGCCATTAGTATGTCTGGAAGGCCAAGAAGGAGAGGCAGACAGTCACAAGTCAATAAGAGAGGGCAAGCAGGCTCTGTGTCTAGTGCTGGTCGTGGAGACAGTGCATCCTCATCAGCACGTGGCCGTGGAACACGCTTGGCCTTTTTTTCGGCAGCTGGCCATGTTGAGCCGCAACATGCGGAAGACTTGGTCGAGTGGATGACCAAGCCGTCCTCATCCTCCTCATCCTCTCTCACCCATGCCCAGGGTACTTTGTCTGGCAAAGCAGCGGCCTCTTCCCTCGGCTCAATGTCATCAGTGACTCCTTCCCTAGCCCCACCATGTCCTCCTGAGGAGTCCCTCGAACTGTTTGACCACAGTGTTGGGTACATGATCCAGGAGGATGCCCAGCGTTTGGAAGGCTCTGATGATGATACTGAGTTCGATGAAGGCAGTAACATGAGCACAGACAGAGGGGGTGCCCAAGAAGGACAGCAATCTGGCAGTCATGCTCCCCCTGCTGCAGCATACCGCCAGGTTTGCTCCAGTGATGAGGAGGGAGGGGATGATGAGGTCACTGACTCAACGTGGGTGCCTGATAGAGAGGAAGAGGAGGAGGCGGCACATCACCAACGAGGCAGGATGCCCTCCAGGGGCCAGCCTAAGGGCAGCACATTGACTGCATCACACCACAAAGCTCCACATGTGCAGGGCGCTGCAGTCTCTGCGCGTTATTCAAAAAGTTCTTTGGTGTGGGCCTTTTTTGAGACGAGTGCATCAGATCGCACCGCTGCTATTTGCAACATATGTCTCAAGCGTATCTCGCGTGGCCAAAACATCTCCCGCTTGGGTACCACATGCTTGACCAGACATGTTGACCTGCCATGCAGTTCGTTGGCAAGCGTATCTAAAAGACCCACACCAAAGAACAAAGAGGACCTCTCCTTGCTCCTCATCAGCTGAGATTTCCAACCCCACTAGACCTTCAGTCCTCTCCGAGACCTGCACTGAGAGGAATGAAGGTGTAAAATTAGGTGTGTCACAGCCAAGTACTTGTGGGCAATCTGCTTTTGGTACACCGACGTCAGATTGTACCAGACAAATTTCCCTGCCCCAGCTGCTGCACCGCCGAAAGAACTTTGCTCCCAGCCATCCACATGCCCAGCAGTTGAATGCTAGCTTGGCAAAATTGCTAGCACTTCAACTGCTGCCTTTTCAGTTGGTAGACTCTGCCCCCTTCCGCGAGTTTGTGGAATGTGTGGTTCCTCAGTGGCAGGTACCCAAACGCCACTTTTTCTCACGGAAGGCGATTCCGGCTCTCTACCGGCATGTGGAAGGCAATGTCCATGCCTCGCTGGACAGGGCGGTCAGCGGTAAGGTGCATATTACCACTGACTCATGGACCAGCAGGCATGGACAGGGACGTTACCCAAGTTTCACGGCGCATTGGGTGAATCTGCTGGCAGCTGGGAAGGATGCAGGACAAGGTGCAGTAGTGTTGATTTTTAGCCTCCAAAATGCTAATGATTGTGACACACCTCTCTCCTCCACCACCTCCTCTTCTTCTTCCTCCATGGCCTCTTCCTGTGCTTTGTCCTCAGAACCAGCAGTGCTCCGTAGTCATTCAAGGGGCTACGCAAGTACGCAGGCCAAAAGATGCCATGCGGTGCTTGAGCTGGTGTGCTTGGGGGACAGGAGCCACACTGGGGCAGAGGTTCTGTCAGCTCTGCAGGGGCAGGTTCAGAGGTGGTTGACGCCACGCCAACTTAAGGCAGGAATGGTGGTTTGCGACAATGGCACCAACCTCCTCTCTGCCCTCCGACAGGGACAAATGACCCATGTGCCCTGTTTGGCTCACGTCCTTAACTTGGTGGTGCAGCGGTTCTTGGGCAGGTACCCGGGCTTACAGGATGTCCTGAGGCAGGCCAGGAAAGTCTGTGTGCATTTCTGCCGGTCATATAATGCCAGTGCTCGGCTGACGGACCTCCAAAAAGGAGTTTAACCTGCCCAAGAACCGCCTAATCTGTGACATGTCCACCAGGTGGAACTCAACGTTGGCCATGCTTCAGCGGCTGCACACGCAGCAGAGGGACATCAATGAGTACCTGTGCGACTATGGCACCAGGACAGGGTCAGGGGAGCTTGTTTTTTTTCCCCACGCCAGTGGGCCATGATCAGGGATGCATGCACTGTCCTGTCACCATTTGAGGAGGCCACGAGGATGGTGAGCAGTGACAGTGCATGCATCAGTGACACTGTCCCCCTTGTCCACCTGTTGGAGCACACGCTGTGTGGAATAATGGACAGGGCACTTGAGGCAGAACAGAGGCAGGAAGAGGAGGACTTCCTTAGCTCTCAAGGCCCCCTTTATCCAGACAGTGTTCCTGCGTGCCCGCTGATCACACAGGAAGAGGACGAGGAGGAGGAGGACGAGGACGAGGAGGAGGAGGAAGATTGTGTCAGTATGGAGGTGGAGCCTGGCACTCAGCAGCAGTCTTTAAGGGATCAGTTCCAAGAAACACATGGACTTGTACGTGGCTGGGAGGAGGTGGCTGCGGACCATGTCGTCCTTAGTGACCCAGAGGACTCCGGACCGAATGCCTCAGCAAACCTACGCTGCATGGCCTCCCTGATCCTGCAAAGCCTGCGTAAGGATCCTCGTATTCGTGGTATCAAGGAGAAGGACCAATACTGGCTGGCAACCCTCCTTGATCCACGTTACAAGGGTAAGGTTGCGGACCTTATCTTGCCATCGCAGAGGGAGCAGAGGATGAAACATCTTCGGGAGGCTTTGCAGAAAGGTCTGTGCAACGCGTTCCCAGAGACTGGGAGGTTACAAACTCCTGTTTCTGGACAACGTGTTTCTGAGGCTTCGGTCAGTCAAAGAAGGAGCGGTGGAGAAGGTGGCCGTCTGACCGATGCGTTCAGACAATTTTTTGGTCCGCAGCCCCAAGGTATGATCGGTTACAGCAACCATCGCCAGCGTCTGTTTTACATGGTGCAGGAATACCTAGGGGCAAGATCAGATTTGGACACCTTTCCCACCGAAAATCCTCTGGGTTACTGGGTCTTGAGGATGGATCACTGGCCAGAGCTTGCACAGTATGCAATTGAGCTACTGGCCTGTCCTGCATCCAGCGTTCTTTCGGAACGCACATTCAGTGCTGCTGGAGGCGTGGTAACCGATCACAGGGTGCGTCTGTCCACCGACTCGGTCGATCGACTGACCTTCATAAAAACGAATCAGTCTTGGATCACCACCAGCTACCAAGCACCCGATGCTGATGTAACCGAATAATTTTTTGGGAAATCTCAGATCCCTTCAAAGACTGCCTATGCTGATGCTGAGTGACTATCCCTGAGTAATTATCCTCTTCCTCCTCAATGATCACGCTGATAGCTTGTAAGAACATTTTTGGTTCTGGGCGCCACCACCAGTGCCTAAGGCACAATTTGTCAGCCCCGGCGTGTAATTACAAATTTGATGCAATACTTTGCAGCAGGGCTCGTTCCTGCGTTCCAACTAGAGTGTCTGTGAGGGGTTGCAGTGTTGTGGCACCAGCACCAGTGCCTAAGGCCTAATTTTTCAGCTCCTGTTCAACAGGGGCATGTAATTACATTTCTTGATCTAATATTTCACAGCAGGGCCCATTTCTGCACCCACCAACAGCGAGTGAGGACTTACAGTGTTGTGGCACCAGCACCACCACCACCAAAGGCCCAGTTTTTCTGCCCCTGTTTCAACAAGGGCATGCAATTACAATTTTTGATCTAATATTTCACAGCAGGGCCCTGTGAGGGCTTACAGTGTTGTGGCCACAACAACACCTAAGGCCCAAATTTCTGCTGAGTATATAGGGCAGGCCCCTACTTTCAAACATCTAACTTACAATTGACTCCTACTTGCAAACGGAAGGAGACAACAGGAAGTGAGATGATTTTTTGGCTGGAGCTAAACACGTTAAAAATGTTCAAAATGACAAACAGATTCTACTTAACAACAAACCTACAGTCCCTGTCTTGTTTGCACCGCCTGTATACTGCTGTTCAGAGTATATAGGGCCTGGTGGCCCCACAACTTTCCTTATTTTAATTTGGGTGCGGGGTTCCCCTTAATATCCATACAAGACCCAAAGGGCCTGGTAATCGACTGGGGGGTACCCATGCCGTTTGTCTCACTGATTTTCATCCATATTGCCATGACCCGACATGACATTAAACCCGCAAGCAGTTTTAAATGAGATTTTTTCCTTTAAAAATGACATTTGGTGCAGGGACTGTTCTAAACATGGGAAACACGCGTCACTTTACAGGCATACTATAGACACCCCCCAGGTACGATATTTAAAGGAATATTTCACTTTTTTTTTACTTTAAGCATCATCACTGCTCCCGGAAAAACGGCCGTTTTTAAAAGTTTTTTTTGCATTGATACATGTCCCCTGGGGTAGGACCCGGGTCCCCAAACCCTTTTTAGGACAATACCATGCAAATTAGCCTTTAAAATGAGCACTTTTGATCTTGAACGTTCGAATCCCATAGATGTCAATGGGGTTCTAACGTTCGTGCGAATTTTTGGTCCATTTGCGGGTTCTGGTGCGAACCGAACCGGGGGGTGTTCGGCTCATCCCTATTCCCAAGCTTTAAACATCCCAAGGAGCACTGTGCAAGCGATCATTTTGAAATGGAAGGAGTATCAGACCACTGCAAATCTACCAAGACCTGGCTGTCCCTCTAAACTTTCAGCTCAGACAAGGAGAAGACTGATCAGAGATGCAGCCAAGAGGCCCATGATCACTCTGGATGAACTGCAGAGAACTACAGCTGAGGTGGGAGAGTCTGTCCATAGGACAACAATCAGTCGTACACTGCACAAATCTGCCCTTTATGGAAGAGTGCCAAGAAGAAAGCCATTTCTCAAAGATATCCATAAAAAGTCTCATCTAAAGTTTGCCACAAGCCACCTGGGAGACACACCAAACATGTGGAAGAAGGTGCTCTGGTCCGATGAAACCAAAATTGAACTTTTTGGCCACAATGCAAAACGATATGTTTGGCGTAAAAGCAACACAGCTCATCACACTCAACACACCATCCCCACTTTTAAACATGGTGGTGGCAGCATCATGGTTTGGGCCTGCTTTTCTTCAGCAGGGACAGGGAAGATGGTTAAAATTGAGGGGAAGATGGATGCAGCCAATTACAGGACCATTCTGGATGAAAACCTGTTGGAGTCTGCAAAAGACCTGAAACTGGGACGGAGATTTATCTTCCAACAAGACAATGATCCCAAACATACAGCAAAATCTACAAAGGAATGGTTCACAAATAAACATATCCAGGTGTTAGAATGGCCAAGTCAAAGTCCAGACCTGAATCCAATCGAGAATCTGTGGAAAGAGCTGAAAACTGCTGTTCACAAACGCTCTCCATCCAACCTCACTGAGCTCGAGCTGTTTTGCAAGGAAGAATGGGCAAGAATTTCAGTCTCTCGATGTGCAAAACTGATAGAGACATACCCCAAGCGACTTGCAGCTGTAATCGCAGCAAAAGGTGGCTCTACAAAGTATTAATGCAAGGGGGCCGAATAATTTTGCACGCCCCACTTTTCATTTTTTTATTAGTTAAAAAAGTTTCAAAAATCCAAAAGATTTCGTTCCACTTCACAATTGTGTCCCACTTGTTGGTGATTCTTCACAAAAAATAAAAATTTTATATCTTTATGTTTGAAGCCTGAAATGTGGCAAAAGGTTGAAAAGTTCAAGGGGGCCGAATACTTTCGCAAGCCACTGTGTATACAATACAAAAAACAAAGTATAAAGTTACCTGCGCACTATCCCAAATCCCTCTGCCTTTTTAAATAAATGGATGTTTTTTAGTATTGCTCCAGTGGACATTAAAGTGTAAGCTCACCTGCCTCTTGTCCTGTCTGTCTTCCTTGTGGTGGAACTCAACTTCCTCCCTGGCAGCCTCTGCTTTGTGAATCCCCTCGCCAGAGAGCATGCTGGGCTCTCTAGTTCCCTGCCCCATAGGAGGCTGTGTGGGGCCGCTTTAGTTGGGGACTACATGTCCCTGAATCCTGTGCTGCTGGTGGAGTCCTTCCTTCCTGTAAGTCGCTCTCCTCCCTGCCAATGAGGATGCAGGGGGAGGGAGCAGATCGGGCACACCCATGTATACTTACACCTCTTCTATATACTGACACCCCCCCATCTACTGACACCCCTTCTATATACTAACACCCTCTCTATATTTTGACACCCCTTCTATATACTAACACCCTCTCTATATTTTGACACCCCTTCTATATACTAACACCCTCTCTATATTTTGACACCCCTTCTATATACTAACACCCTCTCTATATTTTGACACCCCTTCTATATACTAACACCCTCTCTATATTTTGACACCCCTTATATATTCTGATGGCACTTCTATATACTGATACCCCCTCTATATGTTGGCATCCCCTTTATATGTATATGCTGGAACCCCCTCTATATACTGACACTTCTATATACTGACACTTCTATATACTGACACTTCTATATACTGACACTTCTATATACTGACACTTCTATATACTGGCACCTGTACTGACTTTACAAAACTTACCAAGTTTAAAGAATAGACAGCGCCTTAGTGACATCACTGTGTGCAGAGTGATAAATGTTAGAGGTGGGTGATGAGAGGTCTTTTCTCCCAGGGGGTGGGATATGAAGGTATATGGGGGGCTCTCCATAGAGGAGGAGTGTGTGTACCCCGGAGATAGGATGGAGCCCCCCGGTATACACAGAGCATTCTACCCCCCCATATCCCCCCCCTCATCACTGATCACCATTCCTGTGTACAGAGATCAGTCATTTCATCCATTACACCATCACTGACCCCCCACCCAACACTCACCTCCATTCACAGGAGAGATCGCTCTACACATCATGTCTCCTCCGGTGATGTGCTTCGTGTCTGGGCTCTACACCGATCTTCTATAGAAATATTCCACATCCCTTTCACATTGACAGAACACACACAGGGCATCAGCCAATAACCACAGAAATGACAGACACGCCCTGAGCAGCCCTGAGCAGCTCCTCCCCCTCCTTATAACAGCATAAAACCGAAAGTAACTTCATTCCACATCAGGAGCTCCGAACATCATCATCTCTCCTTTCTGAGTCCTACAATCTCCTCCCCCCTCCCCCTATAGATCATGTCCTGTAATATGTTGTCGCACCGCCGTCAGAATAACACAGGAGCTCCTGAGAAGGAGAACGTCCTGTCACTTCTACGGGAGATCCGCCCCTCCCCCCTCTTTACACTGACACACTCACCATAATACAGTTGTGCTCACCTCACACAGCCAACACACTATATATAGAGGATCAGAGATCACACCGGATGGAGCTCCACATCATTACTGTCATCACAGCTCTACACCCCACACAAGTTCTCTCTACACCCCACACAAGTCCTCTCTACACCCCACACAAGTCCTCTCTACACCCCACACAAGTCCTCTCTACACCCCACACAAGTCCTCTATACCCCACACAAGTCCTCTCTACACCCCACACAAGTCCTCTCTATACCCCACACAAGTCCTCTCTACACCCCACACAAGTCCTCTCTACACCCCACACAAGTCCTCTATACCCCACACAAGTCCTCTCTACACCCCACACAAGTTCTCTCTACACCCCACACAAGTCCTCTCTGCACCCCACACAAGTCCTCTCTACACCCCACACAAGTCCTCTCTACACCCCACACAAGTCCTCTACACCCCACACAAGTCCTCTCTACACCCCACACAAGTCCTCTACACCCCACACAAATCCTCTCTACACCCCACACAAGTCCTCTCTACACCCCACACAAGTCCCCTCTACACCCCACACAAGTCCTCTCTACACCCCACACAAGTCCTCTCTACACCCCACACAAGTCCTCTCTACACCCCACACAAGTCCTCTCTACACCCCACACAAGTCCTCTCTACACCCCACACAAGTCCTCTCTACACCCCACACAAGTCCTCTCTACACCCCACACAAGTCCTCTACATCCCACACAAGTCCTCTCTACACCCCACACAAGTCCTCTCTACACCCCACACAAGTCCTCTCTACACCCCACACAAGTCCTCTCTACACCCCACACAAGTCCTCTCTACACCCCACACAAGTCCTCTCTACACCCCACACAAGTCCTCTCTACACCCCACACAAGTCCTCTACATCCCACACAAGTCCTCTCTACACCCCACACAAGTCCTCTCTACACCCCACACAAGTCCTCTCTACACCCCACACAAGTCCTCTCTACACCCCACACAAGTCCTCTACACCCCACACAAGTCCTCTACACCCCACACAAGTCCTCTCTACATCCCACACAAGTCCTCTCTACACCCCACACAAGTCCTCTCTACACCCCACACAAGTCCTCTCTACACCCCACACAAGTCCTCTACACCCCACACAAGTCCTCTACACCCCACACAAGTCCTCTCTACGCCCCACACAAGTCCTCTCTACGCCCCACACAAGTCCTCTCTACACCCAACACAAGTCCTCTCTACACCCCACACAAGTCCTCTCTACACCCAACACAAGTCCTCTACACCCCACACAAGTCCTCTCTACACCCCACACAAGTCCTCTTTATACCCCACACAAGTCCTCTCTACACCCAACACAAGCCTCTCTACACCCCACACAAGTCCCCTCTACACCCCACACAAGTCACCTCTACACCCCACACAAGTCCTCTACACCCCACACAAGTCCTCTACACCCCACACAAGTCCTCTACACCCCACACAAGTCCTCTACACCCCACACAAGTCCTCTCTACACCCCACACAAGTCCTCTCTACACCCCACACAAGTCCTCTCTACGCCCCACACAAGTCCTCTGCACTCCATCTATCCTGGGGGGGGGGGGCACTGTATTACATTGAGCTCTATACAAGCTAGGGGAGGGGTGACTGCTGTCTTTTCTTTAAACTTGGTACATTTTGTAAAGTCAGTACATGTAATGTATATGGGGGTGTCAATATATAGAGGGGGTCCCAGTATATAGCGGGGGGTGTCAGTCTATAGCGGGGGGTGTCAGTATATAGAGAGGGTGTCAGTATATAAAAGAGGTGTCAATATATAGAGGAGGTGTCAGTATGTAGATGGGGTGTCAGTATATAGAGGGGGTGTCAGTATATAGATGTAGCAATAAGTCTTGGTGGAGCTGTTGGTTTAAAGCGGGCTGTTGCCGTCACCTTCTTTACCTCAATTTCACCAGAACCGGGTCTAGGGTCCCGTTGAGTTTAATAGCAGACAATGTAGGCACCGGACACTTGAGTATATTCTCCAATGCTTCAACAAACGCAATCGAAGGAAGTAGCAGGAAAGAGGTAGAAGAAGAGTTGCAGGGAAGTTCAAATACCTTTTCCTAGTGTAGCATTATGAATTGGAATCTTGTAGATGAATGTACTCTCCTTCCGGAGCTGAATCTTTGCCCGCCTGGATAGGTTTCTCTCACCAACCTAGCAGCCGGTACGTAGCACGAACAAAAGTCTCTGCCACAGACTTGAATGGAATAGAAACCCGTACGATCCTCTGCCACAGGATGGAATGGTTTACGATGGATAGCAAACACAGCACTAGAACCTTTAAGCCGACCCGGCAGTACTATGCGGTAGGTTAACTTTAGGATGCGTCTCCCAACCGAGTCACCAGGCCCCTCTCCAGACCAACACTCTGCATGATCCTTCCGTGATGGGTCCTCCCCTGGGATCTTCTCAGTTGTCCAGCTTCTTTCCGTAGGACAGACAGCACAGGACCATTCCCACGCCGCTGTGGTAGGCCCCAGACAGGCTTCTGGGCCCACCCACACGCCGCAGCAACGTGGGCCTCCCGGTCGGAGGACCACGCAGTAGTACTCCTAAGACATACCTGTCAGCCAGGAGAGCCAGCAGGTGGAACAAAAACAAACCACAAAACATGGCGTCTGTCCCATAAATACCCTCTCCCAGAATGCAACTCGGAGGACCTCCACCGAGTTATCTCCGGGATAGAGGAGCACCCATACACTTCAACGAGTTGCCTTTCCAACACCGACCCATGGGGACAACGACACCCACAGGCACAGTGTGAAACTGCATGCAACTCAGCCAAACTGGAACAGAGGCAAATCTGACTACGTATGAACAGATAACCCACTAAATTTACCTATAAGCAGTAGATTGAAAATCTACCAGCGCTACATAAAGGGGGTGTCAGTATATAGAGGGGGTGTCAGTATATAGAGGGGGAGTCAGTATATAGAGGGGGAGTCAGTATATAGAGGGGGAGTCAGTATATAGAGGGGGAGTCAGTATATAGAGGGGGTGTCAGTATATAGAGGGGGAGTCAGTATATAGAGGGGGAGTCAGCATATAGAGGGGGTGTCAGCATATAGAGGGGGTGTCAGCATATAGAGGGGGTGTCAGCATATAGAGGGGGTGTCAGTATATAGAGGGGGTCTCAGTATATATATATTCCCCCTGTCATCACTGATCACCATTCCTGTGTACAGAGATCAGAGATCAGTAATTTCATCCATTACTCCAGGGATTAGCAATTAGTGGACCTCCAGCTGTTGCAAAACTACAAGTCCCATCATGCCTCTGCCTCTGGGTGTCATGCTTGTGGCTGTCGGAGTCTTGCTATGCCTCATGGGACTTGTAGTTCTGCAACAGCTGGAGGTCCACTAATTGCATATCCCTGCATTACACCATCACTGACCCCCCACCCAACACTCACCTCCATACACAGGAGAGATCGCTCTACACATCATGTCACCGCCGCTGATCTGCTCCTTATCTGGGCTCTACACCGATCTTCTATCAAATATTCCACATCCCTTTCACATTGACAGAACACACACAGGGCATCAGCCAATAACCACAGAAATGACAGACACGCCCTGAGCAGCCCTGAGCAGCTCCTCCCCCTCCTTATAACAGCATAAAACCGAAAGTAACTTCATTCCACATCAGGAGCTCCGAACATCATCATCTCTCCTTTCTGAGTCCTACAATCTCCTCCCCCCTCCCCCTATAGATCATGTCCTGTAATATGTTGTCGGGCCACCGTCAGAATAACACAGAATATCCTGAGAAGGAGAACGTCCTGTCACTTCTACGGGAGATCCGCCCCCCCCCCTCTCTACACTGACACACTCACCATAATACAGTTATGCTCACCTCACACAGCCAACACACTATATATAGAGGATCAGAGATCACACCGGATGGAGCTCCACATCATTACTGTCATCACAGCTCTACACCCCACACAAGTTCTCTCTACACCCCACACAAGTCCTCTCTACACCCCACACAAGTCCCCTCTACACCCCACACAAGTCCTCTCTACACACCACACAAGTCCTCTCTACAACCCACACAAGTCCTCTCTACACCCCACACAAGTCCTCTCTACACCCAACACAAGTCCTCTCTACACCCCACACAAGTCCTCTCTACACCCCACACAAGTCCTCTCTACACCCCACACAAGTCCTCTCTACACTCCACACAAGTCCTCTCTACACCCCACACAAGTCCTCTCTACACCCCACACAAGTCCTCTCTACACCCCACACAAGTCCTCTCTACACCCCACACAAGTCCTCTCTACACCCAACACAAGTCCTCTCTACACCCCACACAAGTCCTCTCTACACCCCACACAAGTCCTCTCTACACCCCACACAAGTCCTCTCTACACCCCACACAAGTCCTCTCTACACCCCACACAAGTCCTCTCTACACCCCACACAAGTCCTCTCTACACCCCACACAAGGCCTCTATGCCCCACACAAGTCCTCTCTACACCCCACACAAGTCCTCTCTGCACCCCACACAAGTCCCCTCTACACCCCACACAAGTCCTCTCTACACCCCACACAAGTCCCCTCTACACCCCACACAAGTCCTCTCTACACCCCACACAAGTCCCCTCTGCACCCCACACAAGTCCCCTCTACACCCCACACAAGTCCTCTCTACACCCCACACAAGTCCTCTCTACACCCCACACAAGTCCTCTACACCCCACACAAGTCCTCTCTACACACCACACAAGTCCTCTCTACAACCCACACAAGTCCTCTCTACACCCCACACAAGTCCTCTCTACACCCAACACAAGTCCTCTCTACACCCCACACAAGTCCTCTCTACACCCCACACAAGTCCTCTCTACACCCCACACAAGTCCTCTCTACACTCCACACAAGTCCTCTCTACACCCCACACAAGTCCTCTCTACACCCCACACAAGTCCTCTCTACACCCCACACAAGTCCTCTCTACACCCCACACAAGTCCTCTCTACACCCCACACAAGTCCTCTCTACACCCAACACAAGTCCTCTCTACACCCCACACAAGTCCTCTCTACACCCCACACAAGTCCTCTCTACACCCCACACAAGTCCTCTCTACACCCCACACAAGTCCTCTCTACACCCCACACAAGTCCTCTCTACACCCCACACAAGTCCTCTCTACACCCCACACAAGGCCTCTATGCCCCACACAAGTCCTCTCTACACCCCACACAAGTCCTCTCTGCACCCCACACAAGTCCCCTCTACACCCCACACAAGTCCTCTCTACACCCCACACAAGTCCCCTCTACACCCCACACAAGTCCTCTCTACACCCCACACAAGTCCCCTCTGCACCCCACACAAGTCCCCTCTACACCCCACACAAGTCCTCTCTACACCCCACACAAGTCCTCTCTACACCCCACACAAGTCCTCTACACCCCACACAAGTCCCCTCTACACCCCACACAAGTCCTCTCTACACCCCACACAAGTCCCCTCTACACCCCACACAAGTCCTCTCTACACCCCACACAAGTCCCCTCTACACCCCACACAAGTCCTCTCTACACCCCACACAAGTCCTCTCTACACCCCACACAAGTCCCCTCTACACCCCACACAAGTCCTCTCTACACCCCACACAAGTCCCCTCTGCACCCCACACAAGTCCCCTCTGCACCCCACACAAGTCCCCTCTACACCCCACACAAGTCCTCTCTACACCCCACACAAGTCCTCTCTACACCCCACACAAGTCCCCTCTACACCCCACACAAGTCCTCTCTACACCCCACACAAGTCCCCTCTACACCCCACACAAGTCCTCTCTACACACCACACAAGTCCTCTCTACAACCCACACAAGTCCTCTCTACACCCCACACAAGTCCTCTCTACACCCAACACAAGTCCTCTCTACACCCCACACAAGTCCTCTCTACACCCCACACAAGTCCTCTCTACACCCCACACAAGTCCTCTCTACACTCCACACAAGTCCCCTCTACACCCCACACAAGTCCTCTCTACACCCCACACAAGTCCTCTCTACACCCCACACAAGGCCTCTATGCCCCACACAAGTCCTCTCTACACCCCACACAAGTCCTCTCTGCACCCCACACAAGTCCCCTCTACACCCCACACAAGTCCTCTCTACACCCCACACAAGTCCCCTCTACACCCCACACAAGTCCCCTCTACACCCCACACAAGTCCTCTCTACACCCCACACAAGTCCCCTCTACACCCCACACAAGTCCTCTCTACACCCCACACAAGTCCTCTCTACACCCCACACAAGTCCCCTCTACACCCCACACAAGTCCTCTCTACACCCCACACAAGTCCCCTCTGCACCCCACACGAGTCCTCTCTACACCCCACACGAGTCCTCTCTACACCCCACACGAGTCCTCTCTACACCCCACACGAGTCCTCTCTATACCCCACACGAGTCCTCTCTACACCCCACACAAGTCCTCTACACCCCACACGAGTCCTCTCTACACCCCACACGAGTCCTCTCTACACCCCACACGAGTCCTCTCTACACCCCACACAAGTCCTCTCTACACCCCACACAAGTCCTCTCTACACCCCACACAAGTCCCCTCTACACCCCACACAAGTCCTCTCTACACACCACACAAGTCCTCTCTACAACCCACACAAGTCCTCTCTACACCCCACACAAGTCCTCTCTACACCCAACACAAGTCCTCTCTACACCCCACACAAGTCCTCTCTACACCCCACACAAGTCCTCTCTACACCCCACACAAGTCCTCTCTACACTCCACACAAGTCCTCTCTACACCCCACACAAGTCCTCTCTACACCCCACACAAGGCCTCTATGCCCCACACAAGTCCTCTCTACACCCCACACAAGTCCTCTCTACACCCAACACAAGTCCTCTCTACACCCCACACAAGTCCTCTCTACACCCCACACAAGTCCTCTCTACACCCCACACAAGTCCTCTCTACACCCCACACAAGTCCTCTCTACACCCCACACAAGTCCTCTCTACACCCCACACAAGGCCTCTATGCCCCACACAAGTCCTCTCTACACCCCACACAAGTCCTCTCTGCACCCCACACAAGTCCCCTCTACACCCCACACAAGTCCTCTCTACACCCCACACAAGTCCCCTCTACACCCCACACAAGTCCTCTCTACACCCCACACAAGTCCCCTCTGCACCCCACACAAGTCCCCTCTACACCCCACACAAGTCCTCTCTACACCCCACACAAGTCCTCTCTACACCCCACACAAGTCCTCTACACCCCACACAAGTCCCCTCTACACCCCACACAAGTCCTCTCTACACCCCACACAAGTCCCCTCTACACCCCACACAAGTCCTCTCTACACCCCACACAAGTCCCCTCTACACCCCACACAAGTCCTCTCTACACCCCACACAAGTCCTCTCTACACCCCACACAAGTCCCCTCTACACCCCACACAAGTCCTCTCTACACCCCACACAAGTCCCCTCTGCACCCCACACAAGTCCCCTCTGCACCCCACACAAGTCCCCTCTACACCCCACACAAGTCCTCTCTACACCCCACACAAGTCCTCTCTACACCCCACACAAGTCCCCTCTACACCCCACACAAGTCCTCTCTACACCCCACACAAGTCCCCTCTACACCCCACACAAGTCCTCTCTACACACCACACAAGTCCTCTCTACAACCCACACAAGTCCTCTCTACACCCCACACAAGTCCTCTCTACACCCAACACAAGTCCTCTCTACACCCCACACAAGTCCTCTCTACACCCCACACAAGTCCTCTCTACACCCCACACAAGTCCTCTCTACACTCCACACAAGTCCCCTCTACACCCCACACAAGTCCTCTCTACACCCCACACAAGTCCTCTCTACACCCCACACAAGGCCTCTATGCCCCACACAAGTCCTCTCTACACCCCACACAAGTCCTCTCTGCACCCCACACAAGTCCCCTCTACACCCCACACAAGTCCTCTCTACACCCCACACAAGTCCCCTCTACACCCCACACAAGTCCCCTCTACACCCCACACAAGTCCTCTCTACACCCCACACAAGTCCCCTCTACACCCCACACAAGTCCTCTCTACACCCCACACAAGTCCTCTCTACACCCCACACAAGTCCCCTCTACACCCCACACAAGTCCTCTCTACACCCCACACAAGTCCCCTCTGCACCCCACACGAGTCCTCTCTACACCCCACACGAGTCCTCTCTACACCCCACACGAGTCCTCTCTACACCCCACACGAGTCCTCTCTATACCCCACACGAGTCCTCTCTACACCCCACACAAGTCCTCTACACCCCACACGAGTCCTCTCTACACCCCACACGAGTCCTCTCTACACCCCACACGAGTCCTCTCTACACCCCACACAAGTCCTCTCTACACCCCACACAAGTCCTCTCTACACCCCACACAAGTCCTCTCTACACCCCACACAAGTCCTCTCTACACCCCACACAAGTCCTCTAAACCCCACACAAGTCCTCTAAACCCCACACAAGTCCTCTCTACACCCCACACAAGTCCTCTCTACACCCCACACAAGTCCTCTACACCCCACACAAGTCCTCTCTACACCCCACACAAGTCCTCTCTACACCCCACACAAGTCCCCTCTACACCCCACACAAGTACTCTACACCCCACACAAGTCCTCTCTACACCCCACACAAGTCCTCTCTACACCCCACACAAGTCCTCTCTACACCCCACACAAGTCCTCTCTACACCCCACACAAGTCCTCTCTACACCCCACACGAGTCCTCTCTACACCCCACACGAGTCCTCTCTACACCCCACACGAGTCCTCTCTACACCCCACACAAGTCCCCTCTACACCCCACACAAGTCCTCTGCACCCCACACAAGTCCTCTACACCCCACACAAGTCCTCTACACCCCACACAAGTCCTCTCTACACCCCACACAAGTCCTCTCTACACCCCACACAAGTCCTCTCTACACCCCACACAAGTCCTCTCTACACCCCACACAAGTCCTCTCTACACCCCACACAAGTCCTCTCTACACCCCACACAAGTCCTCTCTACACCCCACACAAGTCCTCTCTACACCCCACACAAGTCCTCTCTACACCCCACACAAGTCCTCTACACCCCACACAAGTCCTCTCTACACCCCACATAAGTCCTCTCTACACCCCACACAAGTCCTCTGCACCCCACACAAGTCCTCTCTACACCCCACACAAGTCCTCTCTACACCCCACACAAGTCCTCTCTACACCCCACACAAGTCCTCTACACCCCACACAAGTCCTCTGCACTCCATCTATCCTGGGGGGGGGGGGGGGGGGCACTGTATTACATTGAGCTCTATACAAGCTAGGGGAGGGGTGACTGCTGTCTTTTCTTTAAACTTGGTACATTTTGTAAAGTCAGTACATGTAATGTATATGGGGGTGTCAATATATAGAGGGGGTCCCAGTATATAGCGGGGGGTGTCAGTCTATAGCGGGGGGTGTCAGTATATAGAGAGGGTGTCAGTATATAAAAGAGGTGTCAATATATAGAGGAGGTGTCAGTATGTAGATGGGGTGTCAGTATATAGAGGGGGTGTCAGTATATAGATGTAGCAATAAGTCTTGGTGGAGCTGTTGGTTTAAAGCGGGCTGTTGCCGTCACCTTCTTTACCTCAATTTCACCAGAACCGGGTCTAGGGTCCCGTTGAGTTTAATAGCAGACAATGTAGGCACCGGACACTTGAGTATATTCTCCAATGCTTCAACAAACGCAATCGAAGGAAGTAGCAGGAAAGAGGTAGAAGAAGAGTTGCAGGGAAGTTCAAATACCTTTTCCTAGTGTAGCATTATGAATTGGAATCTTGTAGATGAATGTACTCTCCTTCCGGAGCTGAATCTTTGCCCGCCTGGATAGGTTTCTCTCACCAACCTAGCAGCCGGTACGTAGCACGAACAAAAGTCTCTGCCACAGACTTGAATGGAATAGAAACCCGTACGATCCTCTGCCACAGGATGGAATGGTTTACGATGGATAGCAAACACAGCACTAGAACCTTTAAGCCGACCCGGCAGTACTATGCGGTAGGTTAACTTTAGGATGCGTCTCCCAACCAAGTCACCAGGCCCCTCTCCAGACCAACACTCTGCATGATCCTTCCGTGATGGGTCCTCCCCTGGGATCTTCTCAGTTGTCCAGCTTCTTTCCGTAGGACAGACAGCACAGGACCATTCCCACGCCGCTGTGGTAGGCCCCAGACAGGCTTCTGGGCCCACCCACACGCCGCAGCAACGTGGGCCTCCCGGTCGGAGGACCACGCAGTAGTACTCCTAAGACATACCTGTCAGCCAGGAGAGCCAGCAGGTGGAACAAAAACAAACCACAAAACATGGCGTCTGTCCCATAAATACCCTCTCCCAGAATGCAACTCGGAGGACCTCCACCGAGTTATCTCCGGGATAGAGGAGCACCCATACACTTCAACGAGTTGCCTTTCCAACACCGACCCATGGGGACAACGACACCCACAGGCACAGTGTGAAACTGCATGCAACTCAGCCAAACTGGAACAGAGGCAAATCTGACTACGTATGAACAGATAACCCACTAAATTTACCTATAAGCAGTAGATTGAAAATCTACCAGCGCTACATAAAGGGGGTGTCAGTATATAGAGGGGGTGTCAGTATATAGAGGGGGAGTCAGTATATAGAGGGGGAGTCAGTATATAGAGGGGGAGTCAGTATATAGAGGGGGAGTCAGTATATAGAGGGGGTGTCAGTATATAGAGGGGGAGTCAGTATATAGAGGGGGAGTCAGCATATAGAGGGGGTGTCAGCATATAGAGGGGGTGTCAGCATATAGAGGGGGTGTCAGTATATAGAGGGGGTCTCAGTATATATATATTCCCCCTGTCATCACTGATCACCATTCCTGTGTACAGAGATCAGAGATCAGTAATTTCATCCATTACTCCAGGGATTAGCAATTAGTGGACCTCCAGCTGTTGCAAAACTACAAGTCCCATCATGCCTCTGCCTCTGGGTGTCATGCTTGTGGCTGTCGGAGTCTTGCTATGCCTCATGGGACTTGTAGTTCTGCAACAGCTGGAGGTCCACTAATTGCATATCCCTGCATTACACCATCACTGACCCCCCACCCAACACTCACCTCCATACACAGGAGAGATCGCTCTACACATCATGTCACCGCCGCTGATCTGCTCCTTATCTGGGCTCTACACCGATCTTCTATCAAATATTCCACATCCCTTTCACATTGACAGAACACACACAGGGCATCAGCCAATAACCACAGAAATGACAGACACGCCCTGAGCAGCCCTGAGCAGCTCCTCCCCCTCCTTATAACAGCATAAAACCGAAAGTAACTTCATTCCACATCAGGAGCTCCGAACATCATCATCTCTCCTTTCTGAGTCCTACAATCTCCTCCCCCCTCCCCCTATAGATCATGTCCTGTAATATGTTGTCGGGCCACCGTCAGAATAACACAGAATATCCTGAGAAGGAGAACGTCCTGTCACTTCTACGGGAGATCCGCCCCCCCCCCTCTCTACACTGACACACTCACCATAATACAGTTATGCTCACCTCACACAGCCAACACACTATATATAGAGGATCAGAGATCACACCGGATGGAGCTCCACATCATTACTGTCATCACAGCTCTACACCCCACACAAGTCCTCTCTACATCCCACACAAGTCCTCCCTACACCCCACACAAGTCCTCTCTACACCTCACACAAGTCCTCTCTACACCCCACACAAGTTCTCTCTACACCCCACACAAGTCCTCTCTACACCCCACACAAGTCCCCTCTACACCCCACACAAGTCCTCTCTACACACCACACAAGTCCTCTCTACAACCCACACAAGTCCTCTCTACACCCCACACAAGTCCTCTCTACACCCAACACAAGTCCTCTCTACACCCCACACAAGTCCTCTCTACACCCCACACAAGTCCTCTCTACACCCCACACAAGTCCTCTCTACACTCCACACAAGTCCCCTCTACACCCCACACAAGTCCTCTCTACACCCCACACAAGTCCTCTCTACACCCCACACAAGGCCTCTATGCCCCACACAAGTCCTCTCTACACCCCACACAAGTCCTCTCTGCACCCCACACAAGTCCCCTCTACACCCCACACAAGTCCTCTCTACACCCCACACAAGTCCCCTCTACACCCCACACAAGTCCTCTCTACACCCCACACAAGTCCCCTCTGCACCCCACACAAGTCCCCTCTACACCCCACACAAGTCCTCTCTACACCCCACACAAGTCCTCTCTACACCCCACACAAGTCCTCTACACCCCACACAAGTCCCCTCTACACCCCACACAAGTCCTCTCTACACCCCACACAAGTCCCCTCTACACCCCACACAAGTCCTCTCTACACCCCACACAAGTCCCCTCTACACCCCACACAAGTCCCCTCTACACCCCACACAAGTCCTCTCTACACCCCACACAAGTCCCCTCTACACCCCACACAAGTCCTCTCTACACCCCACACAAGTCCCCTCTGCACCCCACACAAGTCCCCTCTGCACCCCACACAAGTCCCCTCTACACCCCACACAAGTCCTCTCTACACCCCACACAAGTCCTCTCTACACCCCACACAAGTCCCCTCTACACCCCACACAAGTCCCCTCTACACCCCACACAAGTCCCCTCTACACCCCACACAAGTCCTCTCTACACACCACACAAGTCCTCTCTACAACCCACACAAGTCCTCTCTACACCCCACACAAGTCCTCTCTACACCCAACACAAGTCCTCTCTACACCCCACACAAGTCCTCTCTACACCCCACACAAGTCCTCTCTACACCCCACACAAGTCCTCTCTACACTCCACACAAGTCCCCTCTACACCCCACACAAGTCCTCTCTACACCCCACACAAGTCCTCTCTACACCCCACACAAGGCCTCTATGCCCCACACAAGTCCTCTCTACACCCCACACAAGTCCTCTCTGCACCCCACACAAGTCCCCTCTACACCCCACACAAGTCCTCTCTACACCCCACACAAGTCCCCTCTACACCCCACACAAGTCCTCTCTACACCCCACACAAGTCCCCTCTGCACCCCACACAAGTCCCCTCTACACCCCACACAAGTCCTCTCTACACCCCACACAAGTCCTCTCTACACCCCACACAAGTCCTCTACACCCCACACAAGTCCCCTCTACACCCCACACAAGTCCTCTCTACACCCCACACAAGTCCCCTCTACACCCCACACAAGTCCTCTCTACACCCCACACAAGTCCCCTCTACACCCCACACAAGTCCTCTCTACACCCCACACAAGTCCTCTCTACACCCCACACAAGTCCCCTCTACACCCCACACAAGTCCTCTCTACACCCCACACAAGTCCCCTCTGCACCCCACACAAGTCCCCTCTACACCCCACACAAGTCCTCTCTACACCCCACACAAGTCCTCTCTACACCCCACACAAGTCCTCTCTACACCCCACACAAGTCCTCTCTACACCCCACACAAGTCCTCTCTACACCCCACACAAGTCCTCTACACCCAACACAAGTCCTCTCTACACCCCACACGAGTCCTCTCTACACCCCACACGAGTCCTCTCTACACCCCACACGAGTCCTCTCTACACCCCACACGAGTCCTCTCTACACCCCACACGAGTCCTCTCTACACCCCACACGAGTCCTCTCTACACCCCACACGAGTCCTCTCTACACCCCACACAAGTCCTCTCTACACCCCACACAAGTCCTCTACACCCCACACGAGTCCTCTACACCCCACACGAGTCCTCTCTACACCCCACACGAGTCCTCTCTACACCCCACACAAGTCCTCTCTACACCCCACACAAGTCCTCTCTACACCCCACACAAGTCCTCTACACCCCACACAAGTCCTCTCTGCACCCCACACAAGTCCTCTGCACCCCACACAAGTCCTCTCTACACCCCACACAAGTCCTCTCTGCACCCCACACAAGTCCTCTGCACCCCACACAAGTCCTCTCTACACCCCACACAAGTCCTCTACACCCCACACAAGTCCTCTACACCCCACACAAGTCCTCTCTACACCCCACACAAGTCCTCTCTACACCCCACACAAGTCCTCTACACCCCACACAAGTCCTCTCTACACCCCACACAAGTCCTCTCTACACCCCACACAAGTCCTCTCTACACCCCACACAAGTCCTCTCTACACCCCACACAAGTCCCCTCTACACCCCACACAAGTCCTCTGCACCCTACACAAGTCCTCTCTACACCCCACACAAGTCCTCTCTACACCCCACACAAGTCCTCTCTACACCCCACACGAGTCCTCTCTACACCCCACACAAGTCCTCTACACCCCACACAAGTCCTCTACACCCCACACAAGTCCTCTCTACACCCCACACAAGTCCTCTCTACACCCCACACGAGTCCTCTCTACACCCCACACGAGTCCTCTCTACACCCCACACGAGTCCTCTACACCCAACACGAGTCCTCTCTACACCCCACACGAGTCCTCTCTACACCCCACACGAGTCCTCTCTACACCCCACACGAGTCCTCTCTACACCCCACACGAGTCCTCTCTACACCCCACACGAGTCCTCTCTACACCCCACACGAGTCCTCTCTACACCCCACACGAGTCCTCTCTACACCCCACACGAGTCCTCTCTACACCCCACACGAGTCCTCTCTACACCCCACACGAGTCCTCTCTACACCCCACACGAGTCCTCTCTACACCCCACACGAGTCCTCTCTACACCCCACACGAGTCCTCTCTACACCCCACACGAGTCCTCTCTACACCCCACACGAGTCCTCTCTACACCCCACACGAGTCCTCTCTACACCCCACACAAGTCCTCTACACCCCACACGAGTCCTCTCTACACCCCACACGAGTCCTCTCTACACCCCACACGAGTCCTCTCTACACCCCACACGAGTCCTCTCTACACCCCACACGAGTCCTCTCTACACCCCACACGAGTCCTCTCTACACCCCACACGAGTCCTCTCTACACCCCACACGAGTCCTCTCTACACCCCACACGAGTCCTCTCTACACCCCACACAAGTCCTCTCTACACCCCACACAAGTCCTCTCTACACCCCACACAAGTCCTCTCTACACCCCACACAAGTCCTCTCTACACCCCACACAAGTCCTCTAAACCCCACACAAGTCCTCTAAACCCCACACAAGTCCTCTCTACACCCCACACAAGTCCTCTCTACACCCCACACAAGTCCTCTACACCCCACACAAGTCCTCTCTACACCCCACACAAGTCCTCTCTACACCCCACACAAGTCCCCTCTACACCCCACACAAGTACTCTACACCCCACACAAGTCCTCTCTACACCCCACACAAGTCCTCTCTACACCCCACACAAGTCCTCTCTACACCCCACACAAGTCCTCTCTACACCCCACACGAGTCCTCTCTACACCCCACACGAGTCCTCTCTACACCCCACACGAGTCCTCTCTACACCCCACACGAGTCCTCTCTACACCCCACACGAGTCCTCTCTACACCCCACACAAGTCCCCTCTACACCCCACACAAGTCCTCTGCACCCCACACAAGTCCTCTACACAAGTCCTCTACACCCCACACAAGTCCTCTCTACACCCCACACAAGTCCTCTCTACACCCCACACAAGTCCTCTCTACACCCCACACAAGTCCTCTCTACACCCCACACAAGTCCTCTACACCCCACACAAGTCCTCTCTACACCCCACACAAGTCCTCTCTACACCCCACACAAGTCCTCTACACCCCACACAAGTCCTCTCTACACCCCACATAAGTCCTCTCTACACCCCACACAAGTCCTCTGCACCCCACACAAGTCCTCTCTACACCCCACACAAGTCCTCTCTACACCCCACACAAGTCCTCTCTACACCCCACACAAGTCCTCTACACCCCACACAAGTCCTCTGCACTCCATCTATCCTGGGGGGGGGGGGGGGGGGGGCACTGTATTACATTGAGCTCTATACAAGCTAGGGGAGGGGTGACTGCTGTCTTTTCTTTAAACTTGGTACATTTTGTAAAGTCAGTACATGTAATGTATATGGGGGTGTCAATATATAGAGGGGGTCCCAGTATATAGCGGGGGGTGTCAGTCTATAGCGGGGGGTGTCAGTATATAGAGAGGGTGTCAGTATATAAAAGAGGTGTCAATATATAGAGGAGGTGTCAGTATGTAGATGGGGTGTCAGTATATAGAGGGGGTGTCAGTATATAGATGTAGCAATAAGTCTTGGTGGAGCTGTTGGTTTAAAGCGGGCTGTTGCCGTCACCTTCTTTACCTCAATTTCACCAGAACCGGGTCTAGGGTCCCGTTGAGTTTAATAGCAGACAATGTAGGCACCGGACACTTGAGTATATTCTCCAATGCTTCAACAAACGCAATCGAAGGAAGTAGCAGGAAAGAGGTAGAAGAAGAGTTGCAGGGAAGTTCAAATACCTTTTCCTAGTGTAGCATTATGAATTGGAATCTTGTAGATGAATGTACTCTCCTTCCAGAGCTGAATCTTTGCCTGCCTGGATAGGTTTCTCTCCCCAACCTAGCAGCCGGTACGTAGCACGAACAAAAGTCTCTGCCACAGACTTGAATGGAAAAGAAACCCATACGATCCTCTGCCACAGGATGGAATGGTTTACGATGGATAGCAAACACAGCACTAGAACCTTTAAGCCGACCCGGCAGTACTATGCGGTAGGTTAACTTTAGGATGCGTCCCCCAACCGAGTCACCAGGCCCCTCTCCAGACCAACACTCTGCATGATCCTTCCGTGACGGGTCCTCCCCTGGGATCTTCTCAGTTGTCCAGCTTCTTCCCGTAGGACAGACAGCTCAGGACCATTCCCTTGCCGCTGTGGTAGGCCCCAGACAGGCTTCTGGGCCCACCCACATGCCGCAGCAACGTGGGCCTCCCGGTCGGAGGACCACGCAGTAGTACTCCTAAGACATACCTGTCAGCCAGGAGAGCCAGCAGGTGGAACAAAAATGAACCACAAAACATGGCGTCTGTCCCATAAATACCCTCTCCCAGAATGCAACTCGGAGGACCTCCACCGAGTTATCTCCGGGATAGAGGAGCACCCATACACTTCAACGAGTTGCCTTTCCAACACAGACCCATGGGGACAACGACACCCACAGGCACAGTGTGAAACTGCATGCAACTCAGCCAAGCTGGAACAGAGGCAAATCTGACTACGTATGAACAGATAACCCACTAAATTTACCTATAAGCAGTAGATTGAAAATCTACCAGCGCTACATAAAGGGGGTGTCAGTATATAGAGGGGGAGTCAGTATATAGAGGGGGAGTCAGTATATAGAGGGGGAGTCAGTATATAGAGGGGGAGTCAGTATATAGAGGGGGAGTCAGTATATAGAGGGGGAGTCAGTATATAGAGGGGGTGTCAGCATATAGAGGGGGTGTCAGCATATAGAGGGGGTGTCAGTATATAGAGGGGGTCTCAGTATATATATATTCCCCCTGTCATCACTGATCACCATTCCTGTGTACAGAGATCAGAGATCAGTAATTTCATCCATTACTCCAGGGATTAGCAATTAGTGGACCTCCAGCTGTTGCAAAACTACAAGTCCCATCATGCCTCTGCCTCTGGGTGTCATGCTTGTGGCTGTCGGAGTCTTGCTATGCCTCATGGGACTTGTAGTTCTGCAACAGCTGGAGGTCCACTAATTGCATATCCCTGCATTACACCATCACTGACCCCCCACCCAACACTCACCTCCATACACAGGAGAGATCGCTCTACACATCATGTCACCGCCGCTGATCTGCTCCTTATCTGGGCTCTACACCGATCTTCTATCAAATATTCCACATCCCTTTCACATTGACAGAACACACACAGGGCATCAGCCAATAACCACAGAAATGACAGACACGCCCTGAGCAGCCCTGAGCAGCTCCTCCCCCTCCTTATAACAGCATAAAACCGAAAGTAACTTCATTCCACATCAGGAGCTCCGAACATCATCATCTCTCCTTTCTGAGTCCTACAATCTCCTCCCCCCTCCCCCTATAGATCATGTCCTGTAATATGTTGTCGGGTCACCATCAGAATAACACAGGAGGTCCTGAGAAGGAGAACGTCCTGTCACTTCTACGGGAGATCCGCCCCTCCCCCTCTCTACACTGACACACTCACCATAATACAGTTATGCTCACCTCACACAGCCAACACACTATATATAGAGGATCAGGGATCACACCGGATGGAGCTCCACATCATTACTGTCATCACAGCTCTACACCCCACACAAGTTCTCTCTACACCCCACACAAGTCCTCTCTACACCCCACACAAGTCCTCTCTACACCCCACACAAGTCCTCTCTACACCCCACACAAGTCCCCTCTACACCCCACACAAGTACTCTACACCCCACACAAGTCCCCTCTACACCCCACACAAGTCCCCTCTACACCCCACACAAGTCCTCTCTACACCCCACACAAGTCCTCTCTACACCCCACACAAGTCCTCTCTACACCCCACACAAGTCCTCTCTACACCCCACACAAGTCCTCTCTACACCCCACACAAGTCCCCTCTACACCCCACACAAGTACTCTACACCCCACACAAGTCCCCTCTACACCCCACACAAGTCCCCTCTACACCCCACACAAGTCCTCTCTACACCCCACACAAGTCCTCTCTACACCCCACACAAGTCCTCTCTACACCCCACACAAGTCCTCTCTACACCCCACACAAGTCCTCTCTACACCCCACACAAGTCCTCTCTACACCCCACACAAGTCCTCTCTACACCCCACACAAGTCCTCTCTACACCCCACACAAGTCCTCTCTACACCCCACACAAGTCCTCCCTACACCCCACACAAGTCCTCTCTACACCCCACACAAGTCCTCTCTACACCCCACACAAATCCTCTCTACACCCCACACAAGTCCTCTCTACACCCCACACAAGTCCTCTCTACACCCCACACAAGTCCTCTCTACACCCCACACAAGTCCTCTCTGCACCCCACACAAGTCCCCTCTACACCCCACACAAGTCCTCTACACCCCACACAAGTCCTCTCTACACCCCACACAAGTCCCCTCTACACCCCACACAAGTCCTCTCTACACCCCACACAAGTCCCCTCTACACCCCACACAAGTCCTCTCTACACCCCACACAAGTCCTCTCTACACCCCACACAAGTCCCCTCTACACCCCACACAAGTCCTCTCTACACCCCACACAAGTCCCCTCTACACCCCACACAAGTCCTCTCTACACCCCACACAAGTCCTCTACACCCCACACAAGTCCTCTCTACACCCCACACAAGTCCTCTCTGCACCCCACACAAGTCCCCTCTACACCCCACACAAGTCCTCTCTACACCCCACACAAGTCCCCTCTACACCCCACACAAGTCCTCTCTACACCCCACACAAGTCCTCTCTACACCCCACACAAGTCCCCTCTACACCCCACACAAGTCCTCTCTACACCCCACACAAGTCCCCTCTACACCCCACACAAGTCCTCTCTACACCCCACACAAGTCCCCTCTGCACCCCACACAAGTCCCCTCTACACCCCACACAAGTCCTCTCTACACCCCACACAAGTCCTCTCTACACCCCACACAAGTCCTCTCTACACCCCACACAAGTCCTCTCTACACCCCACACAAGTCCTCTACACCCCACACAAGTCCTCTACACCCCACACAAGTCCTCTCTACACCCCACACAAGTCCTCTCTACACCCCACACAAGTCCTCTCTACACCCCACACAAGTCCTCTCTACACCCCACACAAGTCCTCTCTACACCCCACACAAGTCCTCTACACCCAACACAAGTCCTCTCTACACCCCACACAAGTCCTCTCTACACCCCACACAAGTCCTCTCTACACCCCACACAAGTCCTCTCTACACCCCACACAAGTCCTCTACACCCAACACAAGTCCTCTCTACACCCCACACAAGTCCTCTCTACACCCCACACGAGTCCTCTCTACACCCCACACGAGTCCTCTCTACACCCCACACAAGTCCTCTCTACACCCCACACAAGTCCTCTCTACACCCCACACAAGTCCTCTCTACACCCCACACAAGTCCTCTCTACACCCCACACAAGTCCTCTCTACACCCCACACAAGTCCTCTCTACACCCCACACAAGTCCTCTACACCCCACACAAGTCCTCTCTGCACCCCACACAAGTCCTCTGCACCCCACACAAGTCCTCTCTACACCCCACACAAGTCCTCTACACCCCACACAAGTCCTCTCTACACCCCACACAAGTCCTCTCTACACCCCACACAAATCCTCTCTACACCCCACACAAGTCCTCTCTACACCCCACACAAGTCCTCTCTACACCCCACACAAGTCCTCTCTACACCCCACACAAGTCCTCTCTACACCCCACACAAGTACTCTACACCCCACACAAGTCCTCTCTACACCCCACACAAGTCCTCTACACCCCACACAAGTCCTCTCTACACCCCACACAAGTCCTCTCTACACCCCACACAAGTCCTCTACACCCAACACAAGTCCTCTCTACACCCCACACAAGTCCTCTCTACACCCCACACGAGTCCTCTCTACACCCCACACGAGTCCTCTCTACACCCCACACGAGTCCTCTCTACACCCCACACAAGTCCTCTCTACACCCCACACAAGTCCTCTCTACACCCCACACAAGTCCTCTCTACACCCCACACAAGTCCTCTCTACACCCCACACAAGTCCTCTCTACACCCCACACAAGTCCTCTACACCCAACACAAGTCCTCTCTACACCCCACACAAGTCCTCTCTACACCCCACACAAGTCCTCTCTACACCCCACACAAGTCCTCTACACCCAACACAAGTCCTCTCTACACCCCACACAAGTCCTCTCTACACCCCACACGAGTCCTCTCTACACCCCACACGAGTCCTCTCTACACCCCACACGAGTCCTCTCTACACCCCACACAAGTCCTCTCTACACCCCACACAAGTCCTCTCTACACCCCACACAAGTCCTCTACACCCCACACAAGTCCTCTCTACACCCCACACGAGTCCTCTCTACACCCCACACGAGTCCTCTCTACACCCCACACAAGTCCTCTCTACACCCCACACAAGTCCTCTACACCCCACACAAGTCCTCTCTGCACCCCACACAAGTCCTCTCTGCACCCCACACAAGTCCTCTCTACACCCCACACAAGTCCTCTCTGCACCCCACACAAGTCCCCTCTACACCCCACACAAGTCCTCTCTGCACCCCACACAAGTCCCCTCTGCACCCCACACAAGTCCTCTCTACACCCCACACAAGTCCTCTCTACACCCCACACAAGTCCTCTCTACACCCCACACAAGTCCCCTCTGCACCCCACACAAGTCCCCTCTACACCCCACACAAGTCCTCTACACCCCACACAAGTCCTCTCTACACCCCACACAAGTCCCCTCTACACCCCACACAAGTCCTCTCTACACCCCACACAAGTCCCCTCTACACCCCACACAAGTCCTCTCTACACCCCACACAAGTCCTCTCTACACCCCACACAAGTCCCCTCTACACCCCACACAAGTCCTCTCTACACCCCACACAAGTCCCCTCTACACCCCACACAAGTCCTCTCTACACCCCACACAAGTCCTCTACACCCCACACAAGTCCTCTCTACACCCCACACAAGTCCTCTCTGCACCCCACACAAGTCCCCTCTACACCCCACACAAGTCCTCTCTACACCCCACACAAGTCCCCTCTAAACCCCACACAAGTCCTCTCTACACCCCACACAAGTCCTCTCTACACCCCACACAAGTCCCCTCTACACCCCACACAAGTCCTCTCTACACCCCACACAAGTCCCCTCTACACCCCACACAAGTCCTCTCTACACCCCACACAAGTCCCCTCTGCACCCCACACAAGTCCCCTCTACACCCCACACAAGTCCTCTCTACACCCCACACAAGTCCTCTCTACACCCCACACAAGTCCTCTCTACACCCCACACAAGTCCTCTACACCCCACACAAGTCCTCTCTACACCCCACACAAGTCCTCTCTACACCCCACACAAGTCCTCTCTACACCCCACACAAGTCCTCTCTACACCCCACACAAGTCCTCTACACCCAACACAAGTCCTCTCTACACCCCACACAAGTCCTCTCTACACCCCACACAAGTCCTCTCTACACCCCACACAAGTCCTCTACACCCAACACAAGTCCTCTCTACACCCCACACGAGTCCTCTCTACACCCCACACGAGTCCTCTCTACACCCCACACGAGTCCTCTCTACACCCCACACGAGTCCTCTCTACACCCCACACGAGTCCTCTCTACACCCCACACAAGTCCTCTCTACACCCCACACAAGTCCTCTCTACACCCCACACAAGTCCTCTACACCCCACACAAGTCCTCTCTACACCCCACACAAGTCCTCTCTACACCCCACACAAGTCCTCTCTACACCCCACACAAGTCCTCTCTACACCCCACACAAGTCCTCTACACCCCACACAAGTCCTCTCTGCACCCCACACAAGTCCTCTGCACCCCACACAAGTCCTCTCTACACCCCACACAAGTCCTCTACACCCCACACAAGTCCTCTCTACACCCCACACAAGTCCTCTCTACACCCCACACAAGTCCTCTCTACACCCCACACAAGTCCTCTCTACACCCCACACAAGTCCTCTCTACACCCCACACAAGTCCTCTCTACACCCCACACAAGTCCTCTCTACACCCCACACAAGTCCTCTCTACACCCCACACAAGTCCTCTACACCCCACACAAGTCCTCTCTACACCCCACACAAGTCCTCTCTACACCCCACACAAGTCCTCTCTACACCCCACACAAGTCCTCTCTACACCCCACACAAGTCCTCTACACCCCACACAAGTCCTCTCTACACCCCACACAAGTCCTCTCTACACCCCACACGAGTCCTCTCTACACCCCACACAGTCCTCTCTACACCCCACACAAGTCCTCTCTACACCCCACACAAGTCCTCTCTACACCCCACACAAGTCCTCTACACCCCACACAAGTCCTCTCTACACCCCACACAAGTCCTCTCTACACCCCACACAAGTCCTCTCTACACCCCACACAAGTCCTCTCTACACCCCACACAAGTCCTCTACACCCCACACAAGTCCTCTCTCACCCCACACAAGTCCTCTACACCCCACACAAGTCCTCTCTACACCCCACACAAGTCCTCTACACCCCACACAAGTCCTCTCTACACCCACACACAAGTCCTCTCTACACCCCACACAAGTCCTCTCTACACCCCACACAAGTCCTCTCTACACCCCACACAAGTCCTCTCTACACCCCACACAAGTCCTCTCTACACCCCACACAAGTCCTCTCTACACCCCACACAAGTACTCTACACCCCACACAAGTCCTCTCTACACCCCACACAAGTCCTCTACACCCCACACAAGTCCTCTCTACACCCCACACAAGTCCTCTCTGCACCCCACACAAGTCCTCTCTACACCCCACACAAGTCCTCTCTACACCCCACACAAGTCCTCTCTACACCCCACACAAGTCCTCTCTACACCCCACACAAGTCCTCTCTACACCCCACACAAGTCCCTCTACACCCCACACAAGTCCTCTCTACACCCCACACAAGTCCTCTCTACACCCCACACAAGTCCTCTCTACACCCCACACAAGTCCTCTCTACACCCACACAAGTCCTCTACACCCCACACAAGTCCTCTCTACACCCCACACAAGTCCTCTACACCCCACACAAGTCCTCTCTACACCCCACACAAGTCCTCTCTACACCCCACACAAGTCCTCTCTACACCCCACACAAGTCCTCTCTACACCCCACACAAGTCCTCTCTACACCCCACACAAGTCCTCTCTACACCCCACACAAGTCCTCTCTACACCCCACACAAGTCCTCTCTACACCCCACACAAGTCCTCTCTACACCCCACACAAGTCCTCTACACCCCACACAAGTCCTCTCTACACCCCACACAAGTCCTCTCTACACCCCACACAAGTCCCTCTCTACACCCCACACAAGTCCTCTCTACACCCCACACAAGTCCTCTCTACACCCCACACAAGTCCTCTACACCCCACACAAGTCCTCTCTACACCCCACACAAGTCCTCTCTACACCCCACACAAGTCCTCTCTACACCCCACACAAGTCCTCTCTACACCCCACACAAGTCCTCTCTACACCCCACACAAGTCCTCTACACCCCACACAAGTCCTCTCTACACCCCACACAAGTCCTCTCTACACCCCACACAAGTCCTCTCTACACCCCACACAAGTCCTCTCTACACCCCACACAAGTCCTCTCTACACCCCACACAAGTCCTCTCTACACCCCACACAAGTCCTCTCTACACCCCACACAAGTCCTCTCTACACCCCACACAAGTCCTCTCTACACCCCACACAAGTCCTCTCTACACCCCACACAAGTCCTCTCTACACCCCACACAAGTCCTCTCTACACCCCACACAAGTCCTCTACACCCCACACAAGTCCTGTCCTCTACACCCCACACAAGTCCTCTCTACACCCCACACAAGTCCTCTCTGCACCCCACACAAGTCCTCTCTACACCCCACACAAGTCCTCTCTACACCCCACACAAGTCCTCTCTACACCCCACACAAGTCCTCTCTACACCCCACACAAGTCCTCTCTACACCCCACACAAGTCCCTCTACACCCCACACAAGTCCTCTACACCCCACACAAGTCCTCTCTACACCCCACACAAGTCCTCTACACCCCACACAAGTCCTCTCTACACCCCACACAAGTCCTCTCTACACCCCACACAAGTCCTCTCTACACCCCACACAAGTCCTCTACACCCACACAAGTCCTCTCTACACCCCACACAAGTCCTCTCTACACCCACACAAGTCCTCTCTACACCCCACACAAGTCCTCTCTACACCCACACAAGTCCTCTCTACACCCCACACAAGTCCTCTCTACACCCCACACGAGTCCTCTCTACACCCCACACGAGTCCTCTCTACACCCCACACAAGTCCTCTCTACACCCCACACAAGTCCTCTCTACACCCCACACAAGTCCTCTCTACACCCCACACAAGTCCTCTCTACACCCCACACAAGTCCTCTCTACACCCCACACAGAGTCCTCTCTACACCCCACACAAGTCCTCTCTACACCCCACACAATTCCTCTCTACACCCCACACAAGTCCC